>JAXGGT010000035.1:6458227-6484937 GCA_035583425.1 Marsdenia floribunda | reverse complement strand
ATTCTACTACAATTAGAATTCTAAACATGTCATATCTTTGAATCCTATTAGGAATGGAAAAGGAGCAACTCCCAACATTAAAATCTTGAAAATATATACATTTAAATTTTGTTTAAATTAGTTATATAAATTCTATCTTTCTTTTTTTTTTTTTTTTTTAATGTATATCTCATTTATTTTTTCTAATATTATCTGTGTTATACAGATAAAAAAAAAGTTTTTTTTTTAAAAAAATTGGAATTCTATATAAATAAATCTTCATTTTAACATTGTAAATGAAAAATAAACAAACACATATCATAAGAAGAATAATAAAATTCATGAAAAATAAAGAATCTTACCTTTTTATCTTTCTAACGGTGAAGAACATGACAATAGTTTGTATACATTGAAGAATAGATACTCTTGACGACAATATTATAAATATTTTTATGAGTTAATGTCTTTAAAAGTGGAAAAACTACTAATAACTGTTATAGTGTTTTAAGATTTTTTATTTAAATAAATATTTTTTTTTAAAAAATAATAAGTACTATTAATAATACAATATATTAAAATTTATTTATTTAATTAATAAATTTTCGGGTCGGGTAGGGAATTACAAATACCGTACTTGGACACAATTAGCTTTTAATTTTTGGGTACGAGTAAGGTTTGAATATGGGTTTAAAAATATGGACCCAAATCCGGTATTTTTATGCTCGGGTTCCGGTCAGGTCCGAGTATATTAGACCCATTGACAAACCTACTCCCCCCTCCTCTTGGGAATCTTTAGAATTATAGCTGCTTAGCTTTCAATTCACTTTTGACCATCAAATGAAACATGAATCACCCATTCTCCTTCTTTGAAAAAAGGGACGCTTTCAAGAGATTCATTCTTTTTAATAATAATTTTATATATAATGAATACTTTAATTAAGATTAAAAAATATTTTACTTATTTATTTATTTATTTTTTCCTCTCCATTTCCAAAAGATTGGATATATTATTGTACACTTTCCATCCTAAAAATATTATCATAAAAGAATAAAATTTATAAAATTTCAATCAACAATAACTATAATATTCTTATTAATTTTACTTTTCCAAAGAGAAGTAAATTAGGATAATGAGTTGAATTTTAAATAAATAAATTTGGATGTTTTTGAAGAAAAAAAAAAAACATAAATAACTTCTTTATATAAATTTTTAATAATAATTTTTAATCAAAGAAAATAGAAACAAGTAATAATATTTTTTAGGATAGATGTAATATAATTTAATTGTACACATACTTATTTTGTAATTATTCTATTCATAAAATTCATTTTTTTTAATATAATTTAATTGTGTATTTGTACTAATAACTTGTCGGTTAAATGGAAGAAGTTTAATTTTTCTCAGTCAAAATTTCGAATCGATTAAAAGACACATAAATTTTTATACTAAAGTATTTACTTTCTTATATATGACAAATAAAAAACATACAAAAAATAACAAATTATTTTGTATGTATTAAATTTTTATTGATTTACTACATAATATATAGGAAAATTGGTAGATTTAGTTTCCAATCTTTCCATTATTGGTACAATTGATCCTTTTTTTTAAATTATTTTATGGGTCCCTAATGTATAACGGATAACTATATTTGAACCATCTTTTAACAAAATATATTGTTTGGGACACATTTGAAAACTTAGCCAATTTAGTCCCTGAAGTAGTGACTTTTCACCAATTATGTCCTTATATTTTTTTTTTCTACCTAGTAGGTCCTTATAGTTTTTATGAGCCACCAGTTTAATCCTTTTGACCAATAATTTCGGCAAGTCTCCGACTGGTCAAATTTAGTTAGGGGTAAACTCGACATTTCACTAAAATTTTCCCTCCAACGGCTAAAAATTAGCCCACTTGGTCCCTAAAGTAGTGATTTTTCGCCAGTTAGGTCCTTATCTTTTTGTTCTACCTAGTAGGTCCTCATAGTTTTTACAGGCCACCAGTGTGGTCCTTCGGACTAATAATTTAGGTAAGTCTCTAGTTGGTCAAATTTAGTTAGGGATAAAATTAACATTTCACTAAAATTTTCCCCCGAACTCTCCCTGATCATGATCCAAAATAAAATCAATGCATAACAATCCATTGGATTTCCCCAAAAAGAAAACTCCTCAATTGGGTAGTGATAGAATACATTGTCCTTACGTTTTCTCCACTGAAAGAGATAAAATTAAGCTCAAAATTCCTTCACCTAAACAAGATTAGGGTATCAGAATCAGGTGACAAGCAGTAGGTGTGAAACTTTCTACTGTGAAGGCGACGAAAATTAGAACCCGAGATTAGAGCGCCCTTGCTTTGAAACACATTGGAACCAGAGAAGAGATATTGGAGGCAAGCGAAGGAGAATTTGAATAAATAAATCTTCACAGTAGCCAATAGACATTGCGACAGAGAACTTTGAAACAATTGTTTCCAAGGAATCTTGGAAATTTCTTCGTTTAAGACAAGGGCTTGTGCATAAGTAGATGAACCCTCACAAATTTCTCTTGTATTAGTTTCTTCTTCTTTGAGTCTACAAAAAAAAAAAACATGGTAGAAAGTAAGAAATTCATCTACCCAATTGAATAACGATATACTCTTTTAGGAATGAAGAATCATTCATGAATTGTTAACCCTGCAATCAGTTTCATCCTTTGTGCCATTCTTTAATCTGCAAGTACCACTGTTCTTCAATTTGCTATTGTCACATTAGAGATTGAACTCTAGACAACAACAATCCACCGACTGCGTATTAGGGAGCTAGAAGGGAAACTTTATCGCCGGACCATTTGGGCTACAAGATGGCTCTCCTTCACAAATATCATTCAATGATGCCGACAACAAGGTCAATTTCATTGGAGGGGAAATTGGAAGGAAAATTTTAGTGAAAGGTCGATTTTACCCCTAACTAAATTTGACTAACTAGAGACTTGCGGGAATTATTGGTCAAAAGGACCAAACTGGTGGCCTGTAAAAACTATGAGGACCTACTAGGCAAAAAACAAAGATAAGGATCTAATTGGCAAAAAATCATTGCTTCAGGGACTAAATGGGCAAATTTTCAACCTTTGGAGGGGAAGTTTTAGTGAAAGATCGATTTTACACCCAACTAAATTTGACCAATCGGGGACTTGCCGGAATTATTGGTCGGAATGAACAAACTGGTGGCCCATAAAAACTATGAGGACCTACTAGGTAGAAAAAAAATAGATAAGGATCTAATTGACGAAAAATCACTATTTCAGGGACTAAATAGGTGAATTTTTCGACAAATCCAACAATGAATTTTGACTTGCTCAAATAATTATTTTTGTGAAAAAATAAATTAAATGTAATTATCCATTATATTATATATAAGAGACTTATTATAAATATATATATATAAAGAAAACAGATCAACTACAAGTATAAAAAAAATAAAATTAAAGAACAAATCCACCAATTTTTTTTATAATATAATATATTTTAGCTTGACAAACAACATATATATATATATATTAGCAAAATGTTGATTTTAGTTCCTCAACTATTTACGAAGGTTGTTTTAGGTTTCAATTATTTAATGCGAACTTTTTAGGTCGTAATGATGCAATCAGCCCGCGAATCGAAAGTTGTGGAGTCGATTATAAGAATGTTAGCGTAGAATCACCACCCTTGGAATAAAGATGGAGAACCACCTATAATTCAAACTGAAGTTGATATATTTGAGGAAAAGTTCTTGAACGCTACCACCTGAAAAACAAGGCAAGTTGGAGAGGGTGTCTCCTTTTTTGACCCTCCAAAGAGATTAGTCAGTAAGAGGTCAAAATTGTTGTATTTATATGAAAGAAGTGTTACCTTTCTTGGCCCCCAAGTAGGATAGTGTGGGAGGCTTGTAAAACAAGTTTTGTTTCTTGTAATGCAACCTTTGTAAAGACTATCTTTCAGTCAATGTATTTGACCTTTGACTTTTATAATATATGTCGTGGATTAATATTTAGAATCTTGAATGAGAGGCAAAAGTTGTGTATATCAAGGTGACTTGACCTCGTCTCATTTTTGCATTCTCACCTCGTCAGTTCGACACTTCACCTTGATCATCTAGGTGAGACTTTAGATTTCTAGGTGAGGTGATATGTCTGAGCGAGCTTAGTGACAATTGTCTATTCACCTTAACAAATGTCATTTCCTCTTCAGGTCCTTATTTTTTTTATGTATAATTTATGAGTCCTTTTTGCCAGATTTTACCCAAATTCGACCATGTCACTGCGAGTTAATATTTTCAGTCAAAGTTATAAGGATAAAATTGTAATTTAAGTGGTTTATTATTATTATTATATTTTTAGAAAATTGGTGAATTTAGTCCATAATGTTTATGATTTTGGAGTAATTGGTCTCTTTTCTTTATTTTTTATTTAATAGGTCTCAATGTATAATAAGTTGGTGCATTTGATTCTTTTCTTCACAAAATCTTTGTTTTGGTAAGTCAAATTTTGTAAAAGAAAGGACAAAATGCACTAACTTATTATACATTGGAGACTTACTAAATAAAAATTAAAGAAAAGGGACCAACCACACTAATGACCGAAAGATTGGAGATCAAATCCACTAATTTTCCTCTATATATATATTGTTTTTTTTTAAAAAAAATATAAAATAATAAACCATTTAAAGTTACAATTTTACTCTTATAACTTTAACAAAATTTGTTGACTTGAGTTGACATGGCCGGATTTAGACAAAATCTGGCAAAAAGGACCTATAAAACCATACGTAAAAAGAATGAGGACTTAAAAAGTTCAAATTAAAGAAAAGATACCTAAAACACTCTTTATAAATAATTTAGGGACTAAAATCAACATTTTGCCATTTTTTTTTCAAAGTTCTTTCGAAATATAGCTTAAAAATGTTTGTAAAGTTTTAGAAAAATAATTTTCTATTAACAAAAAAAGAAATATTAGTGAATTTTGTCTCAAACATATGCTTCATTTTCATACTTGGTCCTAAACTTTTTTTTTGGTGGATTAGGTCCCTAATATATAAAATTTGTGCTCATTCGGTCCTTATGATCGAAAACCATTTCAAAAATGGCAAAGTCAACTCATTTTCATACCGGTTGATTGATTATCCAGGGGTAAAATAGTCATCTTATGAAATCTAAAAAAAAAAAAATGAAAAAGAGAGAGAGAACAAGAAGAGCACAACGACTACTTAGCCATGCAAGAAACCAAAATATCCCCCCTAAATGCAAACTTGTAAACCATAGTTAGGTGAATAATGCATCGCAGAAGCTGTTTTTGTGTGACTGTAGCCATTGTAAAGACTTCATGGACTCAAACAAATACTGGGAGAAGGTTTCTTTGTTGCGCCAAAGCTTCGATAATTTGGGCTATCGATTTTTTTTTTTTTTTAATTTCTACTGCTCAGTTTGCTAATTGCATTTTTTTTTTTTTTTTTTTTGGGTGGGGTTTAGGGTGATGGGAACTGTAATTACTTGTCATGGTCAGACGGTGCGATGAACGACCAAGCAAGGAATATGATGCATGGCTATTCAGAAAGTTGGATAGACTGGAAGAAGAGGGGAGATTACAACGAAGAAGAGAGAAAAAATTGAAGCTTTTAATATATGTATTGATTTTTTCCCTAATTGTAATGTTGTGGAACAAAAACAGAGGTTCTTGATTGAGCTCATATTGATGTTTAGAAGTGTTCTTTAGGGAGCTCATTTGTACTTAATTAATTTAGTTTGTTGTACCTCTTTATATTTGTAATATAAAAATGGTTTGAGAACAATATCGTTGTATTCGTTTATGTTTGTAATATAATAATGGTTTGGTAAATAAATATGTCTATTTTTGCCATATGATTTTGAGGAGGTTGTGGTTGGAGTTTTTTAATCCGTTTTGCTTAATGGTTTTGGTCAAGTTTGATGAACTAATTTGAGTAGGTGTTGTTGGGAGTTAAATATGCTTTTGGGTAATAATATCGGTCTATGTTGCTGTAAGAATTTGAGGGATTTTGATGGCAAAGGGAAAAGTTCTTGATTCATTTTGATGTAAGAATATGAGGAGGTTTTGCAAGGCCTTTAATTTGTTATGCTTTTGGTGTGAGTTTTTGGTCCTTCTTGCTATAAGTTTTTGCTGGTGTTTTTTTGCTATGAGTTTTTGGTCCTTTTTAGTTGTTTGATATGATTGTGTGCAATGTAAATGCTAGTGCAATGCTAGTGTAATGGTTTACTGAAAAGCTGTGGCTGGTCTTGGATGTGGACCTGTTTTTGTGCATATTAGATAAAGGAAAAAAAATGAAACAAAATTGAATAAAACTGAACATTGCTGCTTGGGCAACAAACTATAATTTAGCCATGCATTACAAAAATGAACATTGTAATTTACATTGAGATAAGCAAAAAGAATAAAGTATAAGCAAAAATGAACAATGTATTGCCAACTTGAATTTTCCCCTTAAGATTTTCCATCTTTTACATTGAATTAAGCAAAAAGAAGTAACTATACATCAAAATGCAATGATCTATTGCCAAAATGCATTCAATTCAATCCCTTTCCCTTATTAGATCCAGTGGATTAATTCCTGGATGCAATGAAGCCCCTTCTTCTTCTCATGTAGATCTGTTGTGGCCTGTTTTTCCGCACCAACTAAATCTTCTTGCCTTCTTAGGTTTAGCCTACAAATAGAACACATTGAACATCAGACCTACACATAGAACACATTAACATATGGCCTACACATAGAACATATTAACCATATATGTATACCTCTGGTTCAGAGTTAGTCTGGGCTTGCTGTGGCAGGTTTTAGGCCTGTTGTGGCAAGACTTGGGCTTGCTGTGACTTGTTCATCTGTGGCTTGTTCATGGCCTACTATGGCTAGTCTTGGACTTGCTTAGGCTGATAATTGAATAAACTTAGTAGGTTAGGCTGCAAACTTACATAATTCTATGTCAAATGTCACAAGTAATTTGAAAGTGAGTTTGAAATTTACTTGTTGCACTAAAGGATGTTCTGGATCTTCTTGTTCATCTATGGCCTTGCCTTTGCTCTTTTCCCCACACCTTCTGCTACTGTGGCCAACCTTGCCACACATTCTGCATTTGTACAGAGACAACCCAGTTGTGTTTAATTTTGTGAGCCCCTTTTTGTTAACTCTGACCCCTTCTCTCCAAGCTCTAGTCTTCTCTTTCTCTTTGGCCTTCCAAGTAATTTGATCATCTTAGGTGGGTTAAGTGGAATCAAAGGTGACTTGGGCCAGTTGTTGGGTCCATTAATTGGCTTCAAAATGGGTGCATATGTCCTTTTATAGGTTGCAATAGTGTAGCAGTTAGCCACATAGTTCTCAGGTTTAAGACCTAAAAACCCTACGGTTGATACAACATGCATGCAAGGAATACCAGTCAACTCCTACCTCCTACATGAGCATTTTCTTAACCCTATATCTACTATAAACTACTCCCTACTTGATTCTTGAATCTGAAAGTTATTCCCACCAGCATATGAGGGGTAACACAAAGCACTTCCTTCCTCAATACTCTCTAATTTCTTGACAATTCTACGACACAATTTACCCTTTTGTTTAGTAACCCAAGATCTTTTAGACTGATCTCTAAGCATCAAGTACACCCTCACCCCTTCTAACAACCCAAAAATAGGTTTAGATCTAGCTAACAGTATATTCTTGTTTAAAATCTCACTATGGTTATTCAACAAGATGTCTGATTTGCTAGCACATCTAAAAAATGCTCTATTCCAATGTGATGGTTGAGTGCTGTGTTCACTTTAAAAAAATTTGGCAAATTCGACACCTACCAAATACGGCGGCCGTAAACTGTCGTTTTTGGTCATTAGAAACGACGGCCTCGCGACCGTCGTATTTGGTGTCCCCCAACTGTTGTTTTTTATAATATTTTGGAAAATGTGCTAGTCAAAAATGGCAGTTTTGTGAACTGTCATTTTTTTTTTTTGACAAATACGACGGTTTTATAAGTGTCGTATAAGGCTAGGTAAATATGACGTCTCATTTGAGTAAATACGGCGATTATAAAGTGTGATTTTTGTTCAAAATACGAGTTTATAACTTTGATCAATATTCATATAATATCATATTAGTTTCAAATTTTGAATATTTTATTTTTAATATATTTGTAATAAATCTAACAATTGGATTAAATATTTGATTTTTATAAAATAAAAAAAATGTGTGTATTTCAATATTAAAATTACGAAAGTAGATGGATGACACATGAAATAGTATCGGATTAGCTTCAAATTTTGTAGATTTTATTTTTAATATGTTTATAATAAATCTAATGGTTGGATTAAATGTTTGAATTTTATAAAATAAAAAAATGCATATATTTCGATATTAAAATGCAAAAATAGATGGTTGACACATGAAATAAAATCAAATTGGTTTCAAATTTTGTAAATTTTATTTTTAATATATTTCTAATAAATCTAACGGTTGGATTAAATGTTTGATTTTTATAAAATAAAAAAATGCATATATTTCGATATGAAAATTACAAAAGTTGATGGATGACACATGAAATAGTATCAGATTGGCTTCAAATTTTGTAGGTTTAGTTTTTATTATATGTTTAACAAATTGTTAACGGTCAGATTAAAATTTTGATTGTTGTAAAATAAAAATGTGCAAATTTCGGTATTAAATATAAAAATATAAATGGATGACACATAAAATAATATTCGATTAAAATAAAATTTTGTCAATATGAATAATTTATATATATAGTTATATCCAATGGTATTAATTATTTAATATATATAATAAGATGTTCCTTATATAATACATATAGATATATACATTGTAATTTATACTTATGAAATGTTATACATTTGTATATGAAATAATTAATTTTTTTCAATTATTAATATGAAATTAGATATATAATGATTATTACAATAATTAAGTGTTTAAAAATAATTTATATAGTAAAATACACCCTAACCCTAAACCCTAATTAATACTTTTATTATTATTTTTTTAATTATTGGACTCAAAAAAGACAGCTTAGCCCAACTAGAAACGGCGGTAAGGTCACCGTTATTGGGCCCAAATTCTAATTTTATTATTTATTTTTTTTTAAAAAAGGCGGCGACCTATTAATTTTTTTTTTTTTTTAAATTTTTGGTAAAAACGACGATCCAGTTGGAACCACCGTTTTTGGTGTCAAAAATTTTCACACTACCTGCCCTTCATTTTTCACATTACCCACCCACATTTGTTTAGCCCATTTCCTTCCGATTTCTCCTCCTCCTCTTCATCTTCATTCTCCTTCATATTACATTGATTTTTGTTTCTTTTTCCTAAAACAATGAAGAAGAGGAACAGATCTGGTTCGAACAGATTAGGAGCATACGTGAGGCTGTCAGTTATCGAGACGGCGAGAGAAAAGGCTGTCGGTGATCATTGTCTTTGAAACTTCACGAATCTGTTTTTGTACCTGAGGCGTTTCGGTGCCCACTTTCGAAGGAACTCATGAGGGATCTTCTTATTGTCGCCATCGATTATGTATGTGCACTTCCAATTTATAAGTTATTTAGACGGGATATATATATATATTTTTGAATTCTGCGTTAATAGTTCCCTTTAGATTTAGCAATTTTAGCATTTCTTTTTGGGGGAAGAATATGGGTGGAGTTGGGGATTCTTTTGGGTAGTTTCTGCAATGCTATTGGCTTAGAGCTTTACAGAGGATGAGAAGCTTGGCAAAAAATTTTCTTTAATGGTTCAAACATCACTGGTTCAAATTGATTAACAACACAAATTTTATGTTTTCTGCGTGTCAAGGCCTTCCATTTGCCATTCTTCTTCGTCAATCTTCTATTGAAGTTCTTCACACTGGAATACCGTCTTCAACTGAAATGATTTGCTTCTTCGAATTCAATTTTTTTTCCTGCTTTTCCTTTGCTGTTGTTTCCAATCAAAAAGATGTCAGATTTCCAGAAATAGAAAATGAAAAAAATTTTAACTTTTAGGGCTTAATAGCCAATGGGAGGGAAGAAAGTTCGTTGCTTTTTCGTTTTGTAGGTTCTTTTTCATTTTTTTTTAAAAATTTCATAAAATGACCATTTTACCCCTGGATAATCGGTCAACCGGTGTGAATATGGGTTGACTTTGTCATTTTTGAATGGTTTCTAATCATAAGGACCAAATGAGCACAAATTTTATATGTTAGAGACTTAATCCACAAAAAGGTATTTATGACCAAGTATAAAAATGAAGCATATGTTTGAGACTAAATTCACTAATATTTCTAAAAAAAATCTTGTGGAAATGGACAAACTAAGGCAAATTGGCATAAATAGTCGCCAAACTATGATCATTTGGTGACATTGGTCCCTAAATCATGTTAAATTATGTGATTGGTCCTTTTACTAAAAATTTTTGTTATCTTATCATTAATTTCAAGAAAAAAAATTTATTTAAGGGTATTTTAGTTATTTCAAAATAATATTATTACAAGAAAAATATGCTATTGATACAAATATTTATACATATAGTCATTTCTCTCATTTTTTTTCACCGTACATATATATATATATACACACACATTAGCCTTTTTTTGTTTTATTTTTTTTGCATAATGTTATTATAAAATGACTAAAATTTTATTGGGTAAATTTCTTTACTTGAAATTAACAATAAAATAACAAAATTTTTTAGGGAAAGGACCAATCACATAATTTAACATAATTGGGGACTAATATAACCAAATGACCATCGTTTGGAGACTATTCATGCCAATTTGCCAACAAACTAATCTAAATTAAACCTAAAACTTTTAAACCAAAATCGGGAAAAAATTTGTTCTCCCGCTTGTCTATGTTTCCAAATCCTGGGGAGCTTGTAGAGCTGCAAAACTAGGTGAATCAGTGCTCGTTTTCTTCCGCTTGGGCATGAAATGCTCTGTGGGAAGAAGGGTTTTACAACAAGTGTTTTGCTTCAAACACTCTTTTTGAGGGCTCTTTAAAGGTGGGGTGTGTGTCGGCGGAATTTGAGCTGTAGGAAGAAAGGAAGGAAGGAAGATGACTAGGGTGTATGGAACAGGGGTTTATGATTTCAGGCGGCATCGGGTGGCGGAGTACCCTGTGGATGTTCAGTCACAAGTTCCAGTCACTGAGGCAGCTGAACCGCCAATCCCTGAGAGACAGCAGGAATCGAAACCCGGGTCGAATTTGCCTACTTCTATTACTTTGAGTGAGATTCAGAAGGATAAATTGACGAAAATTGCATTAGCTAATTGGTCTAAAGCTGGAGATTCTGATGGCCCGAGAAAACCCTTTAATCCTGAATTGGTTAAGGAGATTTACGATACTGAACTGACCGTTAAAGGTAAATCTTCTTGTCCTATTTTCTTCTCTATCTGGGTTTCAATTAAATTCGCTGGAGTTGATGGTAAAAGATGTACACATTTGTTATATGGTGCGTATTTAAGTTATGGTTAATTTGTTACAAAGTGGATGTCTATGTATATTTTAAAATTTTAATTATTTGCGACTGAAGGTGGGAGAAAGCCTGTACCATTGCAGAGAGTGATGATACTAGAGGTCAGTCAGTACTTGGAGAACTATCTTTGGCCGTATTTTGATCCAGAGACTGCTACTTTTGAGCATGTCATGTCGATGATTCTAATGGTCAATGAAAAGGTATGCAGTAATTCCCACTTTTCTGATTTTCATGTGTTTACACTCAAACTTCTACTTTCTCAATGTCTAAAATTTCGACCACTATTATTCATTTTTTCTAGTTTGCTAAAGATTGAGAATGAACTATTTCTTTTGGGGGATAAGGATATGACTTTGCATTAAATAATTTAAGTACTTGCACAAAGAATTTCTGAAAATTTTAAGTAAGTTATTAGTAGTGAAAATGCTAAAATAACACAAATTATTTGAGGAAAATGGGTCGAAAGCAAAAGGTCTTCTTCCTTCCCCCCCCCCCCCCCTTTTAAAATGTCTCCTGGGAGGTGGGTGTAGAAGTTGTTGGAAAGCGTGTTTTACTGGATTTCGTGATTAAGATGCTAAAAACGTTTCAACTATATGGTTTATTGATTCTTGCAACAAGGAAGGAAACTTGCAGATAGAGGCTAGCTGTGTTATCATGGGACACATTTGAAAGCTTGTTAGCTTTGGAAAGATTATAAAGAAAATTTGTATCTAAATTTTGATACTAAATGTGGGAACCTAGCATGAGTCATCTAGAGTTCTGATTCTGAATGTTTTGATTATTTTTTCGTTCAAAATTTGTTCTTGCAAAAGGGAAGGAAGAAAACTGAAGATGAAATTTGAAATTCAAATTTGCAGTTTCGCGAAAATGTGGCCGGTTGGATATGCTTTTATGATAGAAAAGACATGTTCAAGGCATTTCTTGACAGGGTGCTTTGCCTAAAAGAGGTACATTTTTCCATCTTAGTTGTGACCAGAATTGTGACAACTTATTCTTTTGGTTTAGTGATGAATATTTTGTTTCTCTAGTTTTTAGGTCAATGTAACTTCCGCTTGTCTTGAGGGAAGCAATGGTGTTATTCAGACCCTGCTAGTTTTCTACATAAACTTGGAAAATATTGATTTTTCCTCGAGCTTTCAGTTGATTAAGTACTGAATCTCATGTATGTGAAAGCTCTGTACCCCAGAATCTGCATACATGTGACACCATAGAATTTGGGAAAAGATTACCAAAAATAGATGAGACACAAATTTCTCCTTTTCTGAACAAAGGAATCAGAAAATTTGGGTGTTAGCATGCCTGAAGCAGCAGTTTATCAAATGCATAGGGCTTTTGTATTTCTAATTCTAACCACAATATAAAAGAAAACATCAATATCATAGGAAGTTGTAATCTTTTCACCATGGTACTGCTAGTTCAGATTCTGACTGTAAGAGTTCCATACCTTTCTTTATAGAATGACAAACAAAAGCATAATGTCTCCAAAGTACTTTCTAATTTCGACTTCTGCTCATAATGTAAGAGATAAGATGCTTACTTCTAATTATGTCGTAAGAAAATTATTCTGGAATAGAGGGTATTGTTCCTATGTTCTAACGTACCATAATTGTGAAATTTGAATGCCGCTTTTCTTTCTAAATGAACTTTACCCGGAAAGTGCATTATATTCCAGATGATATCTATTTCAGCAACAGCATCTGAATTTTCTTAAAACCCCATTTGAACTGTGGCTGCAGGGGAGAAGTTTAAGTATTGCTGAAAAGACTAATTACCTGCTCTTCATGATCAATGCTTTTCAGGTACCCTATATTCTGTAGTCTTGGTTGGAATTGACATTTATATTCTCATTTTAGGTGGTTGACTATAAGAATACCCATTGAATCTCTACGTATAATTTTCCAGTTGCAAAGTTTTCATTAGCCTTGTATGAAATATTTGCATGCAATTGATTGAGACTACTGTTTTTGTAAATGCCATATATGTGTAACCCTATTGTCTCCGTAAAATGCATTTCTACAAACCCCAAAAAAAGTGAAGAAACAAAACACATGCATTATTGTTCAAGTAAACTTCATGATACATACCTGAGAAATGGGATTAGGGGTGTAGATGGACAAAAAAAATTCCTTTTCCCCCCTCCCTTGAGAGAATTTTGTTTAAAGTAGTCTTCTTTTGTTTTATTTATTCTCCCATCTCCTTCATCTCTTGCATTATCTTTGTTGGTTTTTTTAAAATTGAGTATGTATTTTTTTCATTTATTATTATTGTTTTTTGTTTTAGCATTTGTTAACAGAGTTTTGGTAATTAAATGCCTTCTGTAGTAATTGTGAACAAATGTTCTTCTGGATTCTTGTTGTCAACTACACTTTTTTGGTGACTGTTTATGTTTGCGGTTTTCCTTTAATTTCTTTGCTTCCTAGATTTTAGCAATCTTACATTTTCTTCTTTCTTGTTGTAGAGCCTA
The DNA here is from genome assembly GCA_035583425.1 of Marsdenia floribunda. Lineage (NCBI taxonomy): Eukaryota > Viridiplantae > Streptophyta > Magnoliopsida > Gentianales > Apocynaceae > Marsdenia > Marsdenia floribunda. Next base: position 6,470,997 of record JAXGGT010000035.1, on the reverse strand, counting down.
GAAGATGAGATAGTTAGTAAAAAGATTTTGAGACTGGCAGGTCTGCAGTGCTGGCATAGCCTATCATATGGTCGTTTTCAGGTTAATTGTGCATTAAATTTTTATATTGAAAAATATTTATGTTTTCATTCTGCCTCCAGTTTGAAGTGTGAATAAAATTGTGGGTTCTTGGCAATGTAGATGGAACTTTCTCTTAATCCTGATCTTGTTAAGAAATGGAGAAAGATCACAAAGAGAGCCAAGGAAGCAAATAAAAAGGGGGAGGCTTTTAATCCCTCAAATATGATGGAAGTAAAGTTCTTGCGGAATCTCATTGAAGAATTTTTGGAGGTATGCTTTCAATAAGAGAGTTTGAATAGATGTATTTGGAAAGTTGGTCTCTAGTTATGCAGTTCCTCTCTCTCTTTTGTCCAGGTACTTGATTCCCATGTTTTCTGTCGGAGGCAGCTGGATGACGAGTATAATGAAGAACCTATAAATACAGAGGATGCTGGAGAAGTTGATGAAGCCTCAATTTTGTACTGCGAAAGATTCATGGAATTTCTTATTGATCTTTTGAGCCAACTCCCAACGAGAAGGTAATCTATTTGATTAATTGGAATAGATTATTTTAATTTTCTTGAACATCTTCAAGAAATTTCATCACGTGCTACTGCACATGCTGGATTTGTCCATTAGCTACCCTTGTTTTTGTGCAAATAGTAAAGGAGTAGAATGGCAATGCTGAATTATCTGAATGAATTATTAAAGGTTTGATTTATTCTCTTCCTTATTTCTCATCCCTGTTTTGGAGCTGTTCACAAATTATCCTTAAAGCTGGAAGTAATCAGCGGTGCCCAGTCTTTCTTTTTTTTTTTCCCTGTTGTTATAAGATTTTTTTATTCTGTTATGCCATCTTTTCATGTCAGTGGTTTTCCTATTCCGAGGCATGTTTTATTAATGAAAATATCTTATGTGTTGGCTCAGATATATTAGGCCTCTGGTTGCTGATGTTGCTGTTGTTGCCAAATGTCATTTGAGTACTCTATACAGACATGAAAAAGGAAAGCTATTTTCACAACTAGTTGACTTGCTTCAATTCTATGAGAAGTTTGAAATTGATGATCATTTAGGCAGACAAATGACTGACGATGAGGTGCTTCAAACTCATTATGACCGCCTTCAAGCTTTCCAGCTCTTTGCATTCAAGAGGATTCCAAAGGTCAGTTTCTGCTAATATTCCTATATCTGCTCACTTTCTTTAGCTTCCATGGTTCTGAAAGAAATTTATTTTTTTTTCCTTCCTTTGTATAGACTTGATTAGGTGTAGTGAAATATGTATTCTTTTTGTAGTTAAGAGAACTTGCAATGGCCAACATTGGTTCAATCAACAAGCGTGGTGATCTTTCAAAGAAACTCTCGATACTTGCTCCTGATGAGCTGAGAGATCTAGTCTGCAGAAAGGTAAGAGACTTGACCAGTAATGACCTATTACTTGAGCTGTTATTTGTGTGTGTGTAAAGACACAATGTTTTCATACTTTCATTGTATTTTTTCTCTTCCTCTTTCCCTTGACAAATTATTTTTGGGAACATTCGAGGTGACTGTGAATGCTTATCCTTGACGTGTCTTCACAATTTACAGCTGAAGCTGGTGTCCAAGGATGATGCGTGGTCTGAAAGAGTTGACTTTCTGATTGAGGTCATGGTTTCATATTTTGAACGACAGCAATCGCAAAAGGAGGCAATAAATTCTCTTCCACTTTACCCAAATGAACAGATAATGTGGGATGAGAGTCTTGTACCTAGTATCAACTACTCTGGAGAAGGGTGCTTGGCACTTCCAAAACTCAATCTACAATTCTTGACATTGCATGATTACCTTCTCAGAAATTTTAATCTTTTTCGTCTTGAGTCCACTTATGAAATCCGTGAGGATATTCAAGAGGCTGTGCCTCATCTCCTTGCCTATATTAATAACGAAGGAGAAACTGCTTTTCGTGGTTGGTCAAGAATGGCTGTACCAATTAAGGAATTTAAGATTGCTGAAGTCAAGCAGCCGAATATTGGGGAAGTGAAGCCTTCAGCTGTGACTGCAGAGGTCACTTTTAGTATTTCAAGTTATAAAGCACAAGTGAGATCAGAGTGGAATGCCCTTAAAGAACATGATGTTCTCTTTCTAATGTCAATTTCTCCTTCATTTGAGCCTCTAAGTGCCGATGAAGCTGCTAAGGCTACAGTTCCTCAGAGGCTTGGGCTTAAATATGTACGTGGATGCGAGATTATTGAGATGCGTGATGAGGAAGGCACTCTTATGAATGATTTTACTGGAAAGATCAAGCGAGATGAGTGGAAACCTCCAAAAGGAGAACTGAGAACAGTTACTGTTGCACTGGATACAGCACAATATCATATGGATGTTAGTGATATTGCAGAGAAGGGTGCTGAAGATGTTTATGGTACTTTCAATATACTGATGAGGAGGAAACCTAAGGAGAATAATTTCAAAGCAATTTTAGAATCCATTAGGGATCTAATGAATGAGACATGTATTGTGCCTGACTGGTTGCATGATATATTTTTGGGCTATGGGAATCCTTCAGCAGCTCAATGGACTAATATGCCAGAGCTATTAGAAGCAGTAGATTTTAAAGATACTTTCCTTGATGCTGACCATGTCAGGGAGTGTTTCCCGCATTATCAGGTTTTACTAGCTTTTGTTGTGGCATAATAATATTTATAGGTTAAGTATTTATTCGTCTAATTCTCTACTTGTTTCTCAGGTCTGCTTCAAAAATACTGATGGAACAGAGAATCTGGACCCAAAGCCCCCTTTTCTTATCAGTTTACCCCGGGATCTACGCGGAGAAGCACATGCTCTTCCAGGAAATGAGAAGTCTGTCTCAGTTTCGGGAGATGCTGTTAATGCAGACAATGCCCATGTTGAAAGGGCAAAGCTTTCTGTTCAAGCTTATGTTCCTCCAGATCCTGGTCCATATCCCCAAGATCAGCCAAAACAGAACTCAGTCAGATTTACTCCCACACAGGTTCTTTACTTATATTAATTGTTAAATTTCCTTTCTCCTAGCATGTGCTGCTACATTTGTTCCTGTCAGTTTCTCCTATATCTTGTTGCTGAATCAAGTTATTCTTCAACTGTTACTTTAGATATCTTGAAAACACATGTTTTTCCATCTGGTGTTCTTGCAGGGGTTTCTGTTATTGCATCATGGAACCTTTATGTGCCTTTTAATTGAGTTTCTTGACCAGTCTCTTTTAAAATTCTGTACCTGTGGAAAAATATTTAGTTTCTTTGATAAGAGAGGTGCACATTTTATTGTGCAGAGGCAGTAAATTGCTCAAAATTTGTTAATGTTTTCTTTCTGTTTAGCATCTTTAGTTGTTTGATATGCTTCTTATGCAGACCATCCATCACTGTGCATGTGGAACATTTTGGCCTACCTTAGTCTCTCTCTTTAGCTGTTCTGTCCCAAGTTTATCAACCACGTTTAAGTATTTTGATTAATTCCAAATTACTTGGGTAACGTTTTGATAAAAACAGAAGTAGAGCAAATAGATAATGACCATGTATTTTGTGGCGGTGGCAGCTGACACTAATGTCTTTGTGACTGGAGTGTGCAGTGTACATGTCCAGTCTGTTTAAGGCTTTCAGGGATTAGGTTGGAATTATTTCAAGACTCTAGACGTGCAAATCTCTTCTGCAGTTAGTTAAATGTTGTAGTTGGGTTCCCCTTATATCATTCTTTCTTGTTTGAATGATTCAGTCAGATTTACTTTAAATGCTAAACTTGGATACAGCAAGGGCTAATTTTTCTCATTGTTCCATTATTTTTTCTTGTTATGCAGGTTGGAGCAATCACTTCAGGTATTCAGCCAGGATTAACTATGGTTGTGGGTCCTCCTGGAACGGGAAAGACAGACACAGCTGTTCAGATACTAAATGTGTTGTATCATAATTGCCCTTCTCAAAGAACCTTGATAATTACTCATTCCAATCAGGCCTTGAATGATCTATTTGAGAAGATTATGCAGGTATGGGGTTTTTATTACAACTATTTTTCTATGATAATTGTATCCAGATGGTGTTCTTTTTAATTGATTTGGAACTCCTTCTTAGGGTTCTATCAGCTTTGTTGATGCAGTTTCTAGTTATCTAAATTGTAGATGTGATTGTTACTTTTGGTTGTTTACTTTTCTTTGCAATAGAGAGATGTACCTGCCCGCTATCTTCTTCGTTTGGGTCAAGGTGAACAAGAATTAGCAACTGATCTTGACTTTAGCCGTCAAGGTCGTGTGAATGCAATGCTTGTACGGCGGCTAGAACTACTTGGTGAGGTGGAGCGACTCGCAAGATCTCTTCAACTGCCTGAAGATGTAGGCTATACATGTGAGACAGCTGGGTACTTTTGGTTGCTTCATGTATATTCTCGTTGGGAGCAATTTTTAGATGCTTGTGATGCAAATAAAGGCAAACCAAATTTTGTTCAGGATCGGTTCCCTTTTAAGGAGTTTTTCTCCAATGCTCCCAAGCCAATATTTTCTGGCCAATCCTTTGAGAATGATATGCGGGCAGCAAAAGGGTGCTTCCGTCATTTGAAAACTATGTTTCAGGAGCTTGAAGAATGTAGAGCATTTGAGTTGCTGAAGTCGACTGTTGACCGGTCAAACTATCTAATGACCAAGCAGGCAAAGATTGTAGCAATGACTTGCACACATGCAGCTCTTAAGAGAAAGGATTTTCTTCAGTTGGGCTTCAAGTATGACAATCTACTAATGGAAGAAAGTGCTCAGATTCTGGAGATTGAAACTTTTATTCCGATGTTGCTTCAGAGGCAGGAAGATGGCTATGCTCGTCTTAAGCGCTGCATATTGATTGGTGACCATCACCAGTTACCTCCTGTAGTGAAGAATATGGCTTTTCAGAAGTACAGCCACATGGATCAGAGTTTATTTACAAGATTTGTTCGCCTAGGTATTCCATACATTGAGCTTAATGCCCAAGGTAGAGCAAGGCCAAGCTTAGCTAGACTCTACAATTGGCGATATAGGGACTTGGGTGACCTTCCTTATGTGAAGGACAATCCTATATTTCATAGGGCAAATGCTGGATTCTCTTATGATTATCAGTTGGTAGATGTGCCTGATTACCATGGGAGAGGTGAGTCTGCCCCTTCCCCGTGGTTCTATCAAAATGAAGGCGAGGCTGAGTATATTGTTAATGTCTACATGTATATGCGGTTACTAGGTTATCCTGCTAATAAGATATCCATTTTAACGACTTACAATGGCCAGAAACTTCTGATACGTGATGTAATTAACAGGAGATGTGCTCCTTATGCTGCCTTTGGTCCCCCAAACAAGGTAAACTTATATTGAGTATTGCTTTATGCCTTAAGTTGATTAGAATGCTGGAACTTCTAAAAATTGATAAATTAAGGGAAACCAACTTTCAGACCTGCTAGATACACTTTTTTAATCACTCTGAGCTTCCACTGCCTTCATTTAGTGTCTGAACTGTAGGATTCTGGTATTAGGGTGATGTCTGTATTGTCATTGCAAATATGTTCACATATGTTGGTGGAGGGCATGTCTTTTTGGAAGAGTGGTTATATATACTTGGTTGTTGGTGACTAGCAGACCTGTTGGAATGGGTTATGTTTGTGGTTGTCAAAATGGTTACTGGTGCCATTTAGTCATGCAGCTTTCTTGTCATCATTTCTAAGGCTGCTGTTATTAATTGCTGTTTGTAGGTTGCTACTGTTGACAAGTTTCAAGGTCAGCAGAATGATATCATTCTACTTTCTCTTGTCCGTACCCGCTTTGTGGGGCATCTCCGTGATGTTAGAAGATTGGTTGTTGCAATGTCCCGTGCTCGGCTGGGGCTATATGTGTTCTGCCGCCGTTCGCTATTTGAACAATGTTATGAATTACAGCCAACATTCAGACTACTGCTTCAGAGACCTGATCGTCTTGCTTTGAATTTACAAGAGGTTGGGCCAAATACAGAACGTCATCTAGAGGAGACTGGGCCAGTTCATCTTGTTAGTGGTCTTGAAGAAATGGGTAGTATTGTTGATTACAAGTTGCGCCAGATCTATGAGGTATTATCTTCCTAACTAATACTATAGCAGTATGTTGCTTTAGCTATTCTGATATCTGGTCAACTGATCCTTTTCTTGGATTTGTGTGGACAAACTCAATCAATTTGTGTTCTGTTTATGTTTTATTATTTTAAAATTGCTGAATGGAGTCTCAATGCTGAAAGTTATTTGCTTGGTCAAATTAGTAAATGCTTTGAACAGTAAATTTATTTTCAGAAAGTGACTGGGTTGCTTTTGGAAGTAACTCATGAACAAAAGGTGTGTGTGGGTTGCAGTTGGTGTTTGGAAGAGGTAGTTTAAATCTAGGATGCACCAAATCAAATAGCTTCTGAATAAAAATTAGAGTGGAATCAGGTTGTACTGTGGAAATGGCAACATATGTTGTAAATGTTAAAATGAATACAGGAGCCTCGTACATAACGAGGCAATGTTGATTGCAAGAAACTTAAATAAGTTTTAATGAACTTTGAAAGACTAGTGCTTGTAATCTGGGTTTCATGAAAATTTTATTTGGCTGGATGTCAGGTTATTCACATATTAGTGGTTGCCCCATGACTTGTTATCTCACATGAGCAGTGCTGGTTTAGTTCACTTCTCCATCCCTCCTCCCCGTGCCCCCCTTCTTTCTTTCCCTGTCTGGAGCAATAGCCATTCTCTGTTTCCCCTAATTTATCTGGTTTATCTATACGTCTGATCTTGTATTTCGTCATCCATAAGCATTTGCAAATTGCTGATTGATAACCAAAGTAAATCATTTATCTCGTGTTCAGGCACAGATGATGATGAACCATCAATTTAATCAATATCCAGCTTATCCAGAACAAGCCCATTCAGACTTTGACACGTCACAGCAGAACAGCTCGTTGACTCCAACTTCTGCACCTGATGCCATAGATACCGATGAACCTACCTTAGCTAACGGCTCAGCGGATGGAGAAATAGAAATATCACCTAAGCGCCAACTTAAGGAATCTCCTGCACCAGTTCAAACCCATGTCACAGGTAACGAAGATATGCAAGTTGAAAACAACCCAAGTGCCGAAACTGGTTTTGAGGACGGACATAGTGGCCAAAACACAATTGGAACAAGTATCAGAGCAGAGGATGACAACCATATGGAAGAATAAATCTTGATTCTCTAGAGGGCTTCTTTATCATTGTTTGATCCTCATGCATCCTGCTGGCCATTGAAGAGTAGAGCACCTATGATGTGAGGTTCTTGTTCTTTTGAGCTACAACTTCCACTTTCAGACATTTTGAAATATGAAACTTATGGAAGCAATGGGAAATGGATAGAGGAGCAGAATGACACGTATTATTACAATTGTGGCAGTTGTAAATCAGTTAGATCTTTTTGGTTTGACCATGAATGTGTTCAATGTGGGATTGTAGGAAGAACCTTTTCTTTCCAATTTATAAAGAATTGGCAGTGAGAAGGAAAAGGGGAAAAAAAAAAAAAAAAGGATGAGCTCTAGCACTATGAATAGGACCCCTTTATAATCATATATAATCTGATCTTTTGAGTAGGCCCTGTGAGTAGTAGCTTGGGTTCTTGGTTTAGAATCTTGAATTGAATTCGATAGGATTTAGAATAAAAAGTTAAAAGAAGTAATTTTTAATTATTTTTTTTCTGATTAAAGTAATTTTTAAAACTAATAATTATCAGCATGTCAAGAAAATTTAGTTCAGTAGTAAGCGCTAATAACAAAAAATAATTTTTTATTTTAATTTTTTTTTTTTATAAAAAAAATTATTTCAGATTTTTATTTTTTATTATTATTATTTTTAAAGTGAAAAAGGAATAAGAAGATTTTAGATATTTATTTTTTAATCTTTGACATAATATTAATTTATATATAAGATTGAAAATATTAAAGAAAAATTTAATACTAAACAGCGAATGTTATGTGTTGCATCGACGAATCTAAATCACAAAAAGTTAAGATTTAAGTGTACTTTTTTTTTCTTTGTTTATATAGTGTCATTTAGCCATTTAAACCATCTAAATTACTTTGAATTATATTGCAAGAAGAAACTTATATATATAAGATTATATCTGTTAATGAGTCAAATAATTCATAAACAAAATTTATTGGAGTATTTGATTAAGGCTTGTTTGTTTATTAAATAAATAAATTTAAATATTTTTTAATACTTATATTGTATTCGAGCATATTTGAATAATATTTACAAACAAATTATAATATTTATATAATATAAAAATTATTATGTATTAATATTTTATTATTTAAATTTATATTTTTTATATATTTTTTAAAAATATAATTCAAATTTGAACTCAAACTCAAGTTTAAACTTGAATACAAACTAGTTTGAAAGTTAAACGAGTTGAACTTGAACTTTTGTCGAGCTATACCACTAAATAATCAAACGAACTCGAACAAGATTTTAGATTCAAAATATTAATCGAGTCTACTCAAACATAGTGAAAAATTAAACAAACCAAATTAAAACATCCCATGTTCGGTTCAATTCTATTTGATTACAACTCAAATAATGATAAGGAAGGTTTTAGGAATGGATTAATTCAAGGATTGTCAATTAAAATAAGAATTATAATAAATAATTTACAGAAATCTTATACTTCAAGGATTGTCCACATCTATTCAAAGAAAGAAGAAAAGACATTTAGGAGTATTTAGTCACATAGGCTCAGATATTATCTCTGAGTATTAACCTATTATTACCTATCTAATAAATTGGTATCATGTATTAACCTTCTTCATGGTGTAAATGAATGATTCAAATATTTAGATATGTTTGATGTACCCTATCTTTACATTTGTCCCATGGACAATATTCTTGGTACATCAGAATAGGATTTGAAGTATTTTGCACAATAATATCTTCAAAATGGATGTTAGTAACAATACCATCTAGAGAGCCTGACCATGTCTTAATTCTAAGACCGTTTGTCGTGTTAATAAGGGTACAATTCTTAACCAAAACACCTTCAATATAGGTTCTTCATTGGGATGTTAAGAGAATAAATTTAACCCCTCTGTATTAGTTTAAGTTTTTAAAGTAAGTGGCAATTTAACTCAATTTAACATGGTATTAGAGCGAGAGGTCCTGTATTCGAATCCCTGCTATTGCCCCTATTTATTGATGATTATTGTGCACGTGTTAGGCCTTGTTAAGAAAGTTTGTGATCAGCTCACACATGAGGGGGTATGTTAAAAGAATAAATTTAACCCCTCTCTATTAGTTTAAGCTTTTAAAGTAGGTGACAATTTAACTCAATTTAACATGGTATTAGAGCGGGAGGTCCTATATTCGAATCCCTGCTATTGCCTTTATTTATTGATTATTATGCACGTGTTGGGTTTTATTAAGAAAATTTGTGATCAGCCCACACGTGAGTATGTTAAAAGAATAAATTTAACCCCTCTCTATTAGTTTAAGCTTTTAGAATAGGTGACAATTTAACTCAATTTAACATGGGATACCTAGCTACTAAGACTCCTAATACTAATTCGATGACCAGGGCCACATGGGATACCTACTCTCATCTGGTGCTATGATATTGACAAGTTGGAAAGTGAAATTTTGTCCTCCTATGACGTTCACGTGAATGAACTTACTATCCTTGGAAGTTATATCTCTTACTATAGAGTTCGTGATCAAACTAAAGCTCAATGACTGTAAAAATAATAGAACTATAGATCAACTTGATATATATATGATTTTACAATATGTAAATGCAATTTAATTATAGAACAAATAAAGCTTACGATTGGAAGTGAATCGCATGTTAGTATTTTATGGCAATCATCATTGTTGGACCAAGTTTTGCTTCCTTTGGCATCAAAGGTTCCACCACCTGAGATGGTAAGTCGGTCAATGCGAAGCAATGTCAACCATGCTTCTTTTTTGAATCTGTAGCTTTTAAGGTCACCTGTAATTAAAGCTCATTTGAGGTCTTACAAGGACCTTCTAGTCTTATTGGTTTTAACAAAAATATTCCTTTAGGAACTAAAATTGAACTTGCGTCCACTGCACTACATGCCTCTTTCCATGCTTTCAACAAATCCTGTTTGAAAGACTAAAAACGATCATGGGGTAATTAAACACGTGTTGTATCCCGCATGTTGTATCTCAGTGCGCATAAAAGTAACCTCTCATGCACTTGCGAGTGACCAAGGAGCGCGGCTTGGAAAACAAAGTCGACAGCAAGAGCTACGAGCAAACTCTTCACATCGCCTTAGATAGGATTACGCCACTACTCGATTGGAAGATATATTTCAAGCAAACACTTCACCTCACTTACCTCAATCAAGCTGCAATGAGAGGTCGACTGATTGTGACTATAGTGTGTTGTGCACGGCAAAGGTGACATGACATGCCTAACATGCGCCGTTCGTGCTGACACTTCCACTCAAGTGGGTGGCAATTTTCCATCCATAATAACAATTTGGAAACCGCAAAATGGAGTACGTGGCGCCTTAAAAACAAGCCCAATAAGTCTCAACATGCACATGTCAATCACGCACTCATATCGAGGCATACCCAAGCTTGCTTATAAAAGGAAGACAGTCCTTCGCGAGAAGGAGGTTGGCTCTTATCAGTAAGAAACTCTCTTCCATCTCCGCTTTTTCTTTGATAAGTTTTAACACATGCTTTTACCTTTTCATATATAAGTTACTGACTTTATCATCGGAGGTGAAAACAGGGGGAAAGCCCCTCTCAACTTTTGAAGAAGGAAGATCATTATTGGAGGGAAGTCAAGGTTAATATTGTCATTTTCTAGTATACACGTGATACAAGTTTTTTACCACATCACTGTTAAAATATTTTAAAAAAGCTCAAAGATTATAGCATTATCTATAAATAACAAGTTTATAGTTCAAGAAAACTTCTTTCTAAAATAAAATAATAATCAAAGCATTTACGAGATCATTGTGAATTTATAGAAAACAAAATTTTATGAAGAGACATTATTAACCTGACTAATATCAACACTACCATAAGACTTTGGATGATTATTTGAAGTCACATCAAGAGTAATTCCCCCCACTTCAACTACACTGGCTGGAATCAAAAGTGATGTTATGACAATGAACTCGTGCATATACTCTCTCCATTTCTTATTTCTTTTTGAAGTCTCTAAACTTTGGATTATATATTTTACATGAGTTGAAAGCTATTTAAAGTTAAAGATGAGGGTTTATAACCAATAACTTTCTTTAGTAAATAAGGGGTGTATTTGGATAAGTGTTCAACTGAAAAAAAAAAATGACTTATTCGAGACAAACTATTATTTTTTATGAATCTTGTCCCCTATTATTTTTAAATTGAATTTTATGTTGAAAAAAGTGGAGGTTAAGTATATAGGTTTTATAGGTATAATGATTGTGTGTGTAAAAGAATGTTTGTTTTGAGAAAAGTGTATGAGAGTGATTTTATTAATCATATATATTTTTTAAATAAGGTGGGGCCCACAATCTTTATAGATATGTTTTATAGGTGTATTTTTGGGGACAATTTTTTTTTCAAAAAAAAATTGTGTCCAAATGTGCTGGTGTATTGGAGACAAACATTCTTCACTCAACTCAAGTTCAAAGCTTAACCAAATACAACCTAAATTTCTATCCAAACTTTGGCTATTATTTGGCTTCATTGTTGGCGTTGTTTTCTAACAAAATAATCATGCAACCTACACACATAGTCTACAATATTTATTTATTTTGTTGTATTACTTTTGCCCCGATGTTCACTTTCTTTTAATGTATTAGAAACTATAAAAAGAAACAACCACATTTATATGGATAACAAGAAAATATAGTTACCTATACAAATTCTTTTTCCTTTTTAGTTTCTTTTTTTTGTTATATATAGATAATAATAAGTATATGTCACACCATGTAAAATAAAAATTTCTTCATCTTTATTCATTTTTTTTCCCTTTAAAATATTTATCTTATAATTGAGTTAAATAAATAATTAACTAAAACAGATTAATAACATCTTCAGTTAATAAATATAAACTATGTAAGTTTCTTTAAATCAATGAAAATAATATTAGAAATAATATTAACAAATATATAAACTTATGGTTGAAAGTTAAATTGAATCTTAAAACAAAGTTTTCTTCTATCAACATTAAAATGTTTGTCTTGTATACTACTTTTTGGAATATTCCTCGGTTTGGTCCTGCAACTCTTTCACTTTCTCATACAAGGTTCTAAATCTTTTTTTTTTTTTTTTTGAAACTTAAATTAGTCCCACAGCTATTTCCAATTACGAAAATTAGTTTTTCCGACCAAGTTTCTAAAATTTTTTGGCCGTTGCTTCAATGCCCATCTGACGTGTCCATATTTTGAAGGGTATTTTCGGTACTTCTAGTGTAACCAAACTTCTGAAAATCATGGAAAAGGAAATAGAGGGACATTTTTCACTCACACAATGGTCAGGCTATTGATTTTACTGGAAAAAAAAAATTCTTTTGCAAATTTCTCCAATCAATCTTTAGTTCTAGGCAATGTATTCAGAACCAGACCGGTGATCGAACCGAAAAAATTAGTGGTTTACGGTTTAATGGTCGGACCGCAATTGAACCGTAATTGGACCGATGATGTCATAAATCAAAAAATAAAAAATATTTATTATAAATAATTAATACTCTCTATTTTTTTTATTTGTCTTATTG
>JAXGGT010000035.1:6411139-6457036 GCA_035583425.1 Marsdenia floribunda | reverse complement strand
AAACTTTTACCTTATGTAAAATGTTTAAAAATTATACTTTATTAAAATCATAACCAATATATATATATATTAAATTATAAATAGAAATTTTAAAACTTTTTTTTGAAAAATAATAATGAAATTTATTTATGAAATATATGAGGGGATTATTCATGAATCTAAGATAAAATCATGCATAAATATCTCATTTTAAAGAAACAAGATTGTGTTAAGTCTTTACGTGTCAACACATCGGTTTTAGATTTAGTAAAATCCTGAAATTAAAATAATTTTTCAAAAAATATAATAATAATTAAAAATAATTATATGAAAAAAAAATGCAAAGAAAGAAAAACAAAATATTAAACATTAAAATAAAACAATTGTAGCTTTTTAAACATCAAGCACCAATGGTCTAGTGGTAGAATACTACCTTTCCATGGTGCAGTCTAGGGTTTGATTCTTGTTTGGTGCGCATGAGTAAGGAATTTTGATTTATTCACTCACTCGGCCGGTTCACTTACCGGAAAGGTATAGGGCGTGCCATTTTGTGCATTACATCTGTGTGTTGAAAGGGGTTTGAGTTGTGCTTTAGTTTGGTTGGAGAGCTATGGTTCAATTCAAGGGTAGAATGGAAACTTCACATTTCTTGAATTTTTTTGGAAAACTATAGCAGCTGAATATGGAGAGGAGTGCGAGAGGTGAACGTTGTTGATCAAATAATGATTCACATATTATGGATTCAAGGGGCTTTTAACAATATTTTCAGTAAGTTTTTAACCTCATCAAACATGAATAATTTCTTTATTATGTTTTCAAACTTATGTTTGGGGTACACATCTTCTGAAACTCCAGACTAATGTTGAGAAAGATTTTAGCTAAAAAGAGGAAAAAATTGAGTTTGTGGATTCACTTTGGTTCCATATTTATACAGAAGGTGTTACAAAGAATGATGTGATAGGTTAGATTAGAAAAGAAAAAAAAAAAAAAAAAAGCTGATTTTGTAGAAGTAATATCTAGTAGTGCCAATTATTATATTGTATGAGTTTTTTTTTTTTAAAAAAAAGTTATAGATATGTTCTTTGTTTCTTAATTCTATTTTGAAGTGTTTAACATTTTTATAGGTCTCAATGGATGCTAATGATAATTTTCAGTCTTGGTAAAGAAACTGGAAATGATAGTAGATGCATACGTCTATTGGATTCTTTGAAAACTGTTGACCAAGGAATTGAGCCAAACATTAGAGTATAAGTTTTCACTTTAAAGCTATTAAAACTATTTGTAAAAATGATTAAGGCTATATTTGGATTTCCATTATATTAAAAAAAAAAATGGCTTATTCGTGACAAGCTTTCATTGAAAATGAATGTTGTCCGTAATTTTTTTTAAAAATGAATTTTATGTTGGAAAAAGTGGGGGTTAAATGTATAGGTTTTATAGGTAGAATAATTGTGTGTGTAAGAGAATGTTTGTTTTGAGAAAAGTGTATAAGAGTGATTTTATTAATAATATGTATTTTTTAAATAAGGTGGGGTCCACAAATTTTATAGATGTGTTTTTGGGGGACAAATTTTTTTTTTTTCAAAAAAAAACCTTGCCCAAATATGTTAGTTATTGAGAGACAAACATTCTTCATTCAACTCTAATAGAACGAAAATCCAAATATAGCCTAAAATTCCTAACATCTGAAAGCATTTGAATTTATATTTGTTTCAGCTTTGTTTTGGATATACTCAAAGCATTTGACAGGTTAGAAACCAAGCAAACAGTTGATAAGATTCCTATATTAAAACCAAAGGCAAGTATTATTTGTTTCCCATTAAGCTTAAGGTCAAGCATATAGTTTTTTTTTTTAATGTTTTTTTTTTTTTAATTATAAGATTTGGTATTGATTACTATAATATATCTTGTAATTTTAAGTCCCACAACAAGTGGGAGGTGAAGAATGTGGTTGGTCTGTATTAATGTGCATCAAATTATTTATTGAAAATATTTGTGACAAATTCAACATATCAAAAGGATTTCCATATTTTTTAAGTATATGTCCTATTGTAATTTATGGTTTACATAATTTCTATTGGTTTAACATATATTAGACTAACATATGTTGTTATATTGCTCATTTGTTTATTCTAATAGATGACTACAAATTGGTTTAGTGTTGATGATGTGAAGGAATTTGAGGTGTATGTTAAAGATTTAAAAGAAATTGGTCAGGTTGGGATTGATAAAGTTGTTGAAGTTGGAAATCATATAGTAGAAGTGGAAATGATTACCGAGATTGAGGCTAGTTTGAGTGGGAAGTAGAAGAATAACAAAGTCAGGTGTATATAAGTGAGGATTATTCTTGACACTGCTATTATAAGGAGAAAAGAAGTTGCTAAGGTGCATAGCAGTGGGGAGAGAGTTGTTCTTGAGTTTGACAAAATTAGGGAAGAACAGGTTGAGAAAACTATGGAAGAACAAGTTTTAGAGGACAACATGAATGAAGAAAAACAATTTGTTGAGGTAGGTGTTGAGGTTGAGATGAGTAGGGTACAAGAAAAGTTATTTGACGTGAATTTTAGTGGGAGAAAAGAGCATTGAACTTGAAGACAATATTTCTTATTTTATTTTAAGGTTTAATTTCATAATTTTAATTTTTATTTTTAGAAGATTATATTGAAAAACTTATAAGAGAATACTTTATTTTTATTTTACAAAATTGATTGATTAATTATTTATTAATAATTTAATTGAAAATAAAGAATAAAAAAATTTCATATGTTAGATGGTGAAAAATTCTCGTGGGGATCCCCCCAACAAGGTGAGGATGAGATGTAGAAAAGAAATTCCCGAAAGGGATGGGGACAAGATTGGTAAATATATGTGAGAATTCGAGATGGGGATGGGAAAGGAGTCCTGCGCAAACTCCCGTCCGCGTTGTCATCCCTAGAAGTAAGAGTTTGGTTTAAAATGTTGAAATGAAATATACATTCTATTTATTAAAATACAAAATTGATATACAAAAGTTAAAGTTAAAATAAGGATTATAAATAAAGTACATAAATCTTATATTTCAAGGATTGTCCATATCTATTCAAAGTAAGAACATAAGAAATTTAGGAATATTTATTCACCTAGGCTCAGATATTATCTCTGAGTATTAACCTATTATTACCTACGTAATAATCGGTATCCTTTATCAACCATCTTCATGGTGTAAATGTATTAAGGGGAAAAACAAAAAAAACAAAAAAAAAAACAAAAAAATCTTAAGAAGATTTAGTAGTGTTACTACAAATTTTGGGTGTTTGCGTGCCTGTAAATATTGGATTAATATTTGTGCATTTGCTTGTGATAGGACCTGAAGACCCTTCATATCTTAGATCAATATTACCGACTTCCACACCTTCACATGGATGATTTTTGCTACAAACAAGAATGACAGCAAGTGGATCTGCAGAAGTTCCTCTGATGTTGTTGTAGCTAACTTTATTGATTTTAATGTTTGAAGGTTGCTGCAAGATTAAAAACAAATCGAAAAAACTTTAGATAGAAAAAGAAAAGAAATAGAGACTATAAGAATGACTTAAATATTCATATATGTTTGACGTACCCCATCTTTACATTTATCCCATGGACAATATTCTTGGTCGATCAGAATAGGATTTGAAACATTTTGCACAATAATATCTTCAAAATGGATGTCAGTAGCAATACCATCTGGAGAGCCTGGCCATGTCTTAATTCTAAGACCGTTTGTCGTGTTAATAAGGGTACAATTCTTAACCCAAACACCTTCTACAGGTTCTTCATTGGGATACCTACCAAGACTCCCAATACTAATTCCATGACCAGGGCCACATGTGACATTGGTTACATGAATTTGTTTGGAACCATCTCCAATTGAAATACAATCATCTCCGGTGCCTATGATTGAATGTTCAATAAAAATTTCACTCGAACGTCCAACATGGATTCCATCAGTGTTCGTACTCTCATCTGGTGCTACGATACTGACATGTTGGAATGTCAAATTTTGTCCTCCTATGATGTTCACGTGAAAGAACTTACTATCCTTGGAAGTTATATCTCGTACCATGGAGTTCGTGATCAAATTGAAGCTCAATGACTGTAAAAATAACAAAACTACAGATCAACTTGAGATATTTTAGAAATGGACATGACTTTAAAATATGTAAATCAACTTACGATTGGAAGTGAATCGCATGTTAATGTTTTATGGCAATCATCATTGTTGGACCAAGTTTTGCTTCCTACGGCATCAAAAGTTCCACCACCTGAGATGGTAAGTCGATCAATGCGAAGCAATGTCAACCATGCTTCTTTCTTGAATATGGTATGATCTTCTGGAGCTTTTAAGGTCCCTTGTAATTGAAGCTCAATTGAGGCTTTACAAGGACCTTCTAGTCTTATTGGGTTTAACAAAAATGTTCCTTTAGGAACTATAATTGAACTTGCTTCTGTTGCAGTACATGCTTCTTTCCATACTTTCAACAAATCCTGTCAAGATATTTAACATAGTCACAAAGATTATAACATTATCTATAAATAACAAGTTTATATATATATATATATATAGTTCAAGAAAAATTCTTTCTCAAATAAAACAATAATCCAAGGTCATTATATGTTTGTAGAAAACACATTTATGGAAAGTTATTAACCTGACTAATATCAACACTACCATCAGACTTTGGATGATTATATGAAGTCACATCAAACGTAGTTCCTTCCACTGCAACTACATTAGCTAAAACCAAAAGTGATGTTAACACAATGAACCCATATTCTCTCTCCATTTCTTATTTCTTTTTGAAGCTTCTAAACTTTGGATTATATATTTTACATAAGTTGAAAGGTATTTAAAGTTAAAGATGAGGGTTTGTAACCAATAACTTTCTTTAGTAAATAAATTTCTATCCAAGCTTTGGCTATTATTTTGCTGCATTATTGCCATTATTCTCTAACAAAATAATCATGCAACCTACAAATAAAGTCTACAGTTTTTTTTTTTTTTTTTTTTTGAATTAATTTTGTGCCAATGATTCACTTTCTTTTAATGCATTAGAAAACTATTAAAAGAAACAAGCATATTTATATGGATAAAAAAAATATATATATATAGTTATCTATGTAAATTCTTTTTCCTTTTTAATTTTTTCTTCGTATATATAAGTAATAATAATAAGCAAATATCACACCATGTAAAAATAAAAGTTTCTCCATGTTAATCCATTTTCATATTTTTGTCTACCTTTAAAGTTCTCATCATAGAGTTAAGTCAAGTAAATAATTAACTAAAAAACATAAAATCATTTTCGTTTTTTTTTTTTTTAGTAGTTACGTAAATATCATTTTCAATCAATAAAAAATATGATAGTTTTATGTGTGCGCGCGACATGACCGTACATGTGTGCACACGACATACCTTGATTGTGTGTCTTGGTTGGCAAAGTGTGCCAAGCTAAATGGTGGATTCATGATGTTTTGATGGTGGCACGGTTCGTGATTGTGAGCCTTGGCCGAAGGTTTAGTGGTATGGTGCAGTGACATAGTGCAGTTGGCATGAACTTAGATAGTTACGTGGACAAACAAGTGGCAGAAGTATAGTTAGATAGTCTTATACTATTCCTTGACCAGTTAGAAAAACAATTACCGAATCTACCAGACATTAATACTGAGTCGGTTATGTGGGCAATTGTTGTAACTGCTTTATAGTTTCAAAACCTTGTCTATAAATCGGCATTATAGGAAAATAAAATATGGTTAGAGAGTTTGCATGGGATGTGAAGGCAATAGACAAATGATATAGATATGTGCTTATAATCTGTAGTTGGCTAAGTGTGTTTAGCTGAGTAACCTCTATGTGCAATTAAGGTGCTCATGAGTTTTATATAATTGTCTTTATATGTTTGTAATATAGAAAAAGGTTGGATAAATTGGTGTGTATTTGATGTGGGCATTGTCTTTTACTATTTATGTTGCCCTAATTTCGTATAAATATCCCTTTGTACTTTGTCGTGTTTAGTATTGAATGAAAATTTTGAGTGTGTGTGTGTGCATGGCCCAGACAGAAACTTCATGACACCATCCATTCAGTCTTCAGCTCATTTCATTTTATTTCATTTTATACTATTTAGAACATGTTCCGGTCTTTTATCCCTGCTTCAATTATATATATATATATATATATATATATATATATATATATGAGAATGAGAGTGGTAGTCCAGTAATGTGACTCCTTTACTTAGGTACCTTTACTTAATTGTCAAGTGAGAGGTCCTAAGTTAAACTTACATTAGAAATAGCTTCGTTTCTTATTTCACCTATGTGTTGTAATCCATGAGATCTTCCCCTATAGATTCTTTCCGAATTAATCAATAAAGATACCGAGTTACCAGTTATATACATACATATATATATATATCACTACAAGAATTTAGACTTTTAGTTACAAAACTTTTGTGACGTTCAACAATTTTGTCACAAATAATTACTTGTTGTTTCGAATATATATATATATTAGTGTATCTATATATGATTTTATGCTTTTTTATAACATTGAATTATGTGCAAGCATATACATATATATATATACACATATAAAACATTTTAAATATTTGTATATATTAGTTAGTTGTATACTTAAATTTTTATAAATTTAATGTTAAATCATTATTATTATTTTTGTTGTCTTTTATATTAGGCAAATATATACGTATACATAGTGTTATATTTTCACCAAAGACTTATAAATTATTTTGATTAATGTTGTTAGCTCCCCAGAATTTTATTCAATTAAAAGTATTAGATAAGGTGATCAAATATATATATATATATATATATATATATGTATATTATTATCATTTTTGAAGGATTTTATGTTGTGATGAGGTAAGCTATGAATATAAAACTTATCAAAGGCGGGCATACTTCCTTTGATAACCTAACATATGTTGTATCTATTATTTGCAGATAATTCTATTTTATTTTCCATGCAAATTGGCAAGTTTAATCCCCAAAATATTGTATTTTGGTGAAATTGGTCCCTGATTTAATTTTTTTCTCTAAATAGATTTCTAAACTATTTAAATCGTGTGAAATTTGTCATTTTGTTATGATTTTCTATTAACCTACCATTAAGTTCAAAAATAAAACTGTATAAAGGCATTTTGGTCTTTTTACTTGCAAAATATATGAAAAAAAAAAACAAAACAAAACAAAACGGTCATATGCGTATATACGCACAATTGGAGGAGGTTATTAAGATTATTGAGCTGATTAGAGTTGAGACGTTTATATCTGAATTAATGAGGTGTTTATATCAAGAGACAAGGCCCTTTTTTTTTTTTTTTCACTGTGGTGTTACGTACATGATTATAGCTATATGATATATTTCCTTTAACATTCCCCAAGAGGTAACAAATGGGAGTTTCTTAGGTCTCCCTAATTCTATGATAGGGAAATCTTAAAAAGAAAGTCTTTCAATATTTAATAGGCTGCATATATATGTATATATGGAAGATAGTAAAGAAAAAGTTTTATCTCTTAAGGGGGTAAAATTATCTTTTCAACTTTATTCTACAAGTCATTCTTACATAAGTGATGTCTTGTCTTAAGGGCACACTTAGTACCTTAATTTTTGGAAACTTATTTGTCAATTCTTTTGTAATAGTGACACTAGGTCTAGGAAAATTCACTTTAAAAAATTATTAATAATAATTAGGAGTACATTTGTGTTCCTAAAATCGAATTTTTAGGGTTTTTGAGATTTACATGGCTTTAAACCTTTTTCTTTCTTTTTCTTTTCTTTTTTTTTTTTTTTTTCCTTTTTATAGGCATGGAGACTATAAGTCAATCTCAATTTGTTGATAAGAAAATTTCTGCAAGAGAAAGTCTAAGAGAGATTAGTAGTTAACTAATATTTAAAGTCTTGGTATATATATATATTTAGTTTCTAATTTTTTTTTTTTTTAATTTTTTAGATTTTAAATAAATTAAATTTTGATAGTTTTGATCCATTTAAACGAAAAATGACATAAGTAAAGATATGAGCATAGTAATTTTCAAAAAAATTATTACTCTTAATTACTTAAAATCTTTTCCATCCAAAAGGACCAAAACTACTAATTAAATTATAATTTATTCGGGATGTAAAATATTAAGGACTAAACGTATCCTTAAATGTTTGAAACTAAATTCAATAATCTTCCAAAAGTCCAATTTGGAGATCAAAAAATCCAAGTTGACTAAAATAAAATAGGTGTATCAAAAGAAATATCTCGAATTAACAATGGTACTTAGGTCAATATTTATATTTCATGACATATCTATGTATACTTACTATGTGAGACGAGATATCACAAGTAGATATATATTGCGTCCCAAGAGAGGTCACAAACCTCATTATCACTAGTAGATGCTAGAACTTTTGTTTATACAAAAAAATAAGAAAAAAAAAAAAGCTAGAAAGGTGATATATATATATATATATATTGTTAAGGCCTGAGTGGTATAATTTTGTTTATTTTATCAATTTTAAAAGTATAATTTTTTATTATTCATGTACAATAATTCGTAACTTGACAAATCGTTGGATTTTGAGGTTCATGAAATTAATTTATGTACTTTTACATGAGTTTTGTAATTTAATTGATTTTTTTTCATTTAATTATATGATAGTATACGAATTTTTTTCTTAAGCATATTAAGAATTGATGATTATATAATTTAAATAATATAATTTTTAACCTTGGGGGTTGGATCAGTGGTAAGATCCCTAGGATGAACCGTAAACTCAGACATCTTGAGTTCGAATCCTGACACCAATCCTCCTCAGGGCCATCAGACTTAGGATGATAACCCTTTGAATTAACCGAGGTACACTTGAGGGAAACTCCTTGTCGAAGGATTGTGTACCCCCAAGATTAGTTGTGAGGTGCATGTCTATGTAGACCTAACCCAGATACCTAGTGCTGCTAACCAAAAAAAAAAAAAAAGAATATAATTTTTTTTTTTTTTTGAGGATTTTAAAAACTTAGAGTGAGAAAATATTCACAACATATATAGAGTGCTCAATGAAAATATATATATATATATATATTAAAGAAAAAATGTGATTGAAATTCTGGTCATACTCAGAAACTCAATTTACAAATGAGTAATAGGGTAATTCCCTTATAGTCCATAGGATTATCAATCAAGGTTAGACATTGAAATACATTAGTATTTAATTATATCATCCTCCAATCTTATAAAGAAGATTGAGTAGTAGTGTTACTACAAATACTAGGTATTTGTCTACCAGAAAATATTGGATGAATATTCAAACATTTGGTCGTGATCGGACTTCCAGACCCTTCATATCGTAGATCAATATCACCAATTTCTACATTTTCACAGGGATAATTCTTGCTACAGACAAAATTGACTGCAAGTGGATTTCCTGAAGTTCCTTTGATGTTCTTGTAGCTAATTTTACTAAGCTTTATATTCGAAGATTTCTGCATGGACAAAAATGAAAAAAGGGTTTAGACATGATAAAAATGGAAAATAAAAGTAGAAAGACTATTAATAATAGTATTTCCAGCACTTACCCCTTCTTTACAAGTACTCCACGGACAATATTCTTGGTCGATCAGAATAGGGTTTGTAACATTTTGCATTATAATGTCTTCAAAATGCATGTCACTAGCCATACCCTTTGGAGAACTTGGCCATGTCTTAATTCTAACACCATTTGTTGTGTTAATTAATGTACAGTTTTTAACTATAACACCTTCTACAGGTTCTTCGTCAGGGTATCTGCCAAGACTCCCAATACTGATTCCATGACCAGGGCCACATGTTACGTTAGTTATGTGGATTTGTTTGGAACCGTCCCCAACTGAAACACAATCATCTCCGGTGCCAATTGTTGAATCTTTAACAGTAATATCAGTTGAACGACCAATATGAATTCCATCAGTGTTTACACTCTCAGCTGCTGCTGAAATTGTGACATGTTGGAATGTAACATTCTTGCCACCCAAAACATTAGCATGAAAGAACTTGCTATCCTTTGAAGTTATGTCTTGTATTACTGAGTTTGTGACCATATTCAAGCTTAAACTCTATAAAAAGAAAAGAAAGAAAGAAAAAAAAAATCGAATAATCGATTAATGTGGAAAGTTGTACTCATACGTAAATTACTTTAAATTTTGCAAACTTGAATGGAAAATTCTCCATTTGTAACTATTTTATTTTTTCAAACTGGTTCTAAATCTTAAATTTATGAGAATTTGATACTGTAACTATATATTATTTCCTAATTTGGTCTTTTTTACCAAATATTTTAAATTATTTGGTCATTTTAGTCATGTGATTGTTACATACCCAACCTTTTGAGGATATTTTTGGTACTTTTTGTTCTTGCCAATGTCTATATATTGTCTAACACACTTATAGAATTGGAGGAAAAACTTTTACACTTATTTACTAGGGTTACCCTATTTGAGGAAGAAGAAATTTGTTCCCACTATAGAAAAATTCTACTTTCAATTGATGCTTATGATGGTACGTAGAAACACTAAAAAGTAGGAATTTTTTTAAAAAATTTAAAAAAAAAAAAAAATGTTGTGGAAACAAATTTTCTCTTCCTCTCAAACTGGATAACTTTAGTAAATTAGAGTACAAGATTTTTCTTCGATTCTCCAAGTGTGTTAGACGGTTTAGAAACATTAAGGAGAATAGAGAGTACCGAAAATGTCCACAAAAAGTTAGCTAGGCATGTGACAATTACATGATTAAGACGACCAAATAATTTCAAAACTTTAGTCAAAATGATCAAATTAAAAAATCGTAAATAGTTAAGCTATCAAGTTCTCAAAAATTTAAGTTTTTAGACCAAATAGTTGTAGGAGGAAATCCATAATTTGAAAAATAAATATATATGAAAAAAAAAAAACTTACAATTGGAAGTGAATTGCAGGAGAAACTCTTTTCACAATTATCATTAGCCCAAGTCTTGCTTCCAACACCATCAAAGGTACCACCACCTAATATGGTTAGGTGGTCAATGTTAACTAATGTCAACCATGCATTTTTATTGAATATGTTTAGATCTTGAGGAGCTTTAATGGTCCCTTGCAATTGAAACTCAATTGAAGAAGCCTTACAAGGACCATCTAATCTTACTGGCTTTAATAAAAATGTTCCTTTAGGTATTATAACTGAACTTGCTTCTGTTGCATTACATGCCTCTTTCCATGCCTTCAACAGATCCTGTGTTGGAAGCAAATTCTTTAATTGAATGCACAAAGAATCACGCTATTTCACATAATATAAAATTCAAATTACTATATATCATATAATTTTTCACGGTTGGAGCCGGCGAACGAGCTCCTGATGTCTTGACTATCATAGTTTAATACTACTTACGATCAACTATTTAATATTTTTTTACTATACTAAAAAAAAAAAATATTCGAAATTAATAATGAGTACCTAAATCTATCTTTATATTCCATAACAAAATTCAAACAGATTTCATGTATATAAGACGACATATAACGAAATGAGCTCGAAGTATCTCGACTATTATAATTTGACATTATCCACGATCAATTATTTGATTATATTCCATAATAAATTCAAGTAAATTTCAGTAGGATAGAATATAACAAATTTTATTAAAAAACTATTTGTTAATCACCCATACATATATATATATATATTGATAACTGGAGACTTTCGTGTCAAAAGTGACTTGAACTCATGACTTTTTAGATTACAAGAGAGGATACTACCAATTGAGTTATGCCTTCTGGTCATATGTACAGAGGTCTATCAATGGGTCTAATCAGATTTAGAACTACTAGTTCCGGGTCCTATCTAATACCGACGGATTCATAAACTTTGTACCCACACTCGACCCAATAGGGTCTCGAGTTTGAATCGGGTATATTCTAACTAAAATTTTATTTTAATTTTTTAAAAAAAATAATTATTTTAAATTTAATATTTATATTTAAATGATTTATAATATAATTTATTATAATAAGTTATAATATTTGAAATATAATTTAACTATATTAACAATTAATAATTCATACAAATCAAATTATAAATTAAAATATAAAAGATATTCTCTTTTCAATAAATTAAAAAAAAATATATATATATATATATAAAATGAATGATAATATATATATAATCAATATGCTCTTATTAATTCAGAAAAAGAAAAATTCTTTCAAATACCTCAACACCATAATTAATATATTATATTTAATTTTAAAAATTATTAGATCAGGTATGTGTCGAGTACGATAAATATAATTATGTACTCGAACCCAATTAATATTTAATTTTTATATACGAATAAAGTTTGAGTCCAAATATAAAAAAGTTACACTTAGACCTAATATATTAAAAGTTTAATCCAAATTAATTCAGATATTTTAGATCCATTGACATACCTATATATGTACATGACTTCAAATTAATAACAAAATTAAAAACATATGTGTATATATACATATATATATATATATATTCTTTTACCTGACTGATATCAACAGTGCCATCAGACTTAGGATGATTATATGAAGTTACATCAAAAGTATTTGGCAGGCATTCAACTATACCAATGAGGATGAGGAGAAGCAGCGATGTTATTACTACTACAACAATGCCAAAACTTCTCTCCATTTCTTATTTCTCTGTTGAAGCCTCCACAAATTAATTGCAATTTCATTGTTAAACATATGGAGTTGAAAGCTATATTTAAAAGTAAGGTAAAGGGTGAGACACATTATTGCCAATAACTTTCTTTAGTAATGAAATTTCCACCATGATTTTTGGCTATCATTCAGCTTGTCTACAAAATATATATATATATATATATATATATTATATTTTTGAATAAATTTGAGCCATTGTTCCACATTCTTCCTAAGTCTTAGAAAACATGGATACAAATAATTACATGCTTCATAACAACAAAAGGAAAATCAATCAATTTAGTTCAAGTTTTATTAATTTGTTTACTGCTTTGGTCCTTTTATTATTATTATTTTATCACCACTATTTTTGGATGAATATTTTAGTCCTTTTGATCATATTTTGACTAATTTTTTTTATCAAGTATAGGGACAAAAATAATAATAATAATAATAATATAGAGACTAAATTAGCCTAACAAGTAACAACAAAATATTGTTATATAACTTCCATTTCCCACTCTTTGTGCTTGGTATTTTAATATTCAATAAATTTGAAATCATCCAAAATGTAAAATATTTATTTTTGTAGAAAATTAGCTAATTTAGTTTTTATTTTATTATTTTTTTAATAATTTTTATCTTTTTACTACTTTTATCTTTTTTGACTTTTATACTATTTTTTGGTAACTATGTGACTAATTTTCGATCAAATTACAATCTTGCAACTAATCCATAAATGTTCTAACTTGATTAAATCAATTAGAAATTATAAGAAATGTGTTTATATTCGTTACAATGTTCTAACTTGATTAAAGATTAGTTAAAATATTATTGAAATAACCAAAATATTTACCAAAAATTAGTATATATGGGGACAAAAAAGACAAAAAAAAAAAAAATTAAAATAAGCCAAATTTTTCTAAAATTAAATTAATAAATTAATAACTAAAATGGCCAAATTTTCTTTAATTTTGTTCATTTTTCATATCTTTGATTCCCTTAAAAGCAAGAATACTTATTGGAATTTTTATTAAATTGGCCAACGTTTTAGAAAAGACTCCGTGAATAGTTCAATTTTAAAACTATGCACAAATTTAACCCTAATGTACATGCACTGTATGTTATATAAATTATACAACACATATTGTTTGCCTTATAGAAAAAGAACTATGACGCGTAACTTTTTATGTGTTATACGTAGTAGAAGGATATAGCATAGATCATTCATGTGTACATATATATACTATAATATCTATATAAAACCTACAACACACTATCTATGTGTATTATATAGGGATTAAAATTGATGTATTCATTGTTAACCTTTGTTTTACTTCCAATCGAAATTTTAAGAGAAAAACTCTTTCCCCCTCAACTCAAAACTACAAATCTAACATTAAAAAAATTCAATACAAATATTGTCCAAATCATCCACAAGCACAAAATCGAAGCATTGAAGGGATAAGCTTGAAATTTTCATCTTTTTTGAAATGGCATTGAATTGTGGGAGTTTTTATTCTATAATGAATATATTATGAGAAATTGTTGTTGATTATGACATTGATTTCTTTGGAGGAAATTGTTGATCCTAAGCCTACTCTATAA
The DNA here is from genome assembly GCA_035583425.1 of Marsdenia floribunda. Lineage (NCBI taxonomy): Eukaryota > Viridiplantae > Streptophyta > Magnoliopsida > Gentianales > Apocynaceae > Marsdenia > Marsdenia floribunda. The sequence continues at coordinate 6,442,739 of JAXGGT010000035.1, read as the reverse complement.
TATAAAAAGATTAGCCTCATAAAGCTTTATAAAGTATACTATGTTCACGTCATAAAAGAAAATCTATAACACAAATTTCTTGTAAAATATATTATTTATAATACAGATTGAACAAGCGTCAGGACTATAAATATTAACCGTTTCAAAAGTTTGTCAGTTTATGAAGATTTTTTTAAAAAATAAAAATTAGGTTATTTCAAAAGTTTGTCGTTTATGAAGATTTTTTTTTAAAAAAATAAAAATAATTGGGCTATATTGATTAACATAAAACGAAAAAACTTTATTTAATATATAATAGTTAAATTGAAAGTTATTTTTACTTAAAAAAATTTGTTATGTAAAGATTTGATATGATACATATATATATATATATATATATAATTATAACAATTATCGTAAATTTAATTATCTATATGGGATAAAATATTTTCACAGGGGATTGAAGAGATCTTCAATCCCCAATAAAGATAGATACATCATTCTAAAATTAATTTCCATTGAAGACATGAAAAGTGGATGACAAGAATGAAGGACGTCAATGGTCCTTGCCCTAGTGTCATTATCATCCTAGCTGCTCTAGTAAAAGAGATTCTCTCAACTAATTTAGGATTAAACTATTCTCTATATTCATTAGCCTACTATAATACATTTTTAATACTCACAGTCAACTATAAAGCTGTGAACTACTCGATATCACAGTCAACTACTTGATATTCACAGTTAACTATAAGTCTGGCAATACTCACAATCAATTACTTGATATCATTTTCAATAAACTGAAAAAGATACATCGAATTGATAATAAATATTTATGTTCATATTTATATTTTATGTCATATATTTATATACTTACGATGTGAAATTAACTGTTCTATTAAAGTCAAATGTTCTCACTAAAATTCAATATATTGGCCTAAACCTAAATTAATTAACGAACACTTTAGAAATAACCCTCCCCACATATAATCATTTCTTTCACTTAAATATCGTTTTGATACAATCTATAACGACTTAGACCGCAATGAATAATTGGAACATGTGATTCCTGTTCTTAGTTAAATGCTATTTATGCCAATGTCACCCAAGAATTACGCTACATTGAACCAAGTCCATGCAAAATATTTTTAAAAAAAAAAAAAAAATTAAAAAATTAAAAAGTCAATGAAAAGGAATTATATATATATATATATATTGCTATTTATGACAGTAGCATTGGATGAACTAGTAGTCTTTATATTTTTTGGATTGGACAAATAGATCTCTATAATTTATTTTTAATTTTTTTTAAAAGAAAATTGGTAAATATAATTTCAAATATTTAAGATTTTAGTATGTTTAATCTTAAACATTTTATTTTAATTTTTTTTTATCCCAAATAAATTATATTTTGTAGTTTTGATTAAATCAATTGATCATAATAAAATATTATTTGATGCTACCAAATAAAAATAATTTTAGCATCAATTTCATACAAATGAATTTAATAAAAAAAATTATAAATCAATTTATCCAAAAGAAAATAAACCATAACATAAAAAATCTAATTCTTCACCAATAAATAATAACAATAATAATAATAGAAAATTCTTTGAAAAATGAATGCCATGTTGAATTTATTGTGTAAATCTTGATCTTGACAACACCACTAGTTTTTGTGACCGAACTGCCCCCCATCAGAAATTATTGTCAATATAACAACCAATTAGATTTAAAGCTTACTCACCAATGCACTCTATTTATATATAGACACATTACCAATCTTTTCTCTTACTTACAAACTTAAAAATAGAATTCAATTCTCTTTCCAAGGTTCAAGAAGAAACTTATCAATGGCAACAGAAAGTGGAACTGCTGCTGCTGCACTTGTTGAAGTTGCTGCAGCTGGTGACAAGTACAGATCTTTCTTGCATGAAGATGCTGACAAAGTTGAGTGGAGACATGGTGGTCCTCCCATTTTCGACAGTGTTAATAAGCTCTTTGAAGAAGGAAGAACTAAGGTTTTTTTTTTTTTATCAAATTTATATGTCCCTTTTCCCTCTCTTTTTTTTTTTTTTTTTTTTTGTTTCTCTCTTCTTGTTTCTTTGTGGTGGTTAAATCTCACATAATATATCTATATATATATATATATATGGTGAGATGGGTTTATTTGCAGGAATGGCCAAAAGGATCTCTGGAAGAGATAGTTCAAAACGCTGTGAAGTCATGGGAAATGGAGCTCTCTCACAAGACTCGTATACAAGATTTCAGGACCATAAACCCTGAAAAGTTCAGGCTAATTGTGAATGGTAAAACATAACACGCGCGCGCGCGCGCACACACACACTATATATATATATATATATTTGTATATGCATATAATTCTCAAAGATCATGCATGATATATCTACGGGCAAGATCTTAATTTCATTCTAGAGTACTAATCCAATACTTTGACACAACATCTTTATCTAGAGCCATTGTAATAATTAATTCGAATTCAGTTTGGGAGAAAACAAATAGATAATCTTCAATTTGAACTGGTTCTCAATGAACTGAACAGGGAGAGAAGGATTATCAGCAGAAGAAACACTGAAGTTAGGGAGTTATAACGCACTGCTGAAGAGCTCAATACCTGAGGAATTCAAATACTACAAAGCAGATGAAGAGAGCTTCGAATCTTCTCACGATGCTTTCCGTTCAGCATTTCCCCGTGGATTTGCATGGGAAGTCATCGCCGTTTACTCTGGTCCGCCGGTGGTTACCTATAAATTCAGGCACTGGGGTTACTTTGAAGGCCCTTACAAAGGTCATGCTCCTACTGGAGAGTTGGTCGAGTTTTTTGGACTGGGAATTCTCAAGGTTCACGCTATCTCCTCCCCCTTTGATTAATTATTTAAAATTTTTATAAGTCCTTTTTAGTCTTTATGCATATTTTCATCAATATACGGTTCCATTTTTCTTTTTTCTTCCTAGTAAAATTTCTCTTTGAAAAAAAAAAAAAAAAAATTGTCAATGATATCCATTCATGTGTACATAATTAGAAGAGAATGTCAAATAGATCTTATTGGCGAAAATTTCCCCCCCAAAAAAAAAACTTTATTAAAAAAAGAATAAATAACTCATTTTTTGTCTTTGTGTTTGTATTTTTAATTTAATTTAATCCCGTTTACTATTAACCAAAATATTCTTTTGAGAATTTTTAATTAAATCAAAGTGACATTAGATAGTTGACTTTTCATTAGTTATTTATATATATATATATATATATATATATATATATATCAATTAAAAATAATAAAAATATCATATAAGTTTTTCTTTTTTTAATTTTTAAATTGGTAAAAATATTCCTAAAAATATAAATAACCATCTGAAAAAAATTATTTTAATCTAGTCGAAAATTATTAATCAATCAATTTAGTTAAAAATAAATATTAAAAAAAAAAAAACCTACAACAAATCAAATTACAAATATAAGAGACAGAATTAATTATTTATTCTTAACAAAGAATATAAAAGGAACTTATTGCTAAAAATACATTTAAAGAGGACCAAATCAACTAATATTTCCATAATTTGTAATTAAAAGAATTGGAAAAATGCAAATGTGTCATGCTTGTTTTAAGAGAAACTTAATTCTGACTGAAAATGAAATGCAAATGCCGGTAACTTGAACAGGTTGATGAATCTCTGAGGGCAGAAGATGTTGAGGTTTACTATGACCCAGCTGAGCTCTTCGCAGGGCTACTTAAAGGACAACCAATCTCCAATGACCATGTTTCTGAGACAGCTCAGGCCTGTCCATTTCACAAGTAGATGGATATACATGGACGATTTCAAGGATTATGTACCATTTGGCTCTGTAATAAATGTCACATTGCTTTCATTCTACAGTAATTACTACAAGGTTCATTCACATGTTGACCTAGTATACCAGGCAGAAGAAGTCTTAATATTTTATTATAAATCCACCACCCAAGGTTTTCCACAGCAATGACACAAACCAATGAAGACTTAAGGATATATAATATAAAAATGAGGATCAGAAACAACAGTTACAGGCATGAACAAAGCCAAATCCACCATCCAAGGTTTTCCACAGCAACAACACAAACCAATGAAGACTTAAGGATATATAATATAAAAATGAGGATCAGAAATAACAGTTACAGGCACGGACAATGCCGTTCATCCAGTTGAACCAAAAACAAAAATAACAAAGGCACACATGGATTACGTAATCAAATGAGACAAAATTTGTTAATTGTTCAATGCTTCTGATATGGTACATCAGAGAGTGCCAGGTGTTTCCTTATGCTAAATGGTAACAATTGCTATAATAAATTACAACAAAGTTTCATGCCTGTACAACCACTATAAAAGCACCTCAATTTGATGTAATTCAGTTTTGGGATTTATGCCAACCCGACTTTCATCTACAAGGGCCAAAGTCAACATTTCTGTGCAGAACTGGTCATTGGGTTTGAGCCATAAAGCCTGTTCAAAGAGGTGGATAGGAAATTGAATGAGAAGGGTAGAAACACAGGGAAATTTATGACAATCATTGCATGAAGCGATTTTCACTGCTCTACATGAGATGCAAACTTTTCCTTTTTCTCCTTTGGCTGAATGACAAAAAAGGGGAAAAATAAAAAGTATTTTATTTAGCTTTAGAATAGTTGAGATTGGTAGCACTAGAGAAAAAAATAAGTTTACCTTGTGATAGTAAGCAATTGCTGCGGTAAAGTTATTCTGCAGAACAAATCACGTCAAATAAATCATAGAAAAAGGTAAAGTAATAGCAAAAAATAGACTGATACTAAACATTGTAAAATAGCACCACCTGCAGGTGATATGTGTATGCAAGACCTGCGTAAGTACTCAAACTCCTCGTAGATAATGCAAGAGCTTTCTCATAGTATGCAATTGCCTCATTGTATCTCCTGATAAAAATACATTAGATTTGCATCAGCCACTCTGACAACTAATCTTTACGATTACTTTCTGCAGTTAAAAGACTGTGTTTGTTTCCACCACAGGAAAAAGGGACATTTCTTCACTGATAAGCTACTGACGATTGTCAAAGTGAAAAATCTATATTAACAAAATTATTATCAGATGAAGGAAATGATCAGGTAGTGTTCAAGATCTGTACACATGATTGTATGGTAAATATAATGCTCGGGACTAACTGTCATAAAAAAGTGATAAAAATGAAAGAGACATACTTCAGTTTTCTTAAAGCATGAGCAAGATTGACAAGAGTTGGTTCCCACATCTCACTTAGAGAGGATGCAATGTGTAACAATGTTTTCTCAAACCACCAGACTGCCCTTTTATACCTGAAAGGGAATGGATTGAACTGTTAAGAAATATTAAAAGATACAATTATTTATAAGAATCAACTATAAAAAGTCAAACTTATAGACAGATCCCCAGAAGATGGGCACAATACTCAACGTAATGTGTCTTTTTTGGTATTTCAACATTTCTAAAGACGCCAGTCTCCAGGTAAACCTTTAAGCTAGATATTCCACAGTAAAATATCTCCGATTAATGTGCCTCCAACAACAGCATTCTCATACATCATTAGACCTCACAACCAACAAATTGATTAATTCTACACCCCTTTCATAATTCCATGATGCATGCTCTTCTAAACATTTGGAATTGCCATTTGCCAAAACTTGCAAAAATATGAAGATCACTGATAATTGGCTATGTAGCAAAGCTTTTATTACATATAAACTTACTAGTGATAATCTTATTCAAAGAGAGCAAAAGTAGAAAATCTTTCAAATGATCAGGGAGAAAAAGGAAATTGAACAAAGCAACAAGAAGAAATATGTGCAGCAAAACAGGGCTAAAAGTCCATACTCTTTCATATGATAGGCAACAACTCCAAGTTCATTATATACAAGTGGATCTGAGGGACAGATTGTCTTTGCCTGCATAAAAAACTGAAGGAAAATTCCTATCAAAAGAATGAGCAGTAAATGCGATTTACAGTCATATTACCCAACCTAGATTAGCAAACTTGAACATCATGGACTCTATTTTGTGAGGTTAGTAAGTGGCAAATCTGGCGACTTCCATGGCTGGCTGCCAACATTTTGCAAGTTAACATTTGAAGTGATAGAGGAGGCAGCAATAAGGGAAGAGAAACAGCAGGCAAAAAAAAAAACACAGTAGCTTTCGGCAAAAATGGCATTACAAATACTAGCCCTATTAGTCCTTAAGATTAGGACGGATCCTGGAAGACGTGGGCAACAACTTTCTTTCATCTCAAGCCTAACTCACCTCACTCTCATTTATTAAAAGAACTTGTTTTGCCAGAATGAATTTGTTACTCTTTCCCACCCAAGGATCAAATTTTGTTTCTACATTGAAAGTGGTGCTATTTTACAATGTTTGCAACATAGGACCAAATTTTGCTTCAGACATAATTTGCCACATAGGAATCCAGCAATAGTATTTTATTTGGGTCTCAAAACTATAGCCTTGTCCTTTTGAAATGGCTGATCACTGATTTCAGAATTTGGTCTAGAAAAGGCTATTTGTGGTAAAATAATTTGGACATTTTTGCTCTTCTGGATTCCCAAGTGTTTCTGTCTATTTTCATTCATATCTGCTAATTTCCAGAGCACCCTATTTGCTCAAAGATATCCCCCTACACAGGTTTTTCTTTCTTTTCTTTTTTTTTTTTTCCCCACTCTTCAAAATTGAGTCTCTTTCTGCACCCTCTCTTTTTGTTGTTTCATTATTTGGATTTGCAGTTGGAAAGTAGTGTGTCACTTTACCAGAAAGGGCAGAACCTTTTCAATTTTTGACTTTAAAATATATATATATATCTACTACTTTCACTTTCATCCATAAATAACAATTCCTTACATAAGGTTATATAATAATGAAACTTTGACGTAAAGGATGAGTTTGGATGAGGCACAAGTCATTGAATGTCAAAAGCCATTCAGGATAACTTGGATGTTATCATGCCATTTTAATTTGTTTTTACACATAATCGATTATCAGTGAATGGAACCCCATTCTGGAAATTATGGCCCTTCAAAATACAAATTCAATGATATCATGATACCTTACTGTAAGTACTCTACCTAGTCAACAAATAAAATTACCTATACAGCATCTAATGGTGGACAGAAACTGCACAGATTGGAAAAAATTGCACCAATTATCAACGCAATATTTGACCAAATATACTCAAAAATTTAACCCAACTCTTCTTTTGCATTCAAATTTCAAAAGCAATTACATTTTTCTCCCTCCACTTCATTATTTACAATGAAATATTACAAACAAATTTTTCTTCCAATGACTTCCTTGGATGGTGATAGAAACTGAACTTTTTGTTGAGTTGCATTTCAACAGCTGAAACCTCACCCATGTTTTTTATTTTCTCAGTTGCTTGATTGTTTCAAGTTAACTAGTCAAGAGTTGTTGCTGATTTTTAGGAAGTGGTTGATCATGGAAATGTGTTTTCATAAAAAGCACTATTTTTCTGTTCTTCAATTATTTTTTCTACTCTATTTAAAATTGTTATTAGAAAAATAAAAATGCAAAGAATTTACAGCAACATATATTTCATTTTCTTGTTCTTATTTGATAACTAATCTCTATCAAATTGGTATCAGAGCCCTCTTCTTGAGGGACCGGTGATTGAGAAATTTTTTGTTGAATCTTTGCTCTCTATTTAGATGGATTTCAAAACTCCTTTTATAGCTCTAGCACCACCAATTTTCAATGGTGAAGGCTAACATATTTGGGTAGCAAGGATGGAAGCTCATCTTGAGGCAAATGATCTAAGGGAAGCTGTAGAGGAGGAATAAGAAGTTCCTCCATTACTTGTTAATCCAACCATAGTGCAAATTAAGAATCAAAAAGACAACAAATCAAGAATGTCCAAGGCAAGGGCTACACCATTCGCTATAGTTTCTCCTGAGATTTTTGTCAAAATTATGACAATAAAATCAGCTTTTAAAGTACGGAATTTTTTGGAGGAGGAGCATGACGAGAGGATTAAAGGAATGAAAATTCTAAATCTCATCACAGAGTTTAACATTCAGAGGATGAAATATTTTGAGTAAAGGAATACTCTGATAGACTGTTTGGAATCTCGAACAAAGTAAGATTGCTTGGCTTTGAATTTTCTTATTCCAGAATAGTTCGAAAAATCCTTGTAACAGGACCTAAAAGGTTTGAAGCTACCATTGCCACACTTGAAAAAACTAAAGATGTGTCAAAAATTAGTTTGGCAAAACTAATGCATGCTTTGCTGGCACAAGAATAGGGAAGACTCATGAGATCTAAAGGATCTGTTGAAGGAGTATTAGCTGCAACAACTCAAGGTAGAAAAGAGAAGAAATACAATAGGAACAAAAAAGGAAACTCTAGTTTTGTTTCTCCAAACACCAATAAGGGAACAAAATCTAATTTTCCTCCATGTAAATATTGTGGTAAAAAAGGTCATCCACCTTTCAAATGTGGAGAAGACCAAACCAACAATGTGAAAAGTGCCAAAAAATGGAACATCACCAAAGAATTTGCAAAAGCAACATTCAACAACAGACTGTGACACAACAGCAAAATAATGTTGCTCAGGTTGCAGATGAGGAAGAAAAAGTGCAACTCTTTGTAGCTAGTTGCTTTGCAACCTGCTCTTCAAGTGAGAAGTGGCTTATCCATAGTGGTTGTTACCAACCATGTGACTTTTGATCGTGAACTCTTCAAGGATTGGACACCTAAGTAACTTCAAAAGTGAAGATTGGTAATGGGGAGTATATTGCAGTCAAGGGAAAATGCACAGTAGCAATTGAAAGCATTTCGGGTACAAAGCTAATCAAAGATGTATTATTTGTACCTAATATTAGTCAATTTATTGAGTGTTGGCCAATTGATTTAGAAAGGTTTCAAATTTATTTTTGAAACAAATCAGTATTTAATCAAAGATGTTGAAGGAAACAATGTGTTTAAAATGAAAATGAAAGGGAAGAGCTTTGCACTTGATCTACTAGAGAAGGAGCAAACAACATCCTCCGGAACAAAAATTTACACAGAAGTTTGGCAGAAGAGGCTTGGACACTTTAATCATAAAGCTGTAGTAAGTTTGCAAAGGAAGGAATTGGTTCAAGGTACTCCTTACCTTGAATCTAAAATTCCAAATTGTAAAGTTTGACAACAAGGAAAACAATCAACACTTTCCTTCAAACAAGCAACTTGGAGAGCTATTGGAAAGCTACAGTTAATATACATTGATTTGGCTAGACCTCACAAAAATCCATCTCTCAATGTGAATAGGTATTTCCTAATTTTTGTTGATGACAATTCTAGAATATGTTGGATTTATTTTCTCAAATTTAAGTTTGAAGTTGCTAGAGTTTTTCAAAAATTCAAACAGTGAATTGAAACAAAAAGTGGTCACAAAATTCAAATTTTGAGATCTGATAATGGCAAAGAGTACACTTCAAGTCAATTTAATCTATATTGTGAAGAAGAGGAGATTGAAGATCAACTCACTGCTCCATATACTCCACAACAAAATAGAGTTAGTAAGAGAAAGAATTGTACCATAATGGAAATGGCTAGATGCTTGATGTTTGAAAAAAAATTTGCCAAGGGAATATTGGCAGAAGCAACACAAACTGCGGTTTTCCTTCTCAATAAGCTTCCTACAAAAGCTGTAGCTAAAAAAACTCCATATGAAGTATGGTATGGTTTTAAACCTTCTGTAAAAAATCTCAAAAGTATTTGGATGTTTGTGCTTTGTTTATGTTCCTCAGATAAAAAGGGATAAATTGGATAAAAAGGCAGAAGCATGGATTTTTATTTGTTACAGTACAGTCTCTAAAGCTTACAGAATTTTTCAACCAAACACGAAGAAAATTTTAATAATCAGAGATGTACATTTCATGGAGAATGAGGAGCGGGATTGGAAAGGAAAGCAATCAACGTTGGTTCTTGACCAAGTTCCAAAGTTACAACTCAAAGAAAATGAGTTGATTGATGATATTCCTATTTTCTGACATTTATCAAAGATGCAAAGATGCAATATAGTTGTACTTGAACATGCAGATTTTGGGAAGCTGAAAAAGATCCAAAATGGATTACTACAATGAAGGAAGAACTCAAGATAAAAGTGATTGGAGTAAAGTGGATATTTAGAAGCAAGTTAAATCATGATTACTCAATCAACAAGCATAAAGCTAGGCTTGCTACAAAAGGGTATGCTTAAATTTTTTGTGTTGATTTTTTTGATACTTTCACTCCTGTTGCTAGACTAAAAACAATTAGATTGCTGCTTGCAATAGTTGCTCAAAAGGATTGAGTCCATCAATTAGATGTTAAATCAGCATTCCTAAATGGCTTCTTGGAGGAGGAGATTTATGTTGAGCAACCCAAGGGATTTATTGTTAAAGGGCATGAAGATGATGTATACATACTCAAGAAGGCTTTGTATGGATTGAAACAGGCTCCAAAACTCTGGTACAACAGAATTAAAGAGCACTTAATGCAACTAGGTTTTAAAAAAAAAAAAAACCTTAGGTGATGCAATAAATTTTGTAATTGTTTCACTATATGTGGATAATTTGTTGATTACAGGAAATAATGAAGAACTTGTGAGACAATTTAAAGAAGATATGAAGCAAATCTTTGAAATGAAAGATTTGGGAGATATGACTTACTTCCTTGGAATGGAGATAAATTAGAAAAATAGATGAATGTTTATTTGTCAAACAAAGTATGCTACAGAGACTCATAAAAATTTCAAAATGGATGAATGTAGAAGTGTTGATACTTCAATGTGTCAAAAGGAGAAGTTGAGTAAGGAAGATGAAACTGAGATGGTTGATGAAACTTTCTATAGTAGTCTAGTAGGTTGTTTGATGTATCTAAAAGCTACAAGGCCAGATACCCTACATTCTGTAAGCCTGTTATCTAGATTTACAAATTGTCAACTGAAAAGCATCTTAGGGCTGCCAAAAGAGTCCTTAGATATGTTAAAGAGACATTGAATTATGGAATCAACTTCAATTCAAATCAGGAATGTGTTCTGCAGAGCTACTCTGATAGTGACTGAGGAGGTTCACAAGATATGAGAAGTACTTCAAGATATTGTTTTAAGCTTAGTTCGAGAATTTTCTCATGGTGCTCCAAGAAACAAAATATTGTGACACAATCTAGTACAGAAGCTGAACTTATTGCAGCCACTGCTGCTGCAAATCAAGTTTTATAGTTAACAAAAGTGCCAGTGAATTTGAATTTCAAGCAAGAAGGAAGCACAAAAGTATTTGTTGATAATCAAGCTACAATTTCCATCTCTCATGATCTTATTTTTCATGGGAAAACTAAGCACTTCAATATCAAGTTATTCTTTCTTAGAGACGTGCAGAAAGATGGCTCAATCATTTTGAAGTACTGTAGGACTGATCTTCAACTAGCTGATATATTTACGAACTTTGAGTTTCTTAGACAAAAAGTTGGAGTATGCAGTAGCCAAAGCAAGGAGGAGTGTTGAGTTGTGCTTCAACTGCTAAAATCATACCTAAGAATTTCGCATGTTTTTTATTTTCTCAGTTACTTGACTATTTCAAGTTAACTAGTCAATAGTTATTGCTGATTTTTAGGAAGTGGTTGATCATGGAAATGCATTTTCATGAAAAGCCCTATTTTTTCTATTCTTCAATTATTTTTTCTCCTCTATTTAAATTTATTATCAGAAAAATAAAAATGTAGATAGGCTTTCCCCATTTAATTTTTGTTAAAATTTGAAGGGCAAATGATATATACCAACCATCTAGGTGGCATGGAGACATGTGAAAGGCAAGGGATTGCTCAAGGTGGCAATGTCAATTGTTCTTTCAATGCCTAAATAATGACCCCTTAATTGTAATAATAAATCCACTCTAATAGTTGGGATAACAAGACTCAACAAACATTACTTCAGCATAAGTAATATCTGCTATGTTATAAATAAGGTTTAAGGAGTTAAGGGCAATTAACATAACCTCTTAATCACCTCTTTACTGGTCATCTTGACTCATAATTGATAAGTCACCGTCCCACATTAAGTTATCTAAGACCACTGCATGGGTAAGAGTGCTAATATCAAGTATGAATATTCCCCACTAAAGGTAAGTAGCTTAATCCTTGAGCTATTGAGCATTTTATTAGTTTAAGGTTATTAGATCCCTTACAAACTTTGCCATCATAGTGGATATCATGAATTGCCCCACTTTTCATTTATAGAAGGCTTAGAGGAAGGAGGATAAATGGAGCAGAGCACGAGTTTAATCAACATCAACTATTTAGTCTTTTTTTACTTAAATGGCAAAAAATAACACAACAATAAAAAACTTGTTATTTTAGGTTAAAAAAAGACCAAACACAACAAAAACAAGATGAAAGACAAAAAGAACAAGAAAATAAAATGATTATAGAACTAAGTTACCAATAAAAAAATGTTTTAAGGACTAAATATTAAATCTTCCAGTCAAATGTCCACGAGCTTAAGCTAATTAGATAAGAATAAATTTATACACTTAAAACACACCCCTCACGTGTAGGTCGAACACAAATTCTCACTAATAGACACAACACATAAAAAGCTCAAACGCAAGACCTCCTGTTCTGATATTGCATTAAATTTACAACTTATCTAAAAACTAGATAGGGATAGATTGATACACTTAACACTTCCATAATTTTGTATGATTAAAATAGTTCATAAAAAAAATAAAAAGTATTGAGATTTTAGTCATTTCTAAAAAGTTTGCTAATGAAATTAGGGATGTGACTTAAATTACTAATTGAAATAAGAATGACAGACCTGCTCTGCCAGTTTGAAACTGTGGGTTCGCATGTATTCCATTCCGATATAGAGGGTGGCAAGATGACACCTGTAATAGAGAAAATAAAGATTCTAAGTTTAAAGGACAATTTTAAATGTAAAGAGCTTCAAGGACATAGTTTTTCAGCTTTTAGATCCTAAATAAATTATATTTTAATGAAAAAGGACCTAAGTGAAGGCATAAGCATGGTGATTTCTGGTAATTGACTATTCTTCCTTAGGCCTTTTTTTCCTTCAAAAGGACTAAAACCACTAAAGTATAATTTATTTAGGATCTAAAAGATTAAAAAAAATGTTCAAAACCAAACATACGAAACACTAAATGTATGAACTATATCCACTAATTTCTCAAAGAATATAAGATGATTTTCCATGAGGAAAACAGGAGGACCTGACCCTATCCACGAAAACCATAACCATGTGTCACATTGATCTTTCCTAACAATAAAAAAACTCTCACCTTAACCCATTAATGATATCTTGTTCCAAATCCATACAAAAACTTTTATAATATTGATTATCATATTTGGTCTCTAAGTTTTGAAGATGTATACTCTTTTCAAAAAGAAAAAGGATTATGTTAGAGGGAGATATGTTGCACATGTAGAGGAGTATCCATGTTATCATGACAGAGGATATAGTTACAATTCTCAAGTCTTGGCATATCTGACCCTTCTCATATATCTCCAGTGTTTTCTGGTAAAAAGATAATTATAGTGCACCATTCATTTCTTCTACTCCTAATGTTTGGGTTATTGATTTAGAGGCCATTTATGACTAGCAATTATTCAATACTTAGCTCCCTAAGTCTCCATTCATTAAATCTATCCAGATTGCAAATGTGAAATTTATGTAGATTGCAGGGCCTAGAAATGCCAACCTTTATCCCACTCTATCATATGTCTTACCAGCACCTATCTCTCCAACAATCTTATTTCTATTAACAAAATTTCAAATAGTTTTAACTGCTCTATAATCATTTATTTTAGTCGTTATGTATTTTAGGACAATTACGAAGATGACAAGTGGCATTATTAAGGAAGGAGGGTCTTTACTACTAGGAAGATGTCAACTTTGAACCTTGGTTTTCAAGTAGATCAAGATTTGTGTAACAGAGAGCAGATTTTTTATAGTATTTTGTTTATGACATCATTCTCACTAAAAACGGCGTGCTCCCTTTCAAAGTCAGCTTTAACCAACTTTAAGTTCCATTTTCATGTGTCAATGTGTAGGGTCATTTCCCTATTCCTTTCTTCAAGTTCTAAACATGATTTCCTTTATCAATAACTTCACAAGAGTGAGCCATGTATACTCTCAAAAGTGATAGTGTTCATGCTATTCTTCAATATTACATGATTCCCACAAAGTTTTGCACTCAGGTTAAGGTCTACATGACGAACACAACTATCTGAAGAAGGTAATTTAAGAAATAGTCAATGTTGGCTGCCACACCATCAGATGATTCTCAGATTAACATTAAGGTAACTTTTTATCCTACTGATACTTCAAGAAACATTATTTGTAATCCTATAACTTCAAATATTTCTGTAGGTAAGTTGCCTTGAATCTCCAAGTGAAAGTTCAAGATAGGATCCTCTTTGAACTAAACAACCTGATAGGTTCATAGGTTGTGTTTCTCCAGGTCGTCTAATGTTGTTTACTCAGTTCCTGAATTTACATCTTCTCATTGTCTATCTAAGTCTCACTTAGCTTTTGCAATCCACATCTTTAGTATCCATAGTGGATAAGCTTCTAATATAAAAACTCATACAATTGCTAGTTGCAAATTCCATGCCTCAACTATTTGGGCATGTGTGATATCTAAGCACCAACGTTAGAGAAAGAATTAGCATAAATTAGATATGTAAATATATCAAATTTTCATTTATAATATTCTCCATGATTTAATAATGGCTCATTTTTCACATTTCTTATGTATATTCCTCTTTTCTTTCTGTTTTTTTCTTTGTACAAGAGTTGCATATGAAGTCTTGAAACTAATACAGTTAACACACTACCTTCCAGCTATTTCTCAATAAGGCAAAAAGGGGAAAAGCAAAGAGGTATCTAGCAGTTTAGGTTTTTGGTTCACAACAAAGTGTCCTTGGTCATCACTAGAGTCCTTTAGGCAACACATGAGATGGTTCTGCTTTCCTGAGTTTAAGTCATGGGATTACTTTGGTAAAATAAAATTCAGTTGTTCTCTAAGTCATAATAGGTAAATTTACCTAGGGTTTAACAGCCATAAAAATATGTAGTAGAGGATTTAAGTTCCTTGGATATGAAGTTTTCTTGACTTTGAAGTACCTTTATTTCTGTATTTTAATGCCTGTAGATGCCATTACAACACATCTACCCAACAGAATATTATTGCATGATGAAATAGTAACTTTTTCAACTGCGCTTCTCTCATTCAATTCTTTACTTGCCTTTACTTTTTCTCTCTGATCTTCTAACTCTAAACTATAGTCTCTTCCAAAATTCCACAACTGCCTCCTACACTAATTAACTGGCCATTACTAAAGTTAAAATGATTATGCGTCAAAAAGTCTACAGATTCAGAAGAGAAAAAAGGAGGATTAGAGAAAAAGAATTGGTATGGATAAATTGGTGAGAAGTAGGCCCAAACCACTTAGTAGTTCTAACTACTTGAAGTGTGAACAGTTGGCATGTATCTACACCTTAAATGCAGTAAAGATATTTTTGAGCTTCTTTTGTGGTCAAATACTATAAATATGTCAACATTCTAAATTACATAACTTAGGAATCTATCTTACAGTAAGAAAAACCAAAGCAGTCCTGATCCAAGCAAGATCTTTGAAGCTTTAGGAACTTTCTATATTATTTTCAGAAAATTATGTTTCCATTTTAGTAATATTCTGTTTAGATTCATAGCTCTTTAAATAGTATTTCTGGATTAATAAAAGACTACACAGATTTAATTATTCTCTAACTCATCTATCCTTCTTGAGGTGTTAAAAGTTCCCTCTTTTACAGATCTTATGCGAGTGCTCCCTTTAGAGCCTCAAATCTTTTCAGTAAACACAAATTCAAGAACTATGACACGATCCACAAGTAGAACAAATTGGTATCAAAGCCAAATGTCACAGGCAACTAATCAAAACTTGAGGAGAAATTGGATGCGTATGTTCAGAAAACAGAAAGTATATTGCTTCCATATGAGGAGACTCAAAAGGAAATCAAGGGGATGTTGCAAGTTATGGTGCAACAACTGTTGGCAGGAAAACGGGTAGCCACTGAACTAACACTTGGATTGGAACATGGTTCAGCTAGCTACCACCCGGACCTAGAGAAGCATAAGGGAATCAAACCAAAATGTGGTACCTGAATGTGCCAAGATGGAGTTCCCTCTTTATCATGGTACGAAGGACCCATTAAGTTGGCTCAACCTGTGCGATCAAATTTTCAACGGCCAAAATGTTGTTGCTCAAGCAAAGGTGGGAAACAGCAATATTTGATAGGACAGGAAGGCCCAACTATGGGTAGATAAACTAAAACACAAATAACCAGGGCTGTCTTAGGATGCGTTCAAGACGGACTTCCCCTTCACAGCAACGCATTAGGGGAATTGGCTAACTGTAAACAAATAGGACTGATTAAAGACTATTTGGATAGGTTTCAAACACTACACTCCTGTACCGGTTCACTAAGATCTGACCAGTAAGTAGACTTGTTTACATGCAGGTTGACGGAACCTTTAAGGATTGTTGTTGAACGTCAAACCCTTTACATTTTGGTTACAGCCATGAGCCTAGTGAGGGCCTTTGATCGAAAACAGTATCGGTACTTTGGAATGGCATCTCGAGCAGTACCACCTCAATGGAACAATTTAAAGTCAGCATCCCAACAAAATGAGGACAATTGGAATGCAGGTGGTGGAGAGGTTACAACAAATTCTACTCCACAAAAACAACCAACTATCCGAAGGTTGAGTAGAAATGTGTGCAAAAGGGCTTTGTTACAATTAGGTGATGGGGCTTATACGGTGGGCCACTAATGCAAGAAGATTTTTTGGCTTGAGGTCAAGGATTGGATAAACTTGGAAGAAGCTGCATTGACAGAAGTTTTTGGCGGCGAAACACTTCACCATTAGAGTCACTCTATGCTGCTCATCCTGGTTGTGTGCTTGAGGACAAGCTCAATTTCAAAAGTGGGGGAGTGATGTAACGAATCTATATTATAGCAAGAAATATCAAAGGAAGTTGCAATTAAGCAAGATCTTTGAAACGTTAGGAACTTTCTATATTGTATTTTCAGAATGTTATGTTTCCATTTTAGTAATACTCTGTTTGAATTCATATCTCATTTATAAGGCCTGTTGCTGATTCAGTTATTTTTGTTTAGATTCACATCATTTTACTAAGTATGTTTGTTATCTTTTGAAGCCTATTTAGGTGAGTGCTCCCTTTAAAGCCTCAATCTTTTCAGTACACATAGATTCAAGACCTGTGACAAATCCATGAGTAGGGAACATAACAACATAAGCAAAACAAAAAATTACAAATTTATTGTTCCCTTAAGCTAGTTGTCCAGTGAATTGGAATGGCAAAAGATCCAATAAACTAAAAGCAGAAACTTACCCAGGAAATAAGCGAGCAGCTGTGCGATAAGCTGACATCGCATGGTCTCCCTCTTCTTTAGCTGCATAGGCATTGCCATAACCTATCCAGGCTGGAGCAAATGTTCCATCTAAACTTGTTGCTTTGCTGCCAAAATAACAGAGCTAACAAAGAATCAATCAAATAATTTTCTAGTAAATAATAAATTTAAATCTGATGTGACTAAAACATAAACAGTAAGTCTTAAAAGATCTCTGGCAAAAGGTTCTCTCCATATGGTTCCTAGAATTCTCGACCTATTAAAAGATCTTTAACTCAAAGAGAATCATTTGAAAAATAACTACCAGGCCAATACCTTGGAACACAATATCATTATGATATCATATATATGATTCATGTAATAAAATAAAGTCAGGTGGCAACATAATAACCTTTACTATTTTTTGAGTAATGGAAACAATCTTTTGGAAAATGAATTTTTTGAGCAGTCAATTGAACAAAATCCCGTCCTTCCCCTCCCCACTCAAAAGCCCAAAACACCGTGCAATAAAGCTAAAATTCTTAATTCATAATTGCATCAACAAACAACCTCTTCAAAGAACAGAGTATACCCATGGTAAGGATACTTAGACTGCTAGTTGTAACCCTGTCTTCACTCCAAATATCCACATTAATATCCAACAAAAAGGGAAACAAATGAAAAAGAAATTTGTAACACAATCTGATCTAACATACTCCACATCAGTGACATGATTTGAACACTTGTCTAGGCCCTCTAAATTGTGAGCTTATAGATTAAAGGATACCACAAAATATAGAACAAGAAAACATATCATATAATGGGACAAGGTGGAAAACTACTAACAATGAATCGAATGATGCTATATTTTTATTGGTTCAGAACCTACTTGTTTCCTTGTACAACACTGGGTAAATTTTCTATAAGGAATGCCATATTTTGGTAAAATTCCCTGCCTCTTAAGTATTCAGATTCTATTTTTTGTTGTTCAAAACTATACTTCATTTAAAATTTTAATATTAATTCTAACAAAAAGAAGCATATAAGGACACACACAAAGAAGAAAAATACACAATTCAAACAAAGCTTAAATATCAAGTTACCTTAATCATAAATTTTGCTAGTACCAGCATAGGACGGAAAAACAGAATAGAATTTTTCAGAAATCTAGCTTAATTTTCCAACCAATTGTGGTTCATACCTAAAATAGCGACGCGATTGATCAAACTTTTTGATGCAAAAGTAATAACAACCGACAGCAAACCATGACAGGGCCCTGCATATGCAATAAGTATGATTAGTTTAACCAGATATACACCCGCATGGCAAACTGTATGCCAATCAAATTTAAAGGAAGAGAAGAGAAAAGAAAACTCCCAGCATCTCTTTACAGAACATATCATTCAGATAAGGAGTCTCAATTTTTTCTCTCAGTACAAACTTCCAGTAATATTGAATGAAACTCTGCCTTTATTTCCATTAAATTTTAGGCCTATTACAAATTAGATAAAACTGAGATCCAACAAAAGCATTATTAAAAAAGATTCCCAATGTCCATCGTCAACAAAGTGATGAACTTCAGAAATCCTGCAAGACAAATCTAACACCTCCCACCACCCAATATATTCCCATGCCTTCATCCTCCACAGAAAAGTATTGGGGACCAACAAGAATATTAGAACTCTTCTTTCTGTACCCAAAGAGGTTCAAGTTCAACTATCACCAGATATGACTTGAACCAGATGTTGGGAAATACGTCACAAATGTACTTAATGGCATAATATGTAAAATAATTGCTAAAAGATGGGCGACTGAGACCAAGTCTAAAGGATCCTAGGAAAATATTTCAAATCTAAAGCCACAATCGCACTTGGTAGAGAGGTGCTGGGAAGCCTTAAAATGCCTACACATTTTGTTCACGTATGTTTTATTTTCAGCAACAGCTTATAATCATTTTATTTCTGTTATTGCATAAATCAGCAAGCACTCATATTTAGTTATTGATTAAAGCTGGAAAATCCACAGGTGTGTCAAACAGGAAATCCATCTTACAGCTTGCATCCATACTCAAACATGAGCACTTCCAAAGAAGCAAAGATGGGCAACAATTACTCTCAATTAACCTAGAATCAGGGAACTCCAAGACAATTGATGAAAGATATGCATTCTCACTTCTGAGGGTAGTCCTTCACCAAATTGCACGCCATAAGATATAGTTCATTTGATTGCCCAAGCTCCATAGCTGCTGCTAAATGCACCAGCATACACTTAAGGTGAAAAGGATCCTTTTCCAGCAAACTGATCTACATCATGTACAAGGTAATATCTCCATATCAAGTGGGTCAGTGCACAAGATAATTATAGTTTTTTTTTTTGTCAAAGGAATCAACATACACTGATGTTAATTGGAAGCATTTCTGATATTCACCACATTGATGATAGTACTCAGCTTTGCATGCCAAAAGATCAGTATTGTTTCTTAATGAACAGATGAAGGATTTTCCTGTAGAGTTTGTAATAGTGTCTTCCTGTTCTAGTTCTCTGAACTTGGCTTCCACAACATTTTCTTTATCATTCTGGACAAGATCAAAACAAGGACTAAATGCTATTATATAGTAAATAAAACAACAGAAAATATAAGACTGAATCAAGAGCTTTAAAAATAGACTAGAATACTTCCCAATGTCCATTTTCCTAATTTCTAAATCACAATGCCTAAGAGGCATGAGAAAACGAGATCTAGAAGGTTAGAATTTAATCTAGCAGGC
The DNA here is from genome assembly GCA_035583425.1 of Marsdenia floribunda. Taxonomy (NCBI): domain Eukaryota; kingdom Viridiplantae; phylum Streptophyta; class Magnoliopsida; order Gentianales; family Apocynaceae; genus Marsdenia; species Marsdenia floribunda. Next base: position 6,422,528 of record JAXGGT010000035.1, on the reverse strand, counting down.
AGGCTTACCTTCTTTATCAAGCATGTATAAAATGAAGAAAGCCAACCATCTTCAGGACCAAAGTGCAGGGATGAGAGTAGACTTGCCTCTGCAATTAATAAAGTAAATAATAGCTCATCCTTTTGTTTTTAGAAAGTAACATATAAACCAACGCAAAGGCATATAATAAATCATAAACAGATCACAGATTAGCAATAGAAATTGCATAAATAAACAAGACAAGAAAGTAGATATTATGAAAATCTCCTTATGGGAAGTAAATAACATTATTCTTTTAGAAACACAAAAGGAAATCTGCTAATGCCTCTACATTTGGTTAGATTGAAATGTGAAGTGGAAGGATTACATATTATGTTACTTTTATATTTGTAACCTGTCTTTTTACATCCAGCAGCAGCACATTTATAGCAAAACCTGGTTTTACACTTTTGTTAACCACTGTATCGTGCACATAGTTACAGTGATGTTTTTACCATTAGCAGGAATTTGGCACAAGAAACATCAGATAAAACATTGTTATAAGTGACTTGCTTCCCTCCTGGGCAGGAGCTGCATCCTCTAGTAGGATCTAGTCAATACCTATAGTGGAGATCTATTTCCTCACTACTCCTCAACCATTGAACTACTATTCTTTTCTTTTCACATACTGTAAGCATTTTAAGCTTCTTCTCTGAACATTTTTCTCCCCCTCCCCCCAGGGGTTTGATTCTCTGTCTCTGTCCTATTTTACCTCTGGAAAATACCAAATTTAACAGTTCAAATAAAATTAACTTTGATAAGAATATCAAGATATATGGTTCACGTGGACAAGCATTTTGTTGAAAACAAAATATTATTTCCAGAAAAAGATTTTTTTTTAATTTGAATTTGTATTTTGAGAGTTACAAATTATAATCATATATGGTCAAACATTTCAAAGAGTTTATATTGAACACTTCATAAGGTAGAAAGTTATACTTCTTTGACTACCAAATGTGATAATTTTCATCCGCTAACTGAGCCGCCTGAATAGGACTCTGCACCGGAGGTAATCAATTATAGATATTGATTATTGGGGAAAATTAATCATGGAACTTATAAATGGCAAAATCCGTTACGATTTGAGTACTAAAATAATTTAATCATAGCATATACACTGTAAGGTCAATCAAGTGCTCACTTTAAGAAATGGAAAATGAACATGGTAAATGGGAACCTGATACTGAAACATGAAACAAAGTACAATATCCTGAGGACACTATATTTCACAAAAACAAAGATGCAAGCTCTTGAATGGATACAACAGTAAATGTGAATCCTTGATAACTATTTATGCCTATTACATAACCGATTATGTTTGGAAAATCATTCAATGTTTCAACATAATCACAATGTAAACAACCACTGAAACAAATTTCACATCCATAAAATTAATCCATGCACCATTTTTGGAATACAACCATGACATAAGGTTCCATGTTAATCATGTATATCATAAGTTTATAGAACTACATCACAAATAATAAAAACAAGCAATCGGAGCAAATTTTTCTTTCCAAGGCAAATTCTTTCTTGGCCAGTGAAATGGGCTTTGCAAAGAAGATGCTGAACAATGGTACTGGAGAGGAAGGGAAGTGAAGTGTGTGATAGATAGGTTAGGTGTACTCATTAAGGGGATTTTAAAAATCGGAGTTAAATGTAATGTGGAGCAGAGTGTTGGGAAATAATATTCTATTTACAGTATAAAGAGGACTTCAAACTAGGTGGGAAAATCAAATGAAATTGGAGATCAATGCTTGGCCAAATGGAAATCTTGGATCAAACCAAACAAAATGATGATTCTTCTGATTATTAGAGGACAAAAAAAAAAATAAAAAAAAACACTATCTAAAGACAACGATAATTTTCAGAGTATGCTAAAATAAATCACATCCAAGACAGATGTAGAGTGACCAGATCACTATAAAATCGAATTGGGGGATTCAATCTATGATGTAAACACTCAAAGAACCATGTTTAATTCCCCTCCTAACTTACCATGTCAGATATGAATCCAACAGTGTATTTATCTAAATACTTGCTTTCCATTTTTATAAATCTCCAAATGATGTTTCATGACATAAAAGAATAAAAAGTTTAAAAGGTTCTCACCTTCTTCACAAGTGAGCATATAATTTTCTGTAAGACATTCTAATGCCTGAAAAAAGAAGAAACAATAGTCAGAAAGAGGCAGAATACAGAGCAAGGGAATATGCACAGAGGAGAGAGCAAGAGAGTATTCACAGAACAAAAAGCTATTATATATTTTATTTGAAAAATATTTCATTGTAACAAGAAACATAGAGAAACAGAAGTCAGATAATATCAGCCCAAATATATCTATTATCTATATCCATTGAAAATGTGTTTCTTTCTTTCAATGCTAAGCTACATTAGCAATCTGTTATAATCTACACCAAACTCTCTCCAGAATTTCTATGATCTCTCTTTTTTTACTTTTTACCCCCTGATGAAGCACCCTATAAAATGTAATTGGCAGCCACAAAGTTCTGGAGCTACTTAGCAAACATAAGTTTCAGCCTCCAAATATGGGTAGGTTAGGAGTATCAAGGATGAAGTATGCATATTTTAAAATGAGAAGGTGACAAGTATTCAGGTTCTATTTTGCTATCCTTCCTCAGGGCTGATCTTTGTAGCTTAAAGACCTCAAGAGCTATTTGTTTTACATCTTTAAGAAGAAAAATTATGATGAAACAATACAACAAAAAATCATACCTCATAACATAGAGGATCAGCTTTTATTGCAGCCTTGTACCTCAAGAATCACACACAGCAGACTAATATGAGTAACCATCCTTAAAAGTTTTTACCAAGTCAACAGCTGGCAACAAAAAGAACATAAACAAATGGAAAGGAAAGAAAGGGCTAGCATTGAAATATGCAAAAAGTAATGTTCACATCCAATGAGTGTGAATAAATGAAGGAAGCATAAAGGTCAATTGTAAACACACTCAAAAGGTAACTCACCACAACCGAGCTTGTGCACGATTTTCTTGAGCTTCATACGCCTTGCCTCTCAAGAAGCAAATTGCTGATAAAATCTATCACCATGGTCAAATGGGAAAGTGGCAATCAGAATTAAATTATCTCTTAGGCCACCCAGTATAAAGTAAAAAGCCAACCAGAAAAAGAGAAGGGGAAAAAGAAAAGTTGTTCTATTTTACAATCAAGTTCAAACACTAGGGAAAGTAAGTTGGATATCTGGAAAAATACAAAAAGGTAACCCTGATAAGAACAAGAGGGCATTGGAAAATTTATGCTTCACATGTATACGTGCATACAAGCAATTTAATCCAGATTACCAGCACAAAAAAGCCAAAAGAGAAAACAGATGCCAAAGGTCATATTGTATGACTAACAGTATTGGTTAAATGTCTACACGAGATGCCCATTTCTTTTAAGTTTTCCAGATAAATAAATGTGAGAGATTCTGTACATGGCAGAGATTTAGTAATATACTAATTAGTGAGTTGGTATTTGATTATGAGACTTCCTTATTTAACTTGTATTTTTGTGTATAAATTGACGACTCAGAGAATGCAATAACATGAGAATTCAGATTCACAAATTCTCTTCATTTACAATAAATAAATAACAGATCTCTGATGCATAGTTAAAACCAGAGTCTGACAACTAAGAAAAACGGGTTTAATGAGGTCAATATATTGAACAACTAGAATTAAAAGGGTCCAGATACTTTAGCCATATGCAAAGATAAAAAACTAAAGATTTCATAAACTTGTGTTGATAGTATACTTAGCACCTGTAAAATAACTAATACAAACAAGCCAATCATTTCTCAGTATCTTTTATAGTCGTTAAGATTTCCACAAAATAAGGTCACACCTAACAATTAGCAACGGCTTTTCCTTCATGCAAATAGCAGAGAAAATTTGCCCAACATGTTAACCATTTTCTTCTCCAAAAAAAACTATCAAATTTCAACAGTTCAACCATATATGATGTTCTCCCAACAACCATTACTAAATACATTCACCTATTTCACTACCTATTAATGACAGACTTTTCTTTTCATCTTCTAACTGATTTTGAGCTGCTTCTTTTTTTTATTACAGTTAAAATTTTAGTGTTCTGAAAATAATTTTTCAAAACTTGATTATGAATTTGAAATTTATTTTGTCAAACAACTTGAAATTTTTTCTTTTTTTTTTAATAAGAAAAAAAGATTGGACAAAGTTTAAAAAATAATTTTCTTTTGCAAAAGAAACTGTTGTCTTAAGAATTTCCCAAAACTAGTACTCTATCCAACTTTGTTGGATGGTCAGAAACTTACATTGATTTCCCGATCTTCTCCTTCTTTATCCAAATACATAATGTTGGAATCCTTTGAGTCAGTAATATTTCCATGTTCATCAACTTGTGCATCACCAAGCATCAGCAAGCACTGGTCCCACTCCTTCAGCTCCTCCTGATAATGTATATTTAAATTCAGGGAAAAATTAAAAGAATCCAAAAGTTTATATATATATATATATATATTTGAGGCAAAAGATATACCAACTCTCACATACTTTGTAGCTCAAAGACTAGTCAAATCAGAAATAATATAGTAATAAGATGATTTCTAGGACAGCGTGAAAGTAATAAAGATAAGCAGCACGGAAAATATAGTGTAATCGAAATAACAAGTGCAAATTCAAACGGCCCAATGATACAGACTTATAATCCTTCAGTAATATAGCTGAAAAACTGAAAAAGATCATATCTTTCCCAAGCCGGCATGAAATCACTTGTTATACCAGTAAACAAGCTTCAGCTAAATTTTATCTCTTCAGAGCAACTACCGGTTCTCAGTTCTCAAGTAAACTGCTGAAAGAATTCCATATTAAAATGTAAACAAAAATATATGAAATGAAAATTTTCCAAGTGAGTGAAAGAAAACGGATATCAAGTAAATGAAAATAAGATGACATTAACTCATAAAAATTAAAAATATTTAGCCATAAACTCACCAGACATTTGGCGGCCAAGTATCTAAATCGGAGGTCACGGAGGACGATTTGGGAGGCGTTTAAAAGATGAAAAGCTCGTCGGTAATGGCGACCAAGGTAAAGTGCTTGTGCCTGCATGTAAATATCCGCTGGGTCCGACGTGATGGCCGCCACCTTATCGGCAAAAAAAATTGCCGATGAATACAAATGCTTGCTCACGCAGTCCCTCACCACTCCCCTCAGCTTCTCAATTTCTTCTTCCTTCATGTTTGTACAGCTAAATTCGGAGAACAGCAGATTATCCTTTCCACTGCGGTTAGGGATTTCAAATGAAGAAGCCAAGACCGAAGGGGTAAAAGGGCGGGAGGGTTTTTTCGCAATAAACAGATAATTATATTGAATAATAGAGAGTAAGGGAAATAATATCCATGGTGGTAGGTCCAATCACTCCAGAATTACTAATTTTGTACTTCAATTCAAAAAAATATTTTTAAACTCATATCGTTTTTTTTTTTTTTTTTTGTAAAAAACTCATATCTTATTTGATATTTAATGAGTCCAAAAATTTTATATTCATATTGAATCCTATAAAGTTTTGTGATGACAAAAATAAGATGGACAAGTTGATTCATGTTTTGGGATTTTGTTATTTTGAATTTGTGCCCTCTGTTGGCAAATTAGGGGGCCTCCTGTTGACTTGGAACAATGATATTAATTTGCAAGTTATTTTGGCTAATGCTTATTGTATTAACTGCCTTGTTTTTGAAGCTCATACTTCCTACTCTTGGCAACTCACTGCTGTCTATGGACTGCCCAATCTCTCGGTGAGACCCATTTTTTTTGACTGTCTTCGTGCTATTGGAGATGCCTTTACGGGACCGTGGATGCTTGTTGGTGATTTTAACATAGTTCTGAACCCTTGTGACAAGATTGGTGGCAGGGCTGTTAGTGGTCCTAGTTCCGGGGGGCTACAAGGCATAGTGGATGATTTTTGATTAATTGACATGGGATTCACGGGCCACCCCTACACTTGGAGCAATCGGAGGAAAGGGAAGGCCAACATTCAAGAACGATTAGACCGTGGATTTGCCAATCCTACCTGGCAGCTCAAATTTCCTGATGCTTCCATCCATCACCTACCAGCCATATATTCTTACCACAAACCCCTTCTTATACACACCACACCTCATATTACACCCTACCCGAAACCATTCTGCTTCCAAGCAATGTGGATCCCACATCCGGATACCAGCCACATCATCCATGATGCTTGGAATACCTCTACCTCTTTCCTGTCCCGTGTTAAAAAAACCAAAAATGCCCTCACCTCGTGGAATTTCCATGTTTTTGGCAATATCCACTCCAAAATACAACACCTCCACCGTACCATTGCATCTATCCAAGCTCTTCCCGTGGACTCACATGCTCATGAGTTAGAGAGTTCTGCTCTGAGGGATCTAGATATGCTTACTCGATATGAGGAGATACTCTGGAGAGAAAAGTCCAAAACTAAATGGCTTGAAGAGGGAGATCTCAATTCTCATTATTTTCATATCACCACACTTATTCACAGAAAACACAATCGAATAGATTGCCTCTTTACTTCTGATAATACTTGGACTACTGATCGTACACTTATTGGCAGTGAATTTGTTAATTTTTATTCTAACCTTTTCTCTAGTGTTCTTCCTACTTGTCCCTCTAATTTGCAGGCTTACTTCCCAGCATTACTCTCGGAGGCTCAAAACCACATGTTGATAGCCATGCCGGATGGGAGGGAAATCAAACAGGCTCTCTTCAGCATGGGCAATTATAAGAGTCCCGGTCCTGATGGATTGACAGTCACTTTCTACAAGCATTACTGGGGTATTGTTGGTGCAGCAGTCATTACTGAAATTCAACATTTTTTCGAATCTTCTAAGCTGAAATCTGCATTCAACCACACATTCCTGGCCTTAATTCCCAAGATTAAAGGAGCTTCCCGGGTTGACCAATTCCGACCAATAGCGCTTTGCAATGTCATCTTCAAGATCATCACCAAGATTTTTGCTCGACGACTTCGTCCTATTCTTGAAGATATTATTCATCCTAGTCAAGCAGCCTTCGTTCCTAATCGGAGTATTTGTGACAATATCATTATTAATCATGAGGTCATGCACTATCTCAACACCAAGATAGGTAGAACCGGCTTCATGGCAATCAAAATTGACCTTGCCAAGGCGTATGACAGGGTGGAGTGGAGTGTCTTGAACATCATTCTTACCAATCTGGGTTTTGACACCAAGTTCATCACCATGGTACAGGAGTGTATCTCGCAGGTAAATTTCTCAATTCTACTCAATGGAGCTCCTTATGGTTATTTTCAGGCAGAACGGGGTATCCGGCAAGGCGATCCACTGTCCCTCGCACTATTCACTATTTTCTCCGATTTACTATCCCGCTTATTGGACAAGGCCGTTACTGAAAACCAGATCAGTGGTATCAAAGTGACTCGTACCAGCCCACGTATTTCTCACCTCATGTACGCTGACGATCTTGTTATCTATTGTAAAGCTACTGAGCAGGAAGCTACGACAGTGCACACTATTCTCCAACAATATTGTCATTGGACTGGTCAAGCAATAAATTGGAGCAAGAGTTCTATTCACTTCAGCAAGAATGTCCCTTGTTCTGCCCGAAGCAGATTAAGTCGACTCCTCCACATGCGAGAATGTGACCATCGAGGTAAATATTTGGGACACTCTTTCTGTAACTTTCGTTCAAGAACTGAAGCATTCTCCGAGGTAATTGACAAAATTTCAAGTAAACTAGCTGGATGGAAGTTGAAGAGCCTCTCCATGGCAGGAAGAGCAACATTGATCAAAGCTGTGGCGCAAGCAGTACCCTCATACACCATGCAGTTTTTTGCTGCTCCGAAGCAGGTAACGGATTAGCTGGATAGGACAATACGGAACTTCTTTTGGGGAAAAGATGATTCTAAAACTCACCATCTTTTTCTCAAGTCCTGGGATACTATATGCCGGCCGAAATCTCTTGGGGGAATGGGGTTTAGGAAAATGCAAGACTTGAATACTACACTGCTCGCAAAGCTGGGCTGGCTCACCATCACAGCGCCACACAAACTATGGGTCCAACTCATTCGGTCCAAATATTTGCGTGGACGGAGGTGGCTATCTTTGGAGGCTACACAGAAATCAGTGTCATGGATTTGGCACAGCATTCGAAGCAGCAGTGCCTTCCTACAGACTAGCCTCTGTCTATAGCTGGGGAAGAATTCTACGGCACTAATTTCAGATCCATGGTTACGGTCTGCTCCATTACATCGCCTCCCATCTGATATTAATCTCCCAGATCATCTCTTGTTTGTCAAGAATCTGGTAGCTGCCGATGGTAAGACCTGGAACTGTGAGTTGATTGATTCAATCTTTCCCCCGCCCACATGTCACCAAATTCTACATACTCCAATTACTGATATGGAGCAGGACGAATTACACTGGGCACCCTCCTTGACAGGGTGCTTCTCAGTAGGCTCCGCCTACAAGGGGCTAATTCATAATAAAGGTTGGGACTCTCCTCCACTGGATACTCATCTCTGGAAAATTCTTTGGTCCTCTGGCTTGCATGAAAGGCATAACACTTTTCTCTGGAAAATCCTCTCTCATGTTGTTCCTACTCTTGATCGCATCGGTCCATACTTATCTAGTCCCAGAATACTTTGCCATCTATGTGACACGCAACCCGAGACTATGCATCATCTCAATTTTTTTTTGCCCTGTGAGTAAGTTTGTTTGGTGGAACTCGCCGTGGATCATCAAAATAGAAGCATTTCAGCATCTGACGGTGGAAGAGTGGATACTACTCATGCTTGGCCCCCACAATCCCCTTCCACTAGAGGATAAGTCAAAATTTCATCATTTTCTTGCTGTGGCCTTGGAATGGATTTGGTTAGCCAGAAATAAATCTTGGACAGGTGGTCCCCCACTAACATATGCTGAAATTTCCAAATCAATTAATGGGTCTTACTTACTCTATTGGAAGGCCGGCATGACACGTTTGCAGAAGCGGAGATTACTATGTGCCTCTGGTCATCAGATTAGGTGGCAGCCACCCAGGAGGGGTGAATTCAAACTGAATTACGATGCAGCTTTTAAGGATGGTGAAACATTCACTGGGATAATTTTGCGGAATGATTTAGGCGATATTGTGGGAGCTTGGGTGAACTACTTTGTGTCCGAAAATTCATTCTGTGCCGAGTCCGAAGCGGCTATCCAAGCTCTCAACATTGCCTTTGACATGCGGATGGAGCACGTTATTATTGAAGGTGACGTGTTTAATGTTGTTATGGCATTAAATGGATTGGATGAGTATAAGGACTGGCGAGCTGCTGATCTTATTTCGACTGGACGGTCCCTTTTGTCTCGTTTCCGTTTTTGGGAATCTCTTTTTGTCCCTAGAGAATGTAATAGAAGTGCACATAACTTGGCCTCTTGGGCTAAAACTGCCAATTTCCGTGGAGCCCTTGACCCTTCCTTATTACCACCTGTTGTGTGGTGTGATCGAGGGGGAACATAGCTCTATTTTTTTGTGATTGTTGTATTCCTTTTTGCTCTGTTAATTTACATCTACCCGAATTACCAAAAAAAAAAAAAAAAGAATCCTAATTAGATCTACCGTACATGAAATTTTAATTTTTTAAATATTTATTTAATTATTTTAAATGACTTAAAATATAGTTCATATTAGGCAAATTGGCATAAATAGTCCCCAAACTACAATCTTTTAGTGACATTGGTCCCTAAATTAATTTTTTAGTGACATTTTTTTTTTGAAATTTTAGGCATTTTTGCCTCTGTCATGTCTCGAACTCATGACCTCTCAAATCATAAGTGAGGCTGCTACCAATTGAGCTACACCTTCTTGACAATTTTTTTTTAGTGACATTAGTCCCTGAGTTATGTTAAATTGTGTAGGATTGGTATTTCCATTAAAAATTTTTGTTATTCTACCATTAATTTCAAAAAAAAAAAAATAATAATTGTCCAAGAGCATTTTAGTCATTTCACAATATCATTATATAAAAGAAAAATATATTATTGATACAAATATATATACATATAGTCATTTCTTTCATTCTGTTCAGCGTACATATATACATATACATCGGCTTTTTTTTTCCTTTTTGTATAATGATATTATAAAATGACTAAAATTTCCTTGGATAATTTTTTTAAAAAAATTAATGGTAAAATAATTTTTAACGGAATGACCAATCTCGCACAATTTAAAATAATTCAGGGGCCAATATCACTAAAAAATTAATTCAACTGTCAATGTCACCAAATGGTCATAATTTAGGGACTATTTATGCCGATTTTCCGTTTATATTATTATAATAAGTTATAATATTTAAAATATAATTTAATTATATTTACAATTAATAATTCATACAAATTAAATTATAAATTAAAATATAATTATAAACAGTGAAAATTTGTAAAGTAATTTAAATTAATTAAGTGGTAGATAAAATTTCACTTAATTACTTATTACAAATTATTCTTCATTTACTACAATTAATCGTATATTGACACGTGACAGTGTTACAAAAATTGACCAATCAGAATTGAAGGAGTGTCTCAGCCAATTGGAAAGCGCCACACCACCACAATAGACCCTTGTCTTGTCATCCCTTCTTCTATAAATAGAAGAGTAAGAGGGGCTTCAAAAAAGAATACATAAGTCTTGCAGATAGAGAAGCTCTTCCAAGTCTAATCCATCTTTAAGATTAAGCCTCAAAGGCCCTCGGAGTCATATCAAATCCATTACAAGATTAAGTCAGAAGATCCTTTGAATGATAGATCCAATATCGATATCTTTAAACAAATCGAAATTAAGCCCAAATAGCCTTCAAATCTATTGAATGAAAGAATCAGCGGATTAGATAGAGATTATTGTACCCACATATTTAAATTAATGAAATACATATTTTAAAATTGATTTTGTATTTGCATTATTCTATTTTAGTTTTGCATATGCGAAATCGCTTTTTACAATTTTGGCATGCCTAGTGGGACAATCTCTACCGCTCATCTCTTTTCCGTCAATATATTTTGTCAAATTTTCATCAATAGAGTTGAAGGATGATAAGATCAACAAATCTTCTTCAAATGATGTCGGTTTTGATGTGAACATTGGTGTTTCCATGTCTGAAACATATGTCACGCCCCGAAACCGGGACATGACATGACCGTACCCTCAAGGTTTCCCTTAAGAATACAAGGTCTTTTTCTTAATTCAATCAAAAATTTAGGCTCCAATATAAAACGAAAGAAATCTAAATCCTTAATATAACAAATAACTCCAAAAGAAATTCCAAAAATAATATCAATACAATAATT
>JAXGGT010000035.1:6368610-6411039 GCA_035583425.1 Marsdenia floribunda | reverse complement strand
TTATAAATTTAAAATCTTGATACTACCATGTTTTTATGCTACATTTGATAGGTACACTGCCTATGTGTGTTTGAGTGACAATTCTTAAGTGATTTATTTTACCAGTTTATTTTCTTTTAATCACACCTATTCACACACATCACAAGGCTATGGTTCAAAGAACGAAAATCAAAAAAAGAAGGGGAAATTGAAGAAACAGCATATATGTATATATATAGCTTGAAGAATTAATAATAATAATAATAGGAATCAAACTATACGAAAAAGAAAAAGAAAGAATAGGGATGTATAGATGTATACATATATATATATACATACAACACTCCTTTTTGTTTATATATATCAGTAACAGATGAGTAAGAAAAGTAAGGTAATAATTTTTTGAAATAAGGGGCATAAACATACATATATGTATATACATAATACATAAACAAAAGGAATCTCCTCTTTTTTTTTATAAGAAGAGAACGTGTATACATATAACGAAGGGAAAGAAAAAAGAATGTATATGTATGTATAAAACAAGAAAGGCACAAATAAATGTATATAGAAACAAGATGAAATTACAGTGGAGATCAAAAATTAGGACGGATCAAAAGATTCAAAAAGAAGAATCAAAAACAGGGAGAATTCAAAATAAAAAGAATCACAGCCTAAAATCCAAATCAGCCGCAATTCCCTTTTTTTTTAGAATTCAAAAGGAGGAATCTTTTAAAACGGGATGAATAAATTATTTTGTTCAAATTATAAAATACGAAGGGGATTGAAATCTAAAAATTTTATTGAAAGATCAAATGTGAAGAAAATCAGATAATCTATTTACTCACCTCTAAGATCTTCAAATCAAGAATTCGAAATCTCTAATCAATCCAAGATCCAACCTAAATATTATAAAATAGGCTTAACTCTGTCTAAAAATCTCAAACATCAAATCAAAGCCTAAAGGATTTAAGGAGTTCACTTACCTTACTAAAGATTGTCGATTGGGTTTTCCCCGATTGTTTTCGATGATTGGCCGTCTCCTAGAAAAGACATAGAGTAAGCCCTCTCTAAAACCCTAATAATGAAATAGCTAAACCCTAGTTAATATATGTTAAATATCTATCACTTAAAAAAAAATTGGCTTTCCAAATTTGCCCTTACTAAATGGGCTGGGTCTTACAACATATGATGGGCCCACTAATCAAGCAAAAAGGGGCATGTTGTCATTATTAGATCGAGGATATGACACTCCAAAATCAAAAGGCGTAGATCTCGTTTTTGACTCTGCAGATGTTGTTCAACGACATTTGATGCATAATCTTGGTGGTCATGAAGATTTTGATGCAAGTTCATCAGTCGTGTCCGTGATGATGGTGGAAGCTACAACAAAAGAATTATTGGCGAATTTGACTAAACTCGTGAAAAATCTTGTGAAACGATCTGCACAAAAAGATCTCATAATCGCCCAATTGATGAGTGAAAATGGTAAATTCAATCAAATTGCACAAAGATATGTTGAGGAAGCACGAAAAGATATTGCCTTCAAGCAAGTAGAAGAGTCCGATGATTCTGATGTAGTCAAAGTCGCTCAAATGGTTGATGGATTTAAAATAATCTAACAAGAACTAGCAATTCATGTTTTTGCTAATGGACTCATTCCGACAAGTGAATTGAAAAACTTTATTGAAAGCTATCTTCCTACAAAGTTGCAACAGTTTGATGGCAGAGGTAATCCCAAGCAACACATTGCCCATTTCATGGAAATATGCAAAAATGCTGGTACAGATGGAGATCTTCTAGTCAAACAATTCATTCGCTCCCTCAAAGATAGTGCATTCAATTGGTATACTGATTTGTTGCCCGGATCAATCAATAGTTGAAATCAACTTGAAGATCAATTCCTGAATCGTTTCTACAGCACTCGTTGAACAATAAGTATGCTTGAATTAAGTCATACAAAGCAGTGGTAGGATGAAGCAGTTATTGATTATATCAATCGATGGCGAAGTCTGAATCTAAATTGCAGAGATCAATTATGTGAAAAATCTGCTATCGAGATGTGTATCCAAGGAATTTTCAATATATTTTGAAAGGCATTCAACCAAAAACATTAAAAGAATTGGCTACGCATGGACAAGATATGGAGTTAAGCATCATTACCAATCAAACACTTGAAATTGATGTTGATAAAAAAGAATATCAATATAGGAGTAACATTGCCTTGGAATCTGAAGACGAAAAGTCGGTTTCAAACACTAACGATGCTTGAATTCAGAACTGCATGTTCCTTCTTGACGCATGAGGTTAAACTGCATGCTATTCATTGATAAGAGTATAAACTATCTGAATAAAAGATTTCTTATGAATTATTCATTGATTAGTGAAAAAAATAATAATAATAAAAAAAAAGAAGTTAAAGTTAAAGTTTTGCATGATGATATGAAAGCTCCTTGACACGAGTGTAAACTGTTTGCATGTTCAAAAGAAGGCTCCTTGACACGAGAGTAAACTGTCTGCATGATGATGAAGGCATTTCTCCTTAACACGAGCATAAACTGTCTGTATGTTGAAGATAAATGCTTCTTGACACGAGGATCAACTGTCTGCATGATGATATGAAGGCTCCTTGACACGAGTGTAAACTATCTGCATATTCAAATGAATGCTCCTTGACGTACGAGCTAAAACTGCAGGTTACTCTTTTGATGTATGAGTTTAAACTGCATATTTGAACTACGTGTAACTTGATTCCTTTATAGGATACATAGGCAGCTTAGAACAAGATTCTATTCTAAGTTTAGTCTTAACAAAAAATCAATCAAAAAAAGGGAAATCATGTAATGGAATTTAATCATTTCATTGATGATCCATATTTTACAATGAAAAAGAGAAATAAAAGAAAAGAAGATTAAACAGTGAAGAACAAAGGGGCTGAAGATAAAATGACACTTGGCAGAATGAAATCGACAGTTGTAATTAACAAATTACTCAGTCACCTCACCTCACCAACAAAGGCAAACGCTCACCTTGAAAAGCAGGGTGAAATGCTGAACTGATAAGATAAAAATGTGAGATTAAAACGAGGTCAAGTCACCTTGACCAACAATATTTGCCTCTTAGGATTATAAATATTAATCCTACAAAAATATTACAATCAGTCAAAAGTCAATACAGGAAAGTTATTGCAAAAACTTGTTTTACAAGAAACAAATATTACTTGACCCACAAGCTTGACCTACAAACTTGTCTTACAAACTTCTTATACTTGGGAGCCAAGAAAGGTAATGTTTTTTCCTCTATAAATACAACACATTTGATCTACTATTGATTAATCTCTTTGGAGGGGCAAAAAAGGAAACACTCTCTCCGCTTTGCCTTGTTTTTTAGGTGGTAACCGATTCAACATCTCTTCTCATATATATCAACTTCATCTTTGGATTATAAGTGGTTCTCCATCTTCAATTCAAAGGTTGGTGATCTTCCATCCACTTTTTCAACTTTGTTCGATCTTCAACTTTCTGTTCGCGGGCTGATTGCATCATTAATTTGGTTCCGTTACCAAGAATTGAAAGTTCTTATTGTCATATGGCTGCCACATATTCAACCCCTGTTCCACGGGCTGTATCACTCCATGATACACTGTCACAACAATCCCATGTGTGGAATACTCATACAAGACATCCTGTCTCTGAAAGATTAGGAGTCAAAACTGGAGATCTTCGTGATCATCTCAACGAAACTAGGGAAAAATATGGAGATCTTCGCAACCACCTCAATGAAAATAGAGCCAAATCTGTTGTTCAAAGTGAGAAAACTTCTCAATTTGTTCAACAAATGAAGGATGAATTACAAAAGCTGCGAAAAGAAAATGAAGTTATGAAGGAATGGTTAAATTTATATACAAAGATGGCAGCTATTGACCATCTTCTTCCTCCTCCAATAGCTTTACCACTGGGATCCTTACCAAAAAAAGCTCTTGTTCCAATAGTTGAAGAATACTCAATTCCAAACAAGACACACCATGCAGAATCATCAAGGCGGCCTACCGTTGCTCCAAACACTTCAAAGCAACGTAAACAACAACTTTCTACAGTGAGAAGTGAGGTCGGAGAATCACATCACTCTTCCCGACCGGTGAAATCACAAAGCGTGATCTCTAAAAATACCAAGCAAGTGACTAAAAGACCGAGAACACAAAGGTCTAAGCCTCCTCCCAAGACGAACAAATCATCTAAACACTCCATGCAGCGGACAATTGATATTGGTCTATTTACTAAATGGATCTATGAGGTAACTTCTGATACAAATCTCAAATCAAATTACCTCAATTTGTTCTTTATAATGGCAAGTCAAGGCCCTTTGAACATATTTGTTGATATACATCTGCTATGGGACCTGTTACTACAAATGAAGCTTTGTTGTATCGAGCTTTTCTGAGTACGTTGCCGGAAAAAGCTTTGACTTAATTCACCTCGCTCGAAGCTGATTCTATTGATTCTTGGTTATCTTTGGAAAAGAAATTTCTTGACAAATTTAGTACGACTGGAACGATTCCCAAGACGCAAGGTGATCTTGCCAATGTCAAACAACAAGAAGGATAATCACTTCTCTCTTACTTGGAACGATTTAAGTGAGTTTATGATGAAATTCAAGGAATCAGTGAAGACACAGTTTTGACATGTTTTAAAGGAGGTTTTAATTCTCTTACCTTGTTCACTGAATTGCAACTGAGAAAACCCAAGACATTGGGTGAAATGTTTGATGTAGCAAGAAAAGTGGCTCTTGGAGAAGATGTTAACGGAAGTAAATCAGATTCCAGGGGCAAGAATAAAGAAGCAGAAAGAGATTTCAAAGCTAATAAGAGTCTTGCTTTCAAAGCAAATAAGGAAGAAAAAAATAGGACTCGAAAGATTGAACCAGTTAACCCACTTATAGTGCCAAGGGAAAGCTTGATAGCAATGGTCAAAGAAAAATATGGAGTTCAAGATCCGATGCGTTTAAATCCATATTCAAAGGATACCAAAGATCGCACTAAATACTGTGCCTTTCACAAAGATTATGGGCACACAATTGAAAATTGTATTCAGTTGAAACGAGCTATTGAAAAGTTACTTCAAGATGGCTACCTGACAGAATATCGAGCCAAAGTGAGAAATCGAACTAAAAAAGTTGGACAAACAAATCGAGGTGACTCACCTCACCCAGCTAGAGAAAGGGTAATCAATGTCATTTCTCAAGAAATACCTTCAATATCTCGACTCAAAAAATAAATTCATGGTCTGGAAAAGACATTTATGATTTGTGAGTATGCTGACCATGAAGAGCATATTTCTTTCTCACAATCTGAGTTAGCCCCTAATGTGGAAGTAAGGAGAAATCCAGTCACATTAGAAATTACCGTGACTTCACCCGAGATGGACAAATGTATGGTCAAGCGAGTCCTCATTGATACAGGTGCCTCCAAAGACATCTTATTCTACACATGTTTCCAAAAAAATGGGACTAGAAGACAAGAATATCAAGCCTTGTGGGACCTGCTTTGAGGGGTTCACTTTACACAAAATTGCTGTAAAAGGTACGATCGAACTCACGGTTACTTTGGGCAAATCTGGCCGACTTCGATCAGAACAAATCAAATTCTATGTGGTGAATGTCAAGTCTTCCTACAATGCTATTCTAGGAGCAACATCACAAGACATCTTTGATATGGTGGTTTCCATGCACATCAACGTGTGAAGTTTCCTAAAACTCAAGGTATTGCCACTATTGAGAGTAATCCTCGTCACTTATTAGAATATTTGGTCCAATTAAAAAAGAAACATCAGTCTGGTACACATATACCTGTTGACCATATGGAGATTAAAGTCACGCCGTAAACTCACCTTTTCACCTTGGAAGCTGAGAAAGATTCAAAAAAGAAAGAACATCATGGAGTGATCATTAAATCTCAATTCCTTGAGCAAAAAGTAAAGATTGGAGCTGAATTGATACAGGAAAAGCAATGTGAAATTGAAAATTTCTTGAAGGATAACAAACATCTTTTTACTTGGCAAACTTCATAAATGATCAGAATTTCTGAAGAGGTTGTCGTCCATCATTTAAATATTGACCATAAGTATATCCCTGTGCAGCAAAAACCTCAAAAATTTGGATCGAAAAAGGAAGCAGCTATGCGAACTGAAGTTGATAAGCTTTTAGAAGCCAACTTTATCAAAGAAATTTACTATCTTGTTTGGCTTGCAAACGTCGTTATGGTCAAAAAGACAAATGGAAAATGGCGAATGTGTGTTGATTTTACTGATCTTAACAAGGCCTGTCCGAAAGATTGCTATCCATTGCCAATAATCGATGCTTTGGTCGATTCAACTGATGGATTTGGATATTTAAGCTTCCTGGATGCTTTTTCTAGTTATCATTAAATTAAAATGAAGGAGGAAGATAAAGTACATACTGCTTTTCGAGCAACATAAGGGATTTATTGTTACAATGTCATTCCATTCGGGTTGAAAAATGCTGGAGCAACCTATCAAAGGATGGTGAATAGAATCCTTTCACCACATATTGGCAAGAACGTTGAAGTCTATATTGATGATATGGTCATCAAAACTAAAATAGTTTCCTCTCATCTTGATGATTTGAAGGACGTTTTTGTCACTCTTGATGCCTTTCACATGAAGCTCAATCCTAATAAGTGTATCTTTGCAGTTAAATCTTGGAAGTTTCTTGGATTTATGGTCATAGAAAGAGGATTGAAGATAACCTAGAAAAGATTTTAGCTCTCTTAGCCATGAAAGAGCCAAGCTGTATAAAAGATATGTAACGAATAAATGGTTGTTTGGCTGCTTTGGGAAGATTCATTTCTAAGTTAGCTGAGAAATGTCTTCATTTCTTTAAAGTATGCTAAAGGGATCAGCTTGAGAATTTAAGTGGACAGTAGAATGTCAGTGCGCCTGGGAGGAGCTTAAACAATATCTCGGTAGTCCACCACTTCTCAGCTCACCTCGCACTAGAGAGCATCTTTATGTCTATTTAGCTGCTGCTGACTTAGCAGTAGCTTCTGTGTTACTAAGGAGGATGAGAACAAACAATTGTCAGCCTGTTGTGTAAGCAAAGTGCTAAATGGACTTGAATCTAGGTACCTAAATATACAAAAATTAGCTTACTCACTGGTCATCTCAACTCGTAAATTACGGGCTTACTTTGAATCTCATTCTATCACAGTATACACACATATGCCACTGAGACAAATATTCCATAAGTTGGATCAGTCTGGTCGACTATTGAAATGGTCTACTGAGTTAAGTGGCTATGACATTACATTCATTCCGAGGACTGTTATTAAAGCGCAAGCTTTAGCTGATTTTCTAGCTGAAACATCTTTCTCGAAAAATGATCAAACCAATACAAAATCCCCATCTGCTCCACCAGAAATTCCATCAAAGGTAAACCCAAATGAAATTTATTTGTTGACGGGTTAGTGAATAAGAACAGAGTAGGAGTTAGTTTGGTTCTATATTCTCCATCCTTGGAGTATGTGGAAATGAAAGACATCATTTCGAGGTTTAATTTATCTAACAACAAAGCTGAAATGAAGCACTTGTAGTGGGATTGCAATGGGCAGAGCATTTACACATAAAATATCTCTCCGTAAAAAGTGATTCTCAGCTCGCAGTCAGACAAATTCAAGGTAAGTTCTCAGCTCACTCTACTACTCTTTTACTTTATTTAGAGATGGTTAAAACATTAATTTGCAAATTTGAGCATCTTGATATTGAAAAAATTGACAAAAAAAAAAAAAAAAATTCTCTTGCTTATCATATCTCTAAAGTAGCTTTGAGTGATTTCCCCAATGAAAATAATTATGACTTAGAAGAAAGATTCTGGCATACTATATCATATGGTCTTCATATTCTAAGCATATTTGAAGTAACTCATGGATCACTGAAATGAAAAGCTACATAGAAAGAGGTATTTTACCGGATGATCCTGTTCGAGCTCAACAAATTTGAAAATAATCTGCTCAATATTTGGTCCATAATGGGGAATTATAGAGAAGATCATTCTCCAAACCTCTATTGAAATATGTTGAACTAAGTATAACAAAACCATTGCTTAAAGAAATTCATGAAGGCATATGTGGTGATCATCCTGGAGCAAGATCTTTGGCCCAAAGGGTTATCTATGAAGGATATTATTAGCCAACTCTTTATTAAGATGCAGAACAATTGGTTCGTTATTGCAAGAGCTGTCAATTTTATGGGTCTTTACCAAGGTTGCCATCAACTCCACAAACTCCGATAATTCCCAAATGTCTTTTATTCGGACAAGACGAAATTTAAATATAATTTCAGAGTGAGATTTGAATATAATCTCAGTTCAAACTTTATGGAATTTAAATACAATTCCATCTTTGAGGTTTATTTCTTAAACCTCATACTTCATGTGCACATGATATTCTATTGATATGCACTTTAAGTGCCTATTATATAAGTTTAATTACTGAAATAAAAATTCAGGAACAAACCTAATAATTGAAGTCAAAGTACTTATATATCATACTAACTGCCCAAGAAAGTTTGAGCAACTACAAATTGACTGTTCAAAGTTATAACAGTATATAAGTGTCTCAAATTGTTCAAACCAAAAGACAAAAGTCAGCAAAGAGACAGTTCAAATTCAAACAACATCAAGATTATAAGCTCAAACAGTAGCTTCATCAGGAGAACTTTCAGGTTCAATGGTAGTGGAAGGATCAGTTGACATTGATGCTTCAACATTTAGATTTGCCTCTGCAACATCTTGATTTAAAGGACTTGTAGCAAGAAGAGCAGTTGATGAAGATTATCCTGAGAGTAAAACAGGATTTTCATAAGGCACCAGTGATTGACTTGAATCAACAAACTCTTGCTCAACTCCAAAAAGTTCTTGTGCTGATATTGTTGGTAAATTCTCCTCCACAAGGTCCCAAAAACTAGGGACCATGGCTTATGGAACCTCTCAAACTCTGCCATAACGAGCATCATCTCTGGCCAAAGACTCAAGATCTTCATCAAGAAAAGGAACAAAAGTAGCACCTTTTCTGGTCTCCTCACATCTGAATGGTTCCAAGAAAGCTCTCATTAAAACTGTCTTATCTGGAACCAGAGACCATATTTGCCTAATGATGTGAGTAACTCCTTTATTGACATAGCTAGCAGCAGTGCTATTCAGTTCATCAACATATGTCTGAGATGTCCGAAATTCCTCAATGGCCTGATTCTTAATAGATTCAGAATTTAGTGATTCTAGCTAAAACTTCAAAGAGGTACACTCATCAAATAATTTTGCATGAGAAACTTTTAAATCCTTATTCTCCTTAAGAAGCTTCAAATTTTCCAACTTTACTTCCTCTAAACCATCCATCTATTCATCTTTCTTATTAGACAATTCAATTAATTCTTGTCTTAACTTGGTTTCCTCAACCACCCATCAGAAAATTTTT
The DNA here is from genome assembly GCA_035583425.1 of Marsdenia floribunda. Lineage (NCBI taxonomy): Eukaryota > Viridiplantae > Streptophyta > Magnoliopsida > Gentianales > Apocynaceae > Marsdenia > Marsdenia floribunda. The sequence continues at coordinate 6,401,576 of JAXGGT010000035.1, read as the reverse complement.
CATACAAGATTAGAGTCAAAGGATCGAAAGCCTTAGGATTTTTACACCTATAGATTTCTTACCCATTCTATATACACTAAAAGAAAAACCCCAGAGGAAGACTCGAAGAAGATATATACCTTGAAGACCGAACTTGTCGCTGAAAGCTTCCTTCTTTGGTGGAACTGAACTGTCACCCAGTAAATACAAAATGAGGCTTTCAAAAATTCTTACAAAATGAAGATAACAAGAACTATGGGCAAGAACAACAAAAGAAGACCAGTTGTATCCAAGCCTCGATGACAATCTGAGCACTCAAGAGTCTAGCAAAATGAAATATGGAAGACCAAGAGGTAGTTTCGAAAAGGAGGGAATGAGTAAGTTACAATTTAAAGAAGTTTTATTTGAATATATACTTCTTTATTTCTTTGTTGGGGAGAAGACACCTGGCAATACCCGACCAAACTATTTAATATCTACTTTCAAAAAATAAGGGTGTATTTGGATTGGAGTTTTTTTTTTTTAGTTTGTTCATTTTTTTTTTAAAAGAGTTGAGTGGATTGCAAAAAACGAGGAGCAAGGTGGAGACAAGTTAAGAAGTTGTCTAGTGAGTGGGGGGACAAAATAATATATTTTATTAGTGTAATGATGATATTTTCATTGAATTGATATATATTTATATTTTTTATTAAGTTTAATGATTTTTTTTTTTTTTGCCAAGTGGGTAAACGTGAATAGTAGCATGTCAAGTGGTGTCTAAACAAGTACACCTCATTTTTTTTGAGTTTGAGTGAAAAACTTAAAAAAAAAAAAAACTGTAATCCAAATATACCCTAATGTATTTTATTTGAGAGTGGAGGGGGCCATTGAAGATAAAATGACACTTGGCAGAATGAAATTGACAACTGTAATTAACAAATCACTCAGTCACCTCACCTCACCAAAAAAGGTAAATGCTCACTTTGACAAGCAGGGTGAAATGCCAAACTGATAAGGTGAAAAGGTGAGATCAAAACGAGGTCAAGTCACCTCCACCAACAATATTTACCTCTCAGGATTATAAATATTAATCCTACAAAAGGAGACACCCTCTCCGCTTTGCCTTGTTTTTCAAGTGGCAGCCGATTCAACATCTCTTCTCACATATATCAACTTCATCTTTGGATTATAAGTGGTTCTCCATCTTCAATTCAAAAGCTAGTGATCTTTCGTCCACTCTTTCAACTTTGTTCAATCTTCTACTTTCGGTTCGCAAACTAATTGCATTATCAGGGGCATAACGCCATCTTTTAATAAAGTTCTAAGTTTGCACATTCGAAAAGCACCAAGTTGCAGAGAATGTTGATCAACACTGTCAAAGTTGTTGAAGATGTTGACTTGATGATTGGTGAAGTATATAATATCACCAAGGTTGATGACTATGCTAAATTGATAATGAAGAGAAAATTTTAGTTTGGCAATCAAATGATTCTGAATGATCGAGTGGTCAATTTGCCTCCGATTTCGTTGAATTTTGGAGAGCAAGTAAAGGACGCATCTTTCTTTAATCTGAAGGTGGAGATCAGGTTTCAACAGTTGAAATTTGAGATATAATTTCCGTAACATAAACTGTCTAGAAGGTTCTTTTCTATTCTGCAGTTTGCTTCTTTCTGCGATGGAAGCTTTGATACTTCTCTGATCAATCTGAAATTTTTGTCAGTATCTAGATGGCATATTTTTCTTCCATATGAATGGTGAAGATTATTTTTCGACGGTTGGATTTTGCTGCATAATTTCTGCAACATCAGCTACCCAAAAGCCTCTAGTCTTCCAACAATCAACATCTCTCTAACAGTTGGAGTGTCAATTTCCATCCAATCAGTCTGAAATTTTTACAGAAAGTAGGAAACACATTTAAATTTAATCTGACGGTGGAGATTAGTTTCCTATGGTTGAATTTTCTGGTATAATTTCTGCAACTATAAGTTGTCTAGCAGAAGTTTCTAGCCTTCAGCAGTCCAATTCTTTATAACGATCAAAGTATCAATTCTTATATATCAAGTTAAAATTTTGACGGTAGGAAGAAGACACATTTATCTTGAATTTAACGGTGATGATCATTTTTCAATGGTGTGATTTGGAGATATTACTGCTGCAACAGGAAACGTTCATAAGTATCTTATTTTCCAGCAATCTATTTCTTTCTTACGATTGGAATGTCAATTTGTCTTTGATCAACGTGAAATTTTTACTGCCAATAAAACACACATTTACCTTCAATTTGAATGGTTGAGATCCTTTTTCAATGGTTGGATGTTGAAATATTATTTTTACAATTGAAGTTGTGCAGAAATTTTTGTTTTCTGACAGTTATTTGACTTTGGACGATTGGATGACCAATACCTCCTTCATGTTGATGGATCAAGTACTCGACCTTGACCCTTCGAGTTGATGTTGATGACTTGTTCATGTTGATGGGTGCTTGATCCTTCGAGTTGATATTGATTACTCATTTATGTTGATGGCTTCAAGTTGACGTTGGTGACTCGTTCATGTTGATGACTCATTCACATTGATTATGTTGATGGATCTTTCATGTTAATTGTGGAAGAATTGATTACTCCTTCATGTTGATGATGGAACAATTGATTCACGTTGATGTTGGCAAAGTTGATGACTCTGACTCTTTTGAGTCAGTACTGGAAAGGATCATCGTTCAGGAATGACTATGAAAACTTCTCCATGTCCTTCATAAAATGGCCACGATGCAAATCTAAAAAAAAAAAATTAAAAAAAAAAAAGAAAGAAGAGGTGTGAAAAATATATATATATTCACTTCTGCCTTCTTCGAAAGATGAGTCTGATGATGAGTGAGTACCTTTATATAGGCATCAAATGGGAAAGCCTTCTAAATCTGATTGAAGTCTTTTATTAAAAAAAAAAAAAAAAAAAGAGATATTTTGATGGGAGAATTTTGATTCATGAAAGAGAGTCTCGATTTAAAAAAAAAAAAAAAAAAAACGAGAGGAGTGAGACTTAAAAAAAAAAAGAAAAAAAAAAAAGATATTTTGATGAGGGACTCTTGAAACTACTTCAACTCACACCGTTAAAAAGAGAAAAAAAATGGAAGCTAGATATTCTTGGAGAGAGAAGGGAAGTCTTCTAATATTATTTGACTTCTTTGATTTATTGATCTCTTACCAATAAATAATTTAATTTATTATTCATAAATCATTTTCTAAATATATATATTTATATAACAAAAAAAACGAATCGTATTTATCTACGAGTTTAATTTGACTCAAATACTGATTCAAAAAATATATTTTTGAAAATTCAAAGAATTGTATTTATCTTCGAGTCAAATTTATCTACATAATTTGATTCAAAATCGATTCATATATATATATATTATCTCATATTTTATATCATGAGTCAAATTTAATTAGATAATTTGATTCAATTAAGATGAGATAAAAATAATTGAAACTTGTCCTCGTGACAATTCTCCAAACTAGTCCGTGCACAAATTCGAAAGGGGCAATTTGTAGATAGTGAAAATTATTAAAGTAATTTAAATTAATTAAGTGGTAGATAAAATTTCACTTAATTACTTATCATAAATTACTCTTTATTTACTACAATAAATCGTATGCTAACATGTGACAGTGTTTCAAAAACTGACCAATCATAATTGAAGGAGTGTCTCAGCCAATTGGAAAGCGCCACATCACCACAATAGACTCTTGCCTTGTCATCCCTTCCTCTATAAATAGAAGAGCAAGAGGGGCTTCAAAAAAGAATACACAAGTCTCGGAGATAGAAAAGCTCTGCCATATCGGATCCTTCTTCTTCCAAGTCCAATCCATCTTTAAAATTAAGTCTCAAAGGCCCTCGGAGTCATATCAAATCCATTCAAGATCAAGTCAGAAGACTCTTGGAAGGATATATCTAATATCGATATCTTTAAACGAAACGAAATCAAGCCCAAATAGACTTCGAATCTATTGACGGAAAGAATCAACGAATTAGATAGAAATTGTTATACTCACATATTTAAATTAATGAAATACATATTTTAAGATTAATTTGTATTTGCATTATTCTATTTTAATTTTGCAGACGCGAAATCGCTTTCCACAATAATATTAAAATTATCAAAGTTATAAAAAAAAATACAAGTTTAAAATTAAAAATAAAAATATTCTCTTTTCAAGAAATTAAAAAAATAAATAATAAAATATATAAATATTACTCAATAATTAATTCTTTTTTTTTTTTTTGAAATTCTCAATAATTAATTTAATAAAAAAAAAAAACTCTCTCAAACACATCAACACCGTAATTAATATATTAAATTAAATTTTAAAAATTATTAGATTGGGTATGTGTTGGGTACAATATTTATAATTTCGTACCTAGACTCAATTAATATTTAATTTTAGGATACGTGTAGGATTTGGGTCTGAATATGAAAAAACTAGACCAGTACCCATTATTTTTAGAGTCAAGTTCAAATAAGATTCGGATATTTTGGATCCATTTATATGCCTATATAAAGGACAGGATCCAACAATATTCATTACAAATTTTTTTTTTTTTTTTGCCAAATTATTATTTTCCATGTATAGGAGTGCATTTGGATAGATGTGTTGTAATTTTTTTTTTTTTTTTTTAAAATATTGGTCATTTTAATCTCTATATTATTACTTTTTGGATAAAGTTATTTTTTGGACAATTAGGTTCTCAATTTATTTTTAATTAGATAAATAAGTTCTTTTAGCAAAATTTTGATAATTTTTAGTTATCAAAGTTCACATACAAAGCATATGTGTATTCTATGAAGACATTTTTATTATTTACAATCTCATTAACTAACTAAAATTTTAATAAATCTTTTTTCAATAAAACTATTTTAGAAGAAAAAATAATCGATAATGGAAGAAATTGGAAGACACGAGTGTTTCAGTAAGATGTGAATTGGTTAATGGAATTATAAATGACAAAAATGTCCTTCATAAAAGCACGTGAAATTCAGTGGCTAAGAATTATCAAAATTTTGCTGAAATAATTTAGTTATCCAATTAAAAATAAAATAAGAATTCAATTGTCCAAAAAAAAAAAATATGAACCTATTTGTTTGAACAATAAACATATAGAAATTAAAAATTGCCAATTTTCCTAACATTTTTCTATTCTTCTTTTTTTTTTTTTTTTTTCTCTTTTTTCACTCCAAAATTTCTCTTTATGGTCTTAGAAATTGTAAATCTATCCAAATAAAAACAAAACTGTGGACGGCGATTTCGCGTCTGCAAAATTAATATAGAATAATGCAAATACAAAATGAATTTTAAAATATGTATTTCATTAATTTAAATATGTGAGTACAACAATCTCTAATTAATCCGCTGATTCTTTTCATCAATGGATTCGAAAGCCCTTTGGGCTTGATTTCGATCCGTTTGAAGATATTGATACTGGATCTATTCTTCCAAGGGTCTTCTGACTTGATCTTGGAATGGATTTGATATGACTCCGAGGGCCTTTGAAACTTAATCTCAAAGATGGATTGGACTTGGAAGAAGAAGGATCTGATATGACTGAGTTTCTTTATCTCCAAGACTCTTGTGTATTCTTTTTTGAAGCCCCTCTTGCTCTTCTATTTATAGAGGAAGGGATGACAAGACAAGGGTCTCTTGTGGTAATGTGGTGCCTTCCAATTGGCTGAGACACTCCTTCAATTTTGATTGGTCAGTCTTTGTAACACTATCATGTGTCAGCATATGATTCGTTGTAGTAAATGAACAGTAATTTGTAATAAGTAATTAAGTAGAATTTTATCTACCACTTAATTAATTTAAATTATTTTACAAATTTTCACTGTCTATAATAACTTTTCTATTAAAAAAGAAATTTATCCATCTAGACCCTAAATATTAAAAGTTTAAATTTTAGTTAACAATATTCTCATTTTACTGTAACTTATCCATTAAGGTCCCTATGACTGTAACTAATCTATTAAGATCATTTCAGTGTTAAATGGACTAAAATTATAATGAAACCGAGATCCTATTAGGTAAATTTTAAATTTGGAAATCTTAATATACAATAGATTATAATTTATAGACCAAATCAAATAGCAACCCTTTTTTACTAAATACGAATATGTCTTTCAAAGCGACTTGAAGAGGATAAAGACAAGACGAAGAAGTTATGAGAAATATGTTAATGTGTTTAGGAGTTGAAGATGAGACAATTAAATTTGTTCGACAACATCTAAATTTTGGGTTTCAAAAATTAAGGGTCCATTACCAACTTGGGGTTGGTTGAAGTGATCCACAGCTTCACTCCACTTAAGTGAAGGATTCGAGTTCGAATCTTCATGTATGCAGTTATCCTAGTTGGGAGCCTCACCCACCATTGCCAGTGTGATACTCGGGGCTACTAACGGATTAGTCAAGTATGGTATAGTTGAAAGATACCTTTCCATTGCGGTTAGGCTTGCTTGGATACCGTGGCCAGCGACAAAAAAAAAAAAAAAATTAAAGGTCCATTTGGACAAAATTTTCAATATTATTGTTGTACTTTTTTAAGTAGTCATTTGTATTTCGATAAAATTGTAACTTTTACAAAATAGGGTGACTTTTATGAAGGGGAAAAAAATACAATTCTGATGTGACATAAAATTACATATATACCTTAATTTTATTACAGGATATTCAATATTCATAAAATTTTGAGGTATTTTCGTCTTTAATATGTCTCAAACTTATAACATTTTAAATCTTAATTGAAGTTGTTACCAACTGAACCACGCGTTCTTAACAACCAAACAAAGCATAATTTATTATTATTATTATTTAATTTGAAATCTCACAAAGAAAATTTTAAAACTTAATGCCCTGAGTTAATAGTCTGAATCACGCGTTCTTAACAATCAAACAAAGCATAATTTATTTTTATTGTTATTATTTAATTTGAAATCTCACAAAGAAAATTTTAAAATTTAATGCCTTGAATCAATAGTCTGGTTAGGTTATTAGATGAAAATTGAAGAAGAATAAGATTATGAATGACAATTAAAACTATACTCGACAGAGAACTCATATATCAACCCCTTTTTGACTGAGAAATCCCCTCTTTGATCAAGTTTGGGGATGGTATTAATTTTTGATCCCCGCTCTCGCCTCTGTCCCCGAATATATATAATAATATTTTTAATAATTTTACAAATATACTTGATGATAATGATGAAGATGATTTATGTAATTGATAATTATATACTTTAACTCTATTGATAATTCATATAATTTTTTTAAAAAAATTAACTTATATTTTTCTTTTCTATAATTGTAAATTATATGGTAGATTGATAGTAATATTTGAAGGAAATTAATTTATTTGCATCAAAACATTTGAAATTTGGAATTTTATTTCAACATTTAATTTTGTAGTTTTATTTTATTTTTCAAAAAATGATATTAAAAAACTTGTGTGAGAATACTTTATTTTTTATTTTACAAAATTTGTTAATTAATTTTGCATTAATAATTTAATTGAAAATAAATTGTGAATTTTTTTTAAAAAATACTAAGTGGTGAAAAATTTTTGTGGGGATCCCCGATCCCCAATGGAATTCTCCGTAGGAGATAGAGATGGGGATAGAGAATATATATAAAAATCAGGAATGGAGATAAAGAGAAGTAGTCCCCGCACACTCCGTTTCTGTTGCCATCCCTAGATAAGATCTTCATTATTAAAGGAAGATGGTTCTTTAGTTACATTTCCAATAAAATTAGACAAATATACCAAATATTATTATTGGCAACTTGTTTAAGTCTCTCATAGTTTTTCTTTTCTTTTCTTTTCTTTTTTTTTTCTCCCCATAAAAATTTTAAATTTTTGAGGTTTTTTTTTTTTTTTTTAATTTCTTAAATTACTAATTTCGGTAAAATAGTTTATTTATTCAATTCAATTAATGGTATATATATATAAATAATACAATGGTAAAATTAAAATCTAACGTAACTAATGTGCTAATTAATTAACTAACCTTTTTTATATCTGCATCTTCTTTTTTTATAATCGGTTAGTTTACTCGTATTGATTTTGTATCCCTCTCCTATGATTTGCACTTCTACCAACTTTACCTCTTATACCACTCCTATAACCTAAATGTCCTTTACCAACCTACAATCCTATGCTACCCTCTCCAAACTACAAGATTTTTCACAAGTTTTGTTCTTCTCTTGTTAATTGTGAAATGTATATAAGTATTAGGGTTAGGGTTACGGTTTGAATAAGTATTAGTGTTAGGGTTAGGGTTTTAATGTGAGTGCTAGTGTTAGAATTTTGATGGAATATAAGTGTTTTACCAAATTTACTCTTAGACTTTATATTTTTTTCCAAAAATAAAAATAAAAATTTGTGTTTGATCGATGTTAATTGTTAACTTAACTTATGGAATAACTATTTTACAAAACCTAATAACTTGAGAATTTTTATAAAGGCTTTTTCATATCAAATGTCACTTGAACTTATGACCTCTTAGATCATAAACATAGCTACTACCAACAAAGTGTCGCTAATAACTTAAGGATTTTTTTTTTTTTTTTTTTAAAGAACTAATATTTTTTTTCTTTATTGATTAACTTAACTATAAATTAGTAGAATAACTTATTTTACCAAAATTAATAATTAAAAAATGAAAAAAAAAAAAAAACTTTTTTGAAGACAAAACATACATAAAGAATAAAGTTAAGGGACGAAAGTTGTCAAGTTACCATATTATATATATATATATATATATATATGTATATTTAAATATTCAATAAAATAATATTCAAAATATTTATATTTTATGTAATAGAAATTGAAATAGGAGATTAATCCCTCAAAAAGTATGGAAGGTTCATTTGCAATTTGTTATTAAAGTTGTAATTGAATTGAAATCGAAATAAACATTGAATGTTTGAATTTGATTTTATTAATTTTGGAACATTGTCGAATCAAACTTAATTGAACATGTTTCAAACATAAAATCTTGTTTGAATTTGTTGGATTCTTTGTTCATATAATTTAAAAATTGTCCATGTTGGTTAGTTCAAATATAAATTATATTTTTTTTAAAAATATAAAAAATATAAAAAATATAAATATAAATAATAAAAATATGGAAAATTGGTAAATTTAGTCCCCAATTTTTTGATCATCGGTGTAGTTGGTTAGCTTTTTATTTTTATTTTTTATTTAGTAGGTCCCCAATGTATAATAAAATTAGTGCATTTAGTTATTTTTTTTACAAAATTTGACTTGTCCAAACAATAGATTTTGTGAAGAAAAAAGACCAAATGCACCAACTTATTAAACATTGAGGACTTACTAAATAAAAAAAACAAAGGATAAACCATACCAAAGTCATGAACATTAGGGACCAAATTCACCAATTTTCCTAAAAATATTAGTATATAATATTCTATATAATATAAATATTATAATTTCTTTGTTAATGCTCGAACAATGTTCGAGCTTAAAGAAATTGCTTGAATTTAATTTGTTTAATAAACGAATAAGTTCTAATCAAACATAAATTATCTGCCTCATGACCCTTTGGTTCAGTGGCATAATTTCCCCTTTCCCATATATATTGCGGGTTCGATTTCACTTGTACTAAAAAAAAAAAAAAAAAATCTTAAACAAGATATCTTTTCTTTATTTTTAACTTCTTCTTTTTTTTTTTTATTTTATTTTATTTTATTTTTTTTATTTTAATTTTGAGGCACTTTGGCCTTTGAACTCATCATCTCTCGCAGATAAGTGAGGCTACCCATTGAGCTAAGTTTGTTTAACTTTTACATTCTTGAACTAAAAATATTTGAATAAATTAATCCTTCAACCAATTTTAAAGTAATCAGTTTGTCATAAACCAGTCATTTGATATGCTTATCTTTATCCATAAATAGAATTGTTAATAAGCTAAATAATATGTGAATAATGCTCATTCAAATTTGTTTATATTTGATTAAGGGCGATTTATTTATTAAACAAATAATCTCAAACAATTTTTTAAGCTTAAATATTATTCAAGTTCACTCAAATCGTGTTGGCAAACAAATTATAATATTTATATTATATATTAAATTTTATTATTTATATTTATATATTTATATTTTCTTAAATATAATTAGAATTCGAATTTGAACTCGAGCTGTCAAGAAGACTTAGCTAAGTGGATAGCAATCTTGTTTATGATTTAAGAGGTCATAAGATTGAGACATATCATAGTTGAAAATATATCAATTTTTTTTTTTTTTTTAAAAAAAGAACTCGAACTTGAACTTAAATTCAAATTCAAACTAGTTTAAAAATTAAACAAGCACAACCCGATCATATATGAACAAATAATCAAAAGAAATCAAATAAAATTTTAGATTCGAAATATTAAGCCAACCTAATTGAGTCTATTCAAATATATTTGAAAATTAAACAAACTAAAAGTCAAATATCCCTTTTGGTCGATTAAATTCGATTACAATTAAATAAATAATAAATAATGTTTTAAAAAACAAAATATTAAGAAGAAAAAATATTTTAATTATTTTATAATTAAAATAACATATTTGTCTTTCTTAAATAAAATAATAAATTTCTATTTTATATATTTTATCTATTGTAATCTTAATATATATATACACGTATAATTTATATATATATATAAAATACAAATAATAATTTTTTTTTTTTTTTTGAAATAAAACAAAAAACAAAAATGAGAGAACAATGAGAAAGAAAAAGAGAGTGAGAAACACAGAGAGAAGAAACGGTTTCTCTCTGACTTGGTGTTAATGGCGACCGAGCTCTCATTTGATTGTCCCATCACGTTTCCATTTTCACCCGCATCGAATTAATCCTCTGCATATTCTGGTACTATTTATCTGCAACTTTTTTTTTTTTTTTCCCTTTCTTTCTTTCTTTCCTTTTCCTGTAGATTCGTGAATAGATTTAACGTACATTGAACTACACCAAACAAATATGAATATTAGTTATTTATTATTATTTTCTTCGGGTTTTTCTTTGGGATGATCTGAGGCATTTTCAGATAGTTTTCAGATAGTTTCAATGTTGATTTCGTTAAGAGTTAATTGGGGGTTCTGGATGATTTTTGTACGTGAATTAGGATAGGATATCGCATCTGTTCTTTCCTTAGGAACTAGTGTTACTCGATTAGGAATTTGTTTTACATAATGGGTTTCAAGAAAAGAAATGTATTTGATGAAGGGAGGGAGTGATGTTCAGTTTCGAGAGGGAATATCTGATTTTTGTACCATTTGGGAATAGGAAAAGACTTAGGTAGTTGCTCTGATGAAGAATGAAACTATGATATTGTTATTTTTATCCCAGTTGTTTTTGCATCAGTTGTATATTTTCTGTGATTTAATAGGAAGTTCTGTACAATATTTGGCATCAATTTGCAGTTGTTCTACTTGCGTGCTTGATGTATGATTTACTTGTATACTCTGATAATTTTTGTATGTCTTCTAAGGTTCTCGATTGTTTGGTGGCAATTTATATAGTGTGAAGGGTTCACTGAGAGACTAGAGAAGAAGGGAGGGCAGGTGATGTCTTTTGACAGGGACGCACAGCAATGGAATTGTGTGAAAGGAGGTGTAGTGAATCTTCAGAAAGTGAGTGCAATCGTTCGCGACATGGGGGAACCTTGTCTTCAGCAGACACCTATAAAGGTTGCTATAGCTGTAAGGCTTTCCAAAACTTTCTTGCATGTTATGAAGTTCTCTGTCTTTTAGCTAAACATGTCTATCTTTGTTAATAGCTTTCTTATTATAGGGGAATGAGATTATTTTGTGGGCAAGAAACATGCTAACATCCATCAAGAGCATATATTAAAATTTGACCTTTATCTGATGAATATACCCATTCATTGACTTTGGCACTGGACCTGAATATGGCCTTTGGGTTCCTTTTATTGTAACTATGTTTCTATTTATTTTTGTTTCTAATTGATCGGGAGCTCTTTTACCTTGGAAAACCTCTTAGAAAGAAAAGAACTTAAATCAAAATACTTTTTGGATTATTATATGATGATTAACATATACTAACTATCTAGGACTTCATTTAATGTAAATGTTCTGTATGACGTGATGATTGGCCGAAATCTCTGTTCGAGATTTATTCTTATAAACATGCAACTAGAAATGAAAATTTCTGGAAAATAAATAACCTTAAATTGGAAATCAGATTGAACATGAAGTATGACATGTGAGGACAAAATACAAATGAAGTGGTTGTGGGACAATGGCTAAGGGCAAATGCAGGCACATAGAGTTAGCCTTGGCAGGGTGGTTAAGTGTGAATTCTTTAGTTTGTTGCTTGGAGTCTTAACTGTTAAGCATATTGAGGGACGTATGAAATTAATTTGGAGATATTTCCTAGTGTCCTCTCTAAGTAAACATGAAACTTTGTTTTTTACTCTATATCTTAGTCCCTTCATTAATACATGTGGTGTTAGATTTTTACCTTGATAGGCTGTTCATGTTTCTCTTTGTTTTCAGAGTGGTGCTGTAGTTCAGTAGCAAAATAGGAACTTTGGCTTACTTAACTGATTACTGGGAAGTTGTGAATTTATGGGCATTATGTTCAAGTTCACAGGAAACAGATGGGCTTTCTTCTATGAGAATGCTAAAACACAAATATTGAAAATTTCCAAGTAAGAAATATTCAATAAGAAAGTATGATGCATTAGATGGTGATTCCATTGTTGGTTATCACCAGATCAGTAAGTATAAGGAATGTCCTAATGGGCATCGTATTGTAAAAACCTAAGCGTATTGTGGAATAGAGTTGACTTGAAAGTTGAAAAGAGAAAGAATTGTTTCTTAAAACGATTAAAAATAAACAAAAGATTAAGTAACCTTTGACCTGTTTGCTCAGAAAGGTAGTTTGAGAAGCAACGCGTGAGGTTTCAAATACAATATATATATATTTTTTTAATTTTTAATTTTTAAAGATTTTATTTATTTATTAAATATATATATATATTTATCAACTAAGATTCTTCCTTGGATATCAGGGCTTTTTCTGGATGTGAGTCTAGTTCTGACATCCTATAGGTAGATGATAGGACCAGGACATTTGTGGGTTTTGCACCTGTTGGTCATACCTTAGTATATTCTTGTCTACTAAAACAGAAAGAGTATATAATTGAGCTCACAAACCTTTGAGAGGCCCAGAGCAGGCAATGGTGTTACCATTTAATAGTCTATCAACTGTGATTCGTCGATTCTTATATGATATTAACTATTCCATTTGAAGATAAAGCATATAATTTTCTGATCTGTGCCGTTTGGAAATTATTTTGTTTTTGTGGATCAGTGTTGCTCACTTTATTTAATCAAGTATATTTTAGAATAATTTGTTCTTAGTCTAGTCCTTTCTGGATATAATCCTGTAATGGGTTAGAAGTATTGATTTCTCATGAAGTCTTTGGAATTGAATTCTATCATTCTCATTGTTCAATGTGCTCTTTTTACTGTTCCTTAATTGCATAGGAATTTAGAAGCTGAACAAATTTAAGGTTGAAATTCTCCTTTTTTTTTTTTTTCTTTCTGATTTGGGCAGGATGTCAATTAGGTGGACAGTGTACTAAAAGAAATACTTTTAGCTCTGATCACCTGGTCCTGCCAGCAGTTGATAAGATGGGTAAATTGAAGCATGGAGTAGAAATAGATGATATCAAAATTAGTGATAATAGGTGAAATAGATGTTTGACTCATAACTGTGGGACACTGTTGAAGATATGGACAGATTGCTCATCATAGTGTGAGCTCAATAGTGCAAAATTGTGGTAGATTGTAGTAAATGAGGACTACTGTTCTTGTAATGTTTTGAAGCTATATAGACCCTTGGTTGAGAACCTATAGACTGTTTTCAAGTGAAAGACTTTGTTCGCGATGGGGACTTTGAGTTTGTTGAGGAGTTATCTAATTTTTGGAGATATGTAAGTTCTGTTGTTGAGATTTTATTACCTTGGACTGAATTGATGCAGTAATCTCTAACTGTTAGCTTTTGCTATTGCAGATAAGCAAAATGCTTAAGCCAGACAAGTGGCAGACAGTCTTTGATAGCGATGGAAAGGTTTTTGGTTTCCAGAAAGTTCTAAAATTGATTATTTTGGGGGTAATGTCCCTATCTTGTCATCAGTATTTTCTTTATCTATAGTCCTTGTTTTTCATATTCTGACTATATTTTTGCCTGTGTGATCTATTTTCCCTTGTCTATGATTAATATGTAATATTTTTAATCTTGTCATCTCATGAGAGTGTGCAAGCATGCAACATTCATCTGACAGATTGATTTCCATCCGTATGTCCTTGGGAAAATAATTGTAATACTTAAAAGTTCTTAGTTGGCTGCTATACTACTGCTTGTTCTAAGCGACATAAGTTGAATGAAATTATTTGGTCAATTAATTTTGAAGTTTTTCCATATTTGAGTTAGTAGCTCTACATGTGGAACAGGTAGGCAATTGCCCTCCTTAAAACACTATATTGATATAGGAACATTCAGAATCCAAGCTTTTTAAACATGTTCAATTATTTCGAAGTAGGAGAAGAACCAGGTAATCTGATGTAATCATATTTTCTGTAATTGATTCCTTAGTTTCAACCATAAGTTACTGAGGAAAAATAGAATAGAGATAATTTTTTGATACTGTAGAGTAAACATTTCAGCTTTATTGGCAAGGAGAGGTTCTAACCACATTGTAAAAGATGTGACAGGGATTTTAGTAACTGAGCTGTTCCTGCAGAGATGATTCTTGAGGGAACATGCTTTCATTGCCCAATCTAAGACCTGTTTTCTTCATTTAGTTTTTGCTCTTCCGAGCATTATAACTAATTATGTTCTGTAGGCTAATTAAGTTCTTATTTGGACATCTTATATTCTTAAGACTTGGAGATGAACAGGCATGGTTACTTCAGGTACTTAGATGTAGCTAACTAGCTATAGAGAACTAGTCTTCAATGCCCTTTGTGGGTGATAGGGGGACTCTGAAACATTGACAAAACTAATTGCGAGATTAGGTTGATTTTTTCATGGAAAGAGGGTTACATGTTTCATGAAAATGCCTGAGTTTATTAGATTAATGTTGTGGCATGGATTCTGCAATTTTGCCTCTATCACGTTTGTTAAATCGAGTTAAATTGTCACTTGCTCTAAAAGCTTAAGTTAATATAGAAGGGTTAAATTTATCCTCTTAACACACCTCCTTAAGTATAGGCCGAACACAAATTTTCATAACAAGGCCCAACACGTGAACAATAAGCTACAAATGGGGCAAAGATAGAAGTTGAACGTTGGACCTCCCACTCTAATGCCATGTTAAATAAAGTTAA
Organism: Marsdenia floribunda; assembly: GCA_035583425.1. Taxonomy (NCBI): domain Eukaryota; kingdom Viridiplantae; phylum Streptophyta; class Magnoliopsida; order Gentianales; family Apocynaceae; genus Marsdenia; species Marsdenia floribunda. Next base: position 6,386,208 of record JAXGGT010000035.1, on the reverse strand, counting down.
ATTGCCATATGTTCTAAAAGTTTAAGTTTATTTTGTGGGGTTAACAATGTCCAATAAGTATCTAGTACAATGCTGGACAAGTTGACTAAACTTACCAATAATTTTTGCATGAATCAAAAACTTTTGCTGCACAAATTAGAATACTTTACAGTTGATTATTTTGACACTAGACTAGTAATGTTGAGATGTTTCTCTGGAATTGCTGAACAACTGTAATTGTTCATAGACAATCCTTCTGCTTTTTGCAGTTGAAAATAATTCTTTTCGTAAGCAATGCAGTGAATTTTTCCTTTTTTTTTTTTTTTCAAGGGTCTTTCTTCAGCAAAAAGGCTTTTTATTGCTAAACCTTTTACTTTCAACATGACAGGGCGTTGATCCATCAATTAGGCCAGAGGTCTGGGAGTTTCTTTTGGGTTGCTATGCTTTGAGCAGCACTGCAGAATATAGAAAGCAGTTGAGGACTGCCAGGAGGTAGTTCACGTTTAGGATACTTTCTTCAGTTTTCCCTTTCTCAAGTTGTTGATGCTGATTGATGATATATGAGAGAGAATCTTCATAGATTGAATTTTAATTCATTTAAATTTGAAAAATGATGTTGCTATGATGTAGTTCACCTTTAGGTTACTTTCTTCAGTTTTCCCGTTCTTAAGTTGCTGATGCTGACTGTTTAAATATGGGAGAGATTCTTAATATATTGGAGTTAGTTCATCTAAATTTGAAAAACTGATGTTACTATTGATTGGATGGATCCACTTTGAGGTCAAATTATCCTTTTTGTTTCTTAATATGATCTGTCCAACATTTTCTGTGAGCACTCATCAATATAATATGTTTCTAGAAGGAACATTAATCAGAAAAGTTTGTCTTCACTCTTGTAGTTGACAGGTGTAAACTGGAATTAAACTGTTCTATTGAGAGTGTTCCATGGATTGGTTTCACCGGTGAAGGTTATTCCTTGTAAAGATGCCATGCTTTCTTGGCCTTCTCCACTTGTGGATTCTTTTAATTTGCATGATACAGCACACAAAGAGATGCATTTGGATTGATCATATGGTCAAGTGTTATTTTTTTAAAATCTCTTTAACTTTTGTGTGTATAAACTTCTTATCTAAATGAAATTTGTTTATTGCTATTTTTCATCTTGCATATGTCATGTAGTAAATATCTAGCATTAAGTAACTACAACCGTTGCTCTTTTTTCACAATTAACCCTGCACTCCCTTCTTACAGGAAATATGTTTTTTTCTCACAGGTTTTTTGTCTTGACCTTATGAAATGAGTCTTAATGTCAGCATACATACATCCTCATGTTTATTATGCGACATTAGATCACATAACTTAAAATGTTCATGTATTTAATGCAGGGAACGCTACAGCGATCTTCTTAAACAGTGCCAGATGATGCATTCAAGCATTGGAACTGGCTCCCTTGCCTATGTTGTTGGTTCCAAGGTCATGGATATGAGAACTAGTTCAAAAGATGATGGAAGGGAAGGTGAAGTCACAAGTAGAATAGCCTCTGCTGGAGATACTAACGAGTTAGAAGCTACTAGGAATAATAATTGTACAAGTACATCATACACATTTAAAAGAGGAAGTCCAAGTGATTCTTCTGATCTTGCCACTGTTAGAGAAAGTATAGATGGAGCAGCATATGACTCTTCCTTTATGCAATCTATTTCACCTACATCCACCTGTTACAAGTGTACTTCTCTGAAGCACAAGAGTGAAAAATGTAAATCAAATCATGGAGATGAGAATGACCTAGAATTCCCTCCATTACCTGTTACAGATCTTTTTGAGAAAAGAAGCAAGGATAAAAGAGAGTGCAGGTGCAGGTCACTAGATGATGGACTTTCCACACGTCGTAGGTTGAGATTTGGAGATGAGCACTTGCATAGTTTTCGAATTAGTAATAATGCAGATCTAGTTGTTGAATCACAGAACTTGAGACCTGACATTGAGATTCTGTGTTCTAATGGACATTCTGAAATTCAAATGGTTTGCTCAGATGGGAATGACCCCCTTTCGAGATCCAGTAACTCATTTTATGAATTGCAAATGCTTAGTAGGCTTAGAATATCTGATGCACCAGAAACTCCTATAAATCCCACCTCCTCTCAAGGAGGGACTGCTAGTGAAGACAGAGTGTCTGAATGGCTCTGGACTCTGCATCGAATAGGTAAAATGAAATGTAACATTCCTTTTTGAAATAAGAAATACTTCTCTTGTTAGTCATTAACTCATATTTATGAAGTTTTATCTCCTTATAGAACCTTTTTCTCCCCACCTCTTTCTAGTTGTTGATGTAGTTCGAACAGACAGTCAGCTTGAGTTTTATGAGGACTCAAAAAATTTGGCTCGAATGTCAGATATTCTTGCTGTTTATGCGTGGGTTGATCCTTCAACTGGTTATTGCCAAGGTATATCCTTATGTTAGAGTCTGATCATCTACATCCTGTAATTATGTTATTTTTAGAATAGATTTCTCAACCTCACACTGGAAGTTGTTTGTAGGAATGAGCGATTTGTTATCTCCTTTTGTTGTTCTCTTTGAAGATAATGCTGATGCTTTTTGGTGCTTCGAGATGCTTCTACGGAGAATGGTATTTCAAATTATGGGTTTCCCTTTACATGTATCTTTTGCCACAAGCTATTTCTGTTTCTGTTATTTATTATTTTTATGTTTTCAGCGTGACAACTTTCAAATGGAAGGCCCAACTGGTGTCATGAAGCAGTTGCAAACACTCTGGCATATCTTGGAACTTACAGATAAAGAAATGTTTTCTCACCTGTCACGTGTAGGTGCTGAGAGTCTGCATTTTGCCTTCCGCATGCTGCTAGTACTTTTCCGTAGAGAGTTGTCTTTCGATGAAGCCCTCTGTATGTGGGAGGTTTGTGCTTAGTCAGTTGAACTCATTATTTTGTCTAGCGAAAGCAGAGCTAGGTTCACAATCTATATGCATTTGACAGAGTAAATAAATATTCATGTTTATCATCAAAAGTTTCTTGACTTGAATGAAAGAGTAACATCGTCAAAGAATTACCACCTTACAACCCTTATCACGTGCCGTGTGCACTCTATTTCTCCTCTGCTAAATAAGATTATTTAGAGATATTCCAATATTGTTTAAGGGTTTTTCTTTTTCTAGATTTCCTAGTGTATTAAAGATTCCATTTTTCTGCCTGAGAGAAACTGGGTCTCTGATTTTTCTTTTTTGTTCTCAAGATGATAAAGAAGATTTCTCACTCTAATTCTCAACCTGCAAATTTTTTCTTGGTTAACAAAGATTGCCTGAAATTCAAAGTCAAATAGGCTATATGTATATTTTCCATTATGTGGTCTTCAGCAGTTAATCTTTTATCAATTACCTGTTATCTTATTACCACACTGAGTTTTGTTTGGAGCTGAACGTGATAGATGTGGCTTCTTGAGTGCATATATGATGCTGTAGAATGGGCAACCCTAAACTGAATCATCTTAGATAAAATAAGCAAGAGAAAGGTATTGAAAACCAAAAGAAGTTATATGCTACTTTGACTAGAACGTAATAAAGAAATTAATGGTAGTTCCATTGTCCTTTTCAAAAGTAAGTTCTTACCTTTCTGAAAAACTGCTCTTTCCATGTAAAGCTTGTAACATATACTTGGAGCTGGATTCATGAATTTTGTGATATCAACGTCATTATGGGAAGAATTGCAGAGTTGTTTTGACAATTAGTTTCTTCTATTCAATTCTGAGCATCTTCTAGAGTGCAGAATCATGTTATTCTTGGGTTTTCGGTCCCAAGAACGTATAAATATCATTTCTTTCATCGGCATTGTACATATGGGTTTATAATTTATTTTTGTTTTTTGGGGCTTCCCGAGTTGTGGGAGTTGTAATAATGGGCTTCAAGTGGTAAAATATTGTGAGAATATCTTCAAAGTATTATCTTCCTACTCATGGTATATAGTATTTTATTTGTCACTATCATGATGAAAAAAGGGTTAATTTTCAGCTTATGGCTTTCTTTTGTGTTGTTCTGATATTTCCAGAAACATAGGTCTTTCATGTTTGTATAAAATCAATTTTAACCAGATTCGTTCTTTAGCTCAGTTGTACTTTGAAACATCCTTTATTTTCTAAATCTGCAAAATTTGGAGAATTCAAATATATAAATTCGTACTATCATGAATTCCAGTTTTGGTCTCTTAATCTTTTACCCTTTAGCATCTCGTTCTGCTACATCTCAATAAACAATTTATTAACTATTTGTTCACTCCTTTATCATATTGCAGATGATGTGGGCTGCTGATTTTGATGAAAGTTTGTCTTGTCATCTGGATGTTAGTTGCCCAGAACTACTAGTTGTGCAGGTACCAAGGAATTCTGGAGCATTAATGGAACAAGAAAATATAGAGAACAATGGTAATGATTCGAAGGATAGTTCTTCATCTAAAAAGGGAAACTTGGAGCACACTGTGTCTGACAATACTGGGATGAAATCAACATCTCATCCATTCTGTGGGTTGGCAAAAAGTTTTTGGTCAAAAAATGACTGCTTGCATGTGGGCACAGCAATGTCAACAACTGGAAATGGTGACGATGAACTACCAGTTTTTTGTGTTGCAGCAGTTCTCATCCTGAATCGTCAGAAAATTATTCGACAAACACGTTCAATTGATGATCTTATAAAGGCAGGTGGCTTATAGCTTATGATTATGAGTAACCCTCAGACTTGCTGATTTCACCATCCTCGTATAACTCTCTGAACTTCAACGGAATTCTTTGCCATGGAATTTGTTCTTTCTTGTCAAGAAAATAATATATGGCTTCTTTCTCATCTCGATTAACAGATTAATTCTTCCCTGAGAATTGTTTGCACAACTTGCTCCAATCATTTTCTTTGTTGATTGGAGTAATATCTATTCTTATATCCTTGTTCTCTAGCTTTGAGATAATATACTAGATATATTAACAAGTATACTGCAGTTCATTCTCTCTTTCTTTATTGCTCTTTTACACACGCACACTTGCATGTAACAAACAAATACAAGCTCTTTTATAGGATTGCATGGAATGATTTTCGTGCAGAGCTAGTTAATCTCATCTTTAATTTCTGTTAATCTTTTTGCAGATATTTAATGATAACTTATTAAAGATAAGAGTGAAAAGATGCATACGTACAGCTATCAAACTGCGGAAGAAATACTTCTACAAGGTTTTTAGTTAACTTTTTTTTTTTTTTTTTTTTCTTCTTTCTTTTAATGTACTATCCATTGTTTTGTTGCACATAATGGTTTCTCCCATTGTTATAAAGTATTGCAGTGTTACCTCTATCTTCAACTGATAAAATTTTGTTATCATCTGAACCGATACAACTGTTCATCTGCATCCAAAATATACTGGATTAACTTACCTTGTTTCTGTATTTTGTTGCCGTTTAACTTTGTCCTATGAACATAACTTTATTGTTGCTTTCTGATCATCCTAATAGACGTTGGATATATTTGTTTTGCTTCATTTGAAATAATACACGCAATATCTCCAGTTCTCAGGAAATTAGGATCCCAATTTTGCTTTCATATTTATGTTTCTGATATTCTGCCCTATTTAATTCAGATGGTCAAGAGTAGGAACCCAGCAGTTCGAATTCACGAGTAGATATTTATCTTATCAGTTCGATGAGCATATATAGTAGCAGTTACAAATTTCAAACTTGGTTTTTGGGATTGGCAGCTGCTTTTCACAGAGGCATTTTATCTTTGCAGAAATTTTTGGCAAAGTGCTTTTTATGAATTTGAAAACTAATCAATCTGCTTTGTTCCCGTACTTGTCCACCTCCGTTCAAAGGTAATTTTTTTTTTTTTCCTTTTTTTTTCTCTTTCCATTTTTTGAAACTATACATGTGGCATTGAGTTTGGTATTATTTAATTAATACCAATGATGATCCAAAAAGCATAACATGAGCAGATATAGTTTCTCTGTTTTTGATTCAAATTTTCTTTTTGTTTTCTACCATGCAATGGTAAGCATAGGACTAGAGTTCTCTCTGGCTGTGTGGATATTTAACATCCTTGACCTTTTCATTTATTTTCTTGAGCTTTATTAGGATGTTAGAAAGCTCCTTCTAAGTATGACCAAGACCTGATCAATATGTTTTCTGTCCCTTTCTTTCTTGTTTCTATTTGAAGGGCATTGAACTATTTTCTTTTGGCATGACTTGGTGAATGCTTAGGAGATTGATAGCTATGTCATTTTAAACTCAAATATGGTCCAATAGAATTCATAAAATGCGTGGCTTATAATTCTAGATTTCTATCCTCATGGACTTTCTGTTATTTCTGTTCCTGAAAACAACAAAAGAAAATATAGAGCAGTATCTTAAGAGACATCTCATTGCACTGAAACTGTTAATCTTTGGTTTTTTTTTCTGGTAGTATTGTTGACTCAAATTTGATGTAATGATTATTAAAATGGTTTGATTTGAATCAACAAATATGGAGCTTAGTTAAGTCTATGCTAAAATGCCAAAAACAATTTTTCAGTCTCAAAGCTTGCATTGCAAGAGACTTTATCCTCAGTTTGGTTTGGGGAAAAAATGGGAGTAAATATGAAGTTAAGGTAGACATATTTGGTTGATTTATTTTTTTTAGTTTGTAAGTAAAACAAAAGTGGAATTAATTTGCAGGGGTTCCCTTCCCCTTGGACATGATTTTCAGCTTCTCCAAAATCAGATATATTGTTAATTTACTTCTATGCTACTCACACCAAATAATGTAGTTGAGATGCCCCTCCCCTTCCCCTTCTGTGAACCAAACAAGTTCTTACTGTGATATCTAGCAGTCGTTTTTTGAATTTTAGATGTCGAGTCTTCTTGAATGCTTAAATGCATGAAATCTAAAATTAATAGGTTGGTTCAATTTTTGGTTCTTTAATCGCATTTGTGGAACTCATTCATATGATACCCCTAACCTACATCGAGATTTGATATAATATATTACAATGAGCTGAAGGCCCCATTTCCAATCTAGGGTATCTATTTTGGTATAACGAAAACAATTTTCAAGTAGTTGATTGTGGATATTGCTAGGGCTATAATTTTGTCACATTCCCATGAGTCTGAGGCATAACAATTAGCACTGGAGTGGAAACCAACCTAAATTGTGTTAACTAAGTCATGTGCTCTTGGTTGATTCTGGCATAAGGCTCATGGTTTGTAATAGGGAATAAAGAATATGCTGAAGTATCAGTTGTCTTTTTGGATATCTATTTTAGAATAGCAAGGATGATTGTTAAGTAGTTGATTGTGGATACTTAAAAACTCATAGTCGCATAACAATTAAAATTTTGTTTTGGAAGTTAAAGAATTAGAAATACATAGTAGATGCAAAGGATCCCTTCGGTGTTTCTTCAATCTATTGGTTAAAGGTGGATTTTCTTAAATACTGCTCTTGTCAAATTTTGAGCTTCTGGGTTGTGTAACCCGGAAAAGAAAAATCTTATCCCAATATATTTACTTTGCAAACTCTTTTCGGTCATTTTGGATAAGCTTGGCAAATAAAAATCTATTGAATTTTTTTCAGCTGGACTAATTTTTCCTTGCCTTTTCTAGCACTTTGATCTTTAAAGCTTTATTAACTCTCAATTTTATGGGGAGGATTCGAAAGTATCTGTTATTTAGGTTCTAGATTGTGATATGAGAATCATTTTGCTTGTATGTCTTCTATTCATTAATATCATTTTTTCTTATCTGGAAAACCAGATATATGATTTAAACTATAAACCTTGTTATAGCCATACTAAGATCAGTTTCTGTGAAAGTTTAGGCTTATATATCAGCTTTGTTACCTGTTTTTAAGATGGAACTATTTAAAAGAATTTGAGTTTGAACTTTTTATGGTGTTTTAGGAGTTCCTGCGTCCATCTTCTACTTTTCTGTAAAATTGCTGGAACATGCTGACTTGCACCCAAACAATTTACATATTTTGTTCATTCCTTCCTGGAAGCCCTCTGTTCCCCAGTTTTGTCATCATTTGACCAAAAAAGCCACTAAGTTTCACTGCCTGTTGCAGGAGAAACTCACTGTAATATTTTGCAGCACGAAATTTGATTTTTTTCTTGTTTTTTTATATTTAAACTTTAAATCATTCTTTCTCATATAGAAGCAGGGAAACTGTTAAAAGATCTACGTGGGTTTCTCTCTCTCTCTCTCTCTCTCTAAATTTAACCTAGTGGCAGAAAGGATCTTTTAGGATGCAAAAGTTTGCTAATCTATTGCACATCAATTTTAGATGGCCTAATCTGCCTGAGAAGTCCCACAAATAGCCTATCAGTTTTCTTCACAAATAAATTGTTATTGAGGTTTTTTTTTTATTTTTTGTTTACCTTTTCTCTACAGCTAAAGCCTCACTAATTTCGACTTATTGTTTATCTTATTTTTTTCTGTTTTGTTTTACATAATTACTTTTGGTGTAAAAATACCAAAATAGACGTATTTGTTTAAACCACCGGTTCCTCATTTCTAGTCTATAATTGCTGCTTCAGCTCATCATTTTTTGCATTAAACCTGGTTAACAATTTACTTCCTTGATTGTATTCATAACTTGCAGTTGTTGTATTGATTAGTTGCACGACTCAGAAACTCCTCCAATCATATTTCAAAAATTCATATGATTACTTCATTTTTCATGACCTATCGATGACTTTCAGCAATTGCTCTTATAGTCATCTAACCTACGGTGCTTGCTTTTTCAGGACAGTGAAGTGGAAACTCACTTGGCTCAAATCAGGTCTATTTGCAGAAATTTCTTGCAGGTTAGGACAAAGGAGATTCATATTCTTTACATATATTTGAAGTTTGACCAATATTTATCGAACTCAAAAGTGTAGAACTGTCATATCAGGGAAACAACATTGGAAGTTAATGAATTAATTATAGAGGCTTCAGTTTCTGATAACTTGACAAGATTTGAATTATATGTTGCATTTTCTAAACAGAGTATGTCTTATTAATTAATTAATTAATTGTTGTTATTCACCATACATAATACCACTTGGTACAAAAAATAAAATGACAATAATGTCCTTGTAATAGACAAAACAGTATGCAAATAATATTTGATCCATCAGTTACACGATGAATCTGGTCTAATTGATGTTGGGATTGTTCTTATTCGTGAAACGACAGTTTCTGCGAATTTCCCCATTCTTTCCAGTCAATACCTTAAGACCTGCCATCCGGTTTATTGATAGAGCAAACATCTTGCGGAACTGTTCAAAGACCTTGCTGTATTCATCAACCAGTGAGTAATTACCCTTTAATAGCTGCTGATCAACTCCAAGAACAGATTTACGTGATAGTACATTAGAGTAGTAGGAATTGGTGAACTTGTACTGGGGCCCGTTTTGGGGGTTTAAATAGACAAGTGGATCTTCTTGGCCCTTCTTTAGATCTCGTGGACATTGTTGCCTAAGTGCCTTTAACAAAGATTTATCCATGCTGGGATCTGCTTTACCTGTGTTCTTGAAATTGTAGAGTCGATCACGAATGTATGTGCAGTGTGTTTTTCCCATTGTATGTGCACCTGTAAGTGTGATTAGAATGAATAAGCTTCAGGATTATTCATATGTTATTGTAGTTGGGAATGTTTCTCTTGTACAATAACGCTTGGGACTTTTTAGGACACTCTCAAAAGACACCAACAAAAAGGTGTTGTGTATAAGTTATTGTCTATCAGTTTTGATAGAGTTTAATTAACTTACATGTGGCACTTTTTATATTGGTTGTCCTTAGAAATCCCCAGCAGCATTAAGGTGCTAGAAATGAAGGATCATCTAGGATTCTATCCTAATCCTAGTTCCTGAAAGAAACAAAATTCTTACCGAGGAGTGTAACATAATCCTGTTGATCTAAACCTTTAGAATTGAAATATGCCACTCCAGATTCAAAGGATATTGATGATGGTGAGGGATAGTCAACCCAAGCTGCATTTGATTCCACACCATCTCTTCTCCCTAAGAACACGGGATATGATGGTGCACCAGCCTGCATATACATACATGCATATATATATATCAAGAAACAATGAATATAGAATGTGTTGTGTGGAGAGAATGTGTGGTGAAATGTAAAGTGGTTACCAGATGAGCAGCATCTCTAGCAGCAAGGTTAAGAATGTCAGCACAGGAGACAGCACCAGGGCATCTTGCTTCCAGTACAGTCTTGATTTTGTCAATGATTTCAAATACTCTTTTGCCGAACCCTGAATTTTGTGGTGCATACTTTTCCGCATTTGGACCCTCTAGCAGAATTGATGCATCACACCCCTGGGAAAATCAAAACACAATTCATTTCAATATCAGTTCTTTCTTTTTTCTTTCTCTTCCTCTTGCAGCAGAATTTAAGCAGAGTCAAGAGTCAGCACAATAATTAGCTCTTTTTTGTTTTTTTTTATTTGCCTCGATGGTGAAATATTGATACATCTTATAAAATCACTGTACCCTTAATGTTCTTCAATTAATGATTTACGCTAATTTAGTTTTTATAAATTATTCTTTGAATATTTTTCATTTTTTCTATAACTATTTTACTTTTTCTAATTACATTTTATATTATTATTATTTTTTTGATACTAGATTTTATAAGTATTTATGATTACTTAACTTAATTCTTTTGATCTAATTTTTTCTTTAAAAAAATAATTCAATTATTTTAGTTATTTGTGCATTAAAAATATTTTCAAAAAATTATTTATAAATATATGATCAAAACATTTAAATTATTTTTTAAAAAAAAATCAAAAAGATTAATATTAGATCGTATTTGAAAACATAAAATAGTTTTATATAAAAATATAGATTTAAAATATAAAAATTATAACAATTAAATGAATTGAAAATTTAGCACAGTAACAATCTATTGTAATTTTATTTATTTATTAAAAGTTCTCTCTTTGAAATTTTGACTCTATGATAAATAGAAATAAATAAATAAATAATAAATAGGAAAAAAAAAAAAAAACCAAAAGAGAGTAATTGAAAGCAATTAATATTCACATTTCCTACCCACATAATAATAATAATAAAATAAATAATAAAAAAATAAAGAGTAAAGAAGTTCTTTGATTTTTTTTTTTTTTGGTAATTGTAAAGAAGGTCTTTGATAATTGTACCTAAAAGACATAAAATATTAGAAGCAAGATGCACAAGACTAGCCGCATGAAAAGGCTTACCTATATATATGATATATATATATTAGAGTTATTGTGGTGTAAGAGTGATGCGTTCATTTCATACTTCATTTCTCCCACTCCCTTCCTAAAGCAAAAATATGGATATTGAGGGCCAAAAAAAAAAAAAAAAAAAAAGGTGTATTTCTTTGGTTACTATAATAAAAAATTAAATTCGAGTCTTGTGTATCAAAAAATATAAATATCGAGAAAATTTATCTTGCAAGAACTCTAACTCATCAACTAAATAATTAGGTATATAATAAGTTAAAGATCTTCAATTATTATACGTCAGATATCGTTATTGTATTAATGATTAGAAAACGAAGGACTCCTTTTGTTTTTGTTAAAACCATTTGATATTCGAAGCTACTTCTTCGGTCTGAGTTGTTGAGTTGTGCCCCTCATGTAGCATTCATAATACCCATTTATATATACTAAGTCAAGGGCTTAAAATGACGATAGTTGTTATATACACATATATATATATACACATATATATATACACGCACACACATATATATATACACACACATATATATATACATATATTGGTGTAGCAGAAAATCTTGAGCTTGTCTATAGAGAAGAAGAAGAATAGGAAAAAAAATGATAAATTTACAACGAGGGAAGGGAAGAAGACATTACATTGACGATGCAGTCAGCATAGAGCAGTTTGAAGAGTTTAGCAGTGAGATTTTTGTCCGTATTCCAGAACAAAGTCACCTGATGTGTCACAAACGCCTCCACGTTCTCACAAGTATTAAGCTTTTTGTAGAAATGACGAGACAGTGTCTCTCGATTTCCCGGCGGCAGAGTCACCGCCGCTCGAACATAACCCATCTGCAAGCTAATAGTCATTGCAACAACAACAATAGAAACCAAAAGAGAAAATAATGGAAGATTATTAATCCCACCTTTCTCCATGATCGATCGATCTTTTTTCTTTTTGAAATATCTATGAAGAGAAATAAAGTTTAATGAATGTTAATTGCATGCAAAATATCATTGAAAATATGCTGTTTATATAGACTTCATCTATGGGATCTTTTTACATTACATCATGACTACTTAATTAATTAATTAACTTTCAAACGTTGGAAACCTTAGGGTTAGCATATTTCTAGGTGCGTGTATATATATCTACTTTTTTTTTTTTTTTTTTTGGTAATAGTAAAGAAGGTCTTTGTTAATTAATTGTACCTAAAAGACATAAAATATTAGAAGCAAGAAGCACGAGACAAGCCGCATGAAAAGGCTTACCTATATATATATATATATATATCAATGCTTATATATATATATATATTAGAGTTATTGTGGTGTAAGAGTGATGTGTTCATTTCATACTTCATTTCTCCCACTCCCTTCCTCCCTCTCCTTCCTAAAGCAAAAATGTGGATATTGAGGGCCAAAAAAAAAAAAAAAAAAAAAATTCTTTGGTTACTATAATACAACATTAAATTCGAGTCTTGTGTATCAAGAAATATAAATATCAAGAAAATTTACCCTGTAAGAACTTTAACTCATCAACTAAATAATTAGGTACATAAAAGTTAAAGATATTCAATTATTGTACGCCAGATATCGTTATTGTATTGATGATTTAGAAAACGAAGGACTCAATCCATGCTTTTGTTTTCATTAAAACCATTCGATATTCGAAGTTATTGGTTTGATTCGAATTGTGCCCATAAACACATGACCTACGTAAGATTTATAATAGTCACTTATATACACTAAGTCGAGGACTTAAAATAACAATATTTGTTATATATATATATATATATATATAATTTTTTTTTTTTTTTTTGTTAAACCATCCAATATCCGAAGTCATTGTTTCGACTAATTTGGATTCACTTTGAGTTGTTTTCACAAAGTCTAACTCTTACTTGGGGGAAGGCTTCATCTTGACTCTTACATGACACTCTCGAATTTGTAACCTCACGTAACATTCATAAGGGATTTACTCACTTGTGCCAATCTAATATCTTATATATATAGATATATTTTAATTTCTTTATTCTACGGACTAAATATTATTACATTTTGATAGTAGCTTTATCTATAAATATAGAAATGTTATGAATTCGACTTTTAAATTAATACCTTTAATTCGTTTTAGTCATTTGTACATCACTTAGTTACGTTATCGTAAAAATTATTTGCATGATAAACACAAATTAAAAATTATTAAAAGTGAAAAAGAGAAAAAAATAAACAAAAATAATGTTTTGATTTGTTTAAGGAGGAGTGGTGTACACGGGTCATGGAGGCCTCGAAATTGAAGTTTAGCTACCTATGTAAGGGAGGAAATGGGAACGCAAAAAAGGTGGTAATACAGGGAGATTACGTATAAATTTCAAAGTAAATTGCAAGCATCTTTGTCACTCCCAACCTTTCACAACAAGAGAAACAAACATATTGTGTTCAACACTCCAATAATTTTAAAATAAAACTTTTTTATTTTTTATTTTTTATAAATATATATATAGAAAAATTCTCGGTTTAATTTTCTAATTATTTATGTGTGTCTATTTTATTTATTTTAAATTTTACAAATTAGTTTTACTGATTAAAATTGACCAATATTTTTTATTACATTTTACACGTAATTGACACACCTATTAAATTTAAAAAACTTTTTTGTCATTTCATGTCAAAAAAAAAAAGAAAGAATGTGAAATAGAATATATTAAATGCATACTCGCTTGATTTAGTTAACTTCTTTTTTCTTTTCTTTAGTTAGGATTCAAATTAGGTATAATCAAAAGTAATAAAAACACCTTTTAAGTTTAATGAATGTATAGAAGATTGACCAATTTTAATTGAAATGACCGATTTGTGAAATTTAAAATAGATAGAGGATCAATTTGTATTAAATTAAAGTTTTAGGACTAATTCAGACAAATATAAATAGTTAAGGAATTGAACCGAAAATTTTTCCTATATTTATAATTAATAATCCTTTTATTTTAAGAGATCTATTCCCAATAATTTAAGAAAGATGTTATCTATTAATAACCATAATTTTAAGTATATCTTATTAATTTATTTAGTCTTCTATGTTTTAGTAATTTATATTTAGATTTTTAGTTAATTTTTTTAAAAAAAAAAAAATATTTTATTGAGTTTTTAGCGATATGTCCTATAGATTATTTTAGTCATTTTTCGATTTAATTGGGAACTAATATAAAATTAAAAAGCGATTAGAAAAATCGATACAACAAATCGTAAAAATGTCTAAGTTTTAGTGTAATAAAAAAAAAAAATTTGACTAGGAACTAAAAATAGTTAATTACTAAAATATAAGCAACTAAAATATATATATATATATATATATATATATATATTTTGTGTCAGTCTTTGATATGATACCAAATTTTTTTGACAATTCGATATCTTTATCGATTAATTTGGAAGGAATTCATAAGGGAAGACTCTCATTATTGTAACACATGACTGAAATATAGTATAAGGTCATCTTTGATGAGATTCTTGGACACACGGCATAGAGATGAAATGCGGCACAAGTTTATTCTTAATGAGATTTAAACTCAAAACCTCTACTTGACAAATCAGATAGAAAAAAACCTAAATAAAAAAAAAAAAAAATCATAATATTGAATTACAACCATATTCTCGATATGATTCGAAAAATTAAAGTCCTTACATTCATAAATTTATTATTATTATTTTTTATCTTTATTTATAAATTTTATAAACTTGAGTCATAAAATGAAAGCTAATAGGTTTTTTTTTTTTTTTTTCTTAGAAAATTTTCCTTTTTTAAGAATTCATAACGTCTTATTTATAAATAAAATTATTATTAACTGAGTTACGTCTTATAATCTAATTGTTTAATCAATTAATTCAAAATAAATTTAAAAATTTACAATAATTTTTTGGAATATATATATATATATTATCGATTTAATTATTAATTACTAGTTGAACCGGTCCAATAGGAAGTTGTAATTTTTAACAAATAATGAAGGATTGTCAAGAAAACGTAATTAATTGATAATAATCTCATTTATAATCTAAGACATCATAAATTTGTGACATTAAAAGTGAAAGTATTACAATTTTTTTTTTTTTTTAAAAGGCGGATTAACGGGAGAAGCGCCAATATATATATATATATATATATATATATGTATAATTAAATAATTTTTTTTTTTGATTAAAATAAATGCATGAAAAGAAGAGCTACAAAAAGGAGCTTTCGGCTTCCTTTCCATGAGATCTCCCCCTCCAACTTAGGATGAACTTTTTTTTCTTTATTATTTTATTTTATTTTTTTTTTTTGTCTTTGGAATTCCATTTTATTTATTTATTTAAAGTCCTCCATCTTTTTAGTTTGAAAATTAGTCGTTAATTTTTAGTATAATTAATCTTTTATTTTTAATTTTTATTTAATATATTTAATATATTATATGCATATATATAGCTTTTTTTTTTCAAAAATTCATTTTTTTTATGAGTTAATATTGGAAAAATAAATGTTATAAAAAAACTAAATGTATATATTTGTTATATATTATAAATCTACTATATAAAAATAAAATAAATTTTATATAATAAAAAAGATTAATGATACCAATGACTAAAAAATTGGAACCAAAGTTATCAATTTTTCTTTTATTTTTTATAGTTTATGTCATTCATAATTTAAAAAAATATTTTGATCATTTATTTCTTTAATTATTCTATATTTTATCTTTTTTTTTTATTTAAAATAGTAGAAATCTTATTCATTATTTTTTATGTTATTTTTTTACTATTTTAAGTAAAAAAAAAGTCAAGAAGGCATGATGTAATTGATAGTCGCCTCACTTGTAATTCAAAAGGTCATGCGTTCCTCAAAAAAAAAAAAAAAAAAAACCAAAAATTTAAAATAAATTTACCAATCTTTCTTACCATGTTGGCAAATTAATTACACTCTTTTCTTTTCTTTTTTTTTTTTTAAAAAAATTATGAGGAATTTTTTTCTTTTTTTTTTAAACTATGAACTTGCAACAAGTTAAAGACTATTACAAATTACACAATTTTATCAATTTTGTAAGTTAACTTATTACCAAAAAAAGAAAGAAAAAAAAAAAAAAACCAATGTTCCAACTTACAAATATGGAGGAATTTTAATTTCCTCTTTTATTTAATAATTTTGTGTAATAATGAAGTAATTATTATTATTATTTTTTGCAAGTCTCTTAATTCATACCGTTTTTATTTTTTTTTTTCCAATTAACAAAAATTTTAAATTAAAAGATATATATACAACACATAACAGTATTTTTTGATATTTTTTTTAATACCTATTTAATTAATATGGTAGAATTACTATTCATTAATTATTATTTATAGAATAAAGTAAAATTAAACAGAATTTAGTCTTACAATTATGTCAATTTTATTTTTTCCTTCAAAAAAATTTTTTTTTTTTGTCAAGTGATAAATTAAAAAATATTAAAAAATAAAAAATCAAGACAAGTATTTAATAACATTATATTTTGACTTTATGAACATTCTATTTCCTAAAAACAAGCCAAAAGGTTCTCACCCACTTGGTAATAAATTAAATTCCACAAATATGATAATAGGTAACTTGTTTTGTCTTATTAATTGGTCATAAATATTAAACAACACATTTTTTAATGTATTATATATATAGTTGAGAACAAAAGTGATAGTGTAATGGTGTGACTCTCCTTATTTAAGTGTTTCTATTTGACTTGTCAAGTGGATGACTTAAGTTCGAATCTCACTAGAGACGACCTTGTGCCGAATTTTGGCCGTGTATTGTAGTGTTGGGGGTTTGCCCCAAGATTTCTCCCGAATTAGTCAATAAGAATAGCGAATTACCAAATATATATATAATATAGTTTGGAAATTAAATTTTTTTCTTTTTTTTTTAAAAAAAGAAATCCTAAAAGTTTTATATTTCTTTAACAAGAAAAAAAGTTTAAGAAGTGTAACTCAGTTGATAGCAACTTCATTTATGATTCAAGAAGTCATGAGTTTAAGAAACGTCAAAAACAAAAGCGCCTCAAAATTTAAAAAGAAAACAAGATATATATATATATTTGATAATATGATATCCTTATCTACTAATTTGAAACGGATCTATAAGAGAAGATTTTCAAAAAAATAACATATGACTGAAAATGTGGCATAAGAGGTTCTTAACTTGAGTTGAACACGTGACTAAAAATATAATATAAGACCGTTTTAAATTTAAATCGAATTCAATACCTTTCATTTAACAAGTTAAGTGAATAATCTCGTCTTTGAAAATAAAAAAATTAAGGCTGTTTTTGGATTAGGATTTTTTTTCAAAATTTCACTCAAACTCAAAAAAAAATAGTTGTACTTGTTTGG
>JAXGGT010000035.1:6353293-6368510 GCA_035583425.1 Marsdenia floribunda | reverse complement strand
TATTGTGGTGGATGCAATTATATTTCAGTATCTTATTAGTCTGGCAGCTAATAACATTTTAATTTGCATCTTATGAACGTAACTATAGTCTACTTATATGGTTCGCTTAATGATAGCTATATGAAAATCCCTGAAGGATTTAGAATGCTTGAAGCATTCAATTCAAATTCTCGAGAATTATATGAAAAAGATTATATGGTTTAAAGTAATTTAGACGAATGTGATAAAATCGTTTCAGTAAATATTTATTAAAGGTGGGTTACCAAAATGACCAAAGTCATCCATGTGTTTTTACTAAGAAAGCAAATTTGAGATTTGCTATAGTCGTTAGATATGTTGATGACTAAAATATTATTGGAACTCCTAAAGAGATTTCAAAAGTAATACATTCTTTGAAAAAGAAATTTGAGATAAAGGATCTCCGCAAAAGAAAATTTTGTCTCGATTTGAAGATCGAGGACTTGAAAGATGAAATTTTTGTTTATACGGACAAAGTCCTTAAAATATTTTACATGGACAAACTGCATCCGTTGAGTACCCCAATGATTATTTACTCTATACAAAAAGGGATATTTTTCTATCCCATAAGCATTTGAAGAATATCTTAGTCCCGAAGTACCTTATCCAAGTACAAAAGGTGCAATAATGTATCTTGCTAAGTGTGTAAGACTTGATATAGCTTTTGTGATTAATTTCTTAGTAAGATTCAGTTCATCTCCAACCAAGAGATATTGGGATGGAATTAAACAAATTTTTCAATGTATTCAATGAACAATTGAACAATTGATATGAGTATGCTGATGTTGATTATTTTTCATCCGCATAAAACATGTTCTCAAAGTGGCTATTTATTTATATATGGCAATACTGCTATATCATAGCGCTCTAGGAAGCGAATTCTAGCAGGAATTTTTACTAATTATGATTAGATTATAGTCATTAATGAAGTAAATCGAGAATATGTTTTGGTGAGGTCAATAATTCATTATATTAGAGTGAGTTGCGGTTTATCCTCCTGAAGAGAAATTCCAACTCCTCCATATAAAGATAATGCAACATGTATAACTCAATTGAAAGAAAGATATATTAATTATGATCGCACAAAATATTTCACCAAAATTTTTCTTTGCACATGATCTTCAGAAGAATGGTGATATAGATGTTCAACATATTCGTTCAAGTAACAGCTTGGCAATTTTTTTTTTTTATAAAGGTATTATCGACTTCAATATTTGAAAATTAAGTGCGTCAAATTGGAATGTTTTATGTAATGTTCTAATCAGGGCGAGCATACAAGAGAAGGTATACTCTTTTGTCTTCACTAGATTTTTTCCCCTGGGTTTTTCTCTAATAAGGTTTTAATGAGACATATTTCCTTGTACAATGGAGATTCAAGGGGGAGTGTTATAAATATATTTATTATATGAATATCCACTGAAGACTCCTATGTCCTATTTACTTATTTGCTCCCTAGTCTTTTATCTATTATGGACTCTCATATACTTTTGACTTTTTTACATCATAGTTTTTAAGTCTTTTAAGTCTCTCACTACAAAAAGAGTTGGCAGATTCAATGCCTACCAATACGGAGGCTTCGAGGCCGTCGTATTTGGTCCGCCAAATACAAAGGTTTGTCCCCCAATTATCGTTTTTTATATGTTTTGAAAAATATGCCAGTCTAAAACGACGATTTTGTGAACCATCGTATTTGCGTTATCAAATACGGCGGGCTTGGTGACCAAATACGACGGTTGTAAAGTGTTGTATTAGATTAGGCAAATACGACGCTCCCAATTCGGCAAAAACGGCGGTGTTGTGAACTGTTATTTTTTGTTTAGCAAATACGGTGGTCTTGGTGACCAAATACGACGGATTTATAATTTTTGTATTAGGTTAGGCAAATACAATGCCTCATTTGAGCAAATATGACAGTTACAAAGCGTGGTTTTTGCTCAAAATACGAGTTTATAACTTTAATCAATATTCATATAATATCATATTGGCTTCAAATTTTGGATTAAATGTTTGATTTTTATAAAATAAAAAAATGCATATATTTCGATATTAAAATTAGGAAAGTAGATGGATGACACATGAAATAGTATCAGATTGGCTTCAAATTTTGTAGGTTTAGTTTTTATATTTTTAACAAATCTAACGATTAGATTAAAATTTTAATTTTTGTAAAATAAAAAAATGTGTAAATTTCGGTATTAAATATAGAAATATAAATGGATGACACATGAAATAATATCCGATTAAAATAAATTTTTGTCAATATGAATAATTTATATATGGTTATATCCAACGATCGGATTAGCTATTTAATATATATAATAAGATGTTCCTTATATAACATATATAGATATATATATCGTAACTTACACTTATGAAATGTTATATATTTATATATGAAATGATTATATTTTTTCCATGATTACTATCAAATTAGATATATAATGATTATTACATTATTTATGTGTTTAAAAATATTTTATATAGTAAAATATTCCCTAACCATAAACACTAAAATACTCTAAACCCTAAATAATAAATTTATTTATTTATTTATTGGACTAAAAAACGATAGCCCGGCCTAACAAAAAACGGCAGTCGGGCCGCCGTTTTAGGCCCAAAATCTTTTATTTTTTTAAATAAAAAGTTTGGGTCAAAAACGACGGTCAGACCAAACCAAAAACGGCGATCGGGCCACCATTTTTGGCCCCTTAGAGTTTTTTTTTTTTTTTTTAAATTTTGGCCCAAACCCGACATAATAGTTCAGGTCAGGTTGGGTTGGGTCGGGTTGGCAGAAGTGATGGATTGGGGTGAAAATTTTTTAGATTTACACCCTTTTTTTTCAAAGTACCCGCCTATTTTTGGGTTGAAAACATTTAACTCACAATATCAAAATGCCTCTTGAACAACTAAAACCAAAGCCCTATCACATAGATCTAACTCCTCCAGTTGCCATCGGAAGCATCACTACCTCTAGCGTAACGAGTACTGCCGCCGCCATATCCACAGTAACCTCCACCATAACCACCTTCACGGCAACCACCACCTCCGCCGTATCCACCTTCTATGGCCACCACCTCCGTAGCCTCCACCACCACCATCACGGTGGAAAACTGCCGCCGCTGCCACTGCCTCGAGACTGGGCCTCGTTAACGGTGATGCTGCGACTGTCAAGATTTTGACCATTCATTCCTTAAACAACATCCCTCATAGCTTGCTCGTCCTTAAAAGTATCGAAGCCGAAGCCTCTAGATCTTCCACAAAAGCTAGCTGTCATGGAGAGGGCCCAGATTTTACTTAAGCCCACCACGCTCTGCATGGCGCATCGGTCAACGTTCTGAATACCCAGACCATCCTTACGCAGGAGTCAGGTATCGAACTCGCGACGTCTTACGATACTCAAGGCCAAGGTCTTATCCTAGGCTCTGATACCAACTCGCCCACAAAAGCTAGCTGTCATGGAGAGGGCCCAGATTTTACTTAAGCCTTTGATTCAAGGACTTCATCGTACTAAGAGAAAGCCTCATTGAGAGACTTGTCGGTGGTAGCCCAAGCCAAACCACTGACAAAGCATCGGAACTCCACATCTGCTTTTATTTTATTTATTTGTTTGATTATTGTTCTCCTCTCCTTTTATTCATTTTTTTTTTTTCTAAATAAATATTGTTGGTTCTAATTCTTGAGATTCTTGTCATACGTAAATCAGCATGAACGATGGGAGGTTGCATTACTATGGACAAGTAAATGGGTTTAAGATATGATGCATAAACCTTTTTTAGAGGCAAAATTGAAAAGTTTCTAAAGAAATATGTTGAATTTTTCCCAATGAAAGTGCCACGGGTTTGATTTCTCGTGGAGGTTGAATGCATTTGATGAATGAAACTGGGATTCTATTAAGCTGTGTACTTAGCCACTCTGATATTTTATTTTTCTCCTTGAATGTATTTGTATTCTGTTGAACTTTATTAAATCTTTCTGACTGCTAATACTCTTATCCTAGGCTTTGTTGTTAGCATATCTTAAAAAAAAGAAAAAAAACTTTCCCAATTTTAGTCATCTTTTAACTTTTGTTTACTTTGTAAGGAATCAAATTGAGTTATCAATACGTGTAAGATAGTTTATTGATATGCAGCAAAATACGTGTTGTTCTTTACTGATGTTTGCTGGTTAAGTTTGATTTTGAAAACTCTAGTTTCTGGTCCTTTTCAAGAGGTTTCATTGTTGTGACTAATGACAATACTATCTGGCTTGCAGGTTGAGCCTCGTTGCCACAATTAAGGTATTTACTTTTCCTTTCTATTATGACTTTTCTTGTGGAGGATGGAGGAGAAGGGGTTAGTGGCTGTGGGGGAAATATAGTAGGATTGTTGGAATGTAGTTCATTACACATAATGAGCTCTTTTGAATGGAGAACATGATTTTGCATTATGCAGAAATTTAATTTATTGCTCAGAGTAATCTACTCCTATCTTCTGGTTCCTCCCCTGGGTTTAATTTTCCCATTAGTAGAGGATGGAGGGGGATGGGGTTGTGGCTGTGGGGGAAATATAGTAGGTTGGGTGGAATATAGTTCATTATACATAATGGGCTCTTTTGAACCGAAAATATGATTGTACATTATGCAGAAATTGAATTTATTAATGCTCAAAGTAGCCTGCTCCTTTCTTCTAGTTCCTCCCATGGGTTTAATTTTCCCATTAGTAGTAAAGCTCAATTGCTTCAGTGTATTACTGCACGTAACTTCATTCTCTAAAATGAAGTCATTTTGAGAATGGCATTATTAGCAAGAATCTAGTTTGAGTTAATTTCTTAAAATAAAAAAGTAACCTCTGTGAAATCTTGTCCTAATGAGTTGCTTTTTCATTTTGTTGTGATCAATCATATTGTTCCATATATGATAGTTATCTAACTGCAGTTTTTTATGGAGATGGGAACCATACATGCAGGAGACTATCTGGTGACCCTTCTAAAACTTAAAAAGTAGCATAGAAATAATGTTTCTCTAGTCCTGAAATGGCATTTTATCTAATTGGCAGTCATCTATTGTTTCTAGAGGCGTTTTTGTTCTAACCTTGGTAGGAGCAACGAAGAGATCAAAGCTGTACAGGAAACTGTTCAAAAGGCAGAAGAATTTGACATAAGGTGATAATCTATCTTTGTCATGTTTGCGTATATTACCTGAGAACTGCCATAAAGTATAGGACTTCTCTACTACTGTACATTGGGAACAATGATAAATTAATTAATCAAATTAAACAACAATGCCCGTAGTAAAATGGGTTTTTTCTGATTGTGTTTGATTGGACATAACTTAGATATCTGATTATTTCTGCATTACTGTATCTATTGGGATCCACCTACAGAATGTTAGTGTTGTTATTTACAATAAATACTTCATATCGATTAGCATGCCACTGTCACAGTTTAATTTATATATATACACACATACACACAGAATATATATATAGTCTTTAGATTTTATTTAATTCATTATTATGTACTTGTATGTGACTACTACCTCTATTCCATTATTTTGAAAATTTCTCACCAAAATATTTTATATCATATATTTATTGCTAAATGAACATTTAACTCTATAATAAAATCTAATTATACAGATTGCATTGAATCTGTATTTAATATCAAAGGAGCAATGCAGTGTCCCAACTGTTGAAAGCATGCCAAGCAATGTGCCATATGGAGTACCGAGAAGGTGACGGTGAAGATGAAGATGAAGAAAGCATACCAAGCAATGTGCCATTTAGATATATAGATATATAAAAATATACAATGATGTTATTTTTTTTTTTTTTCCTTTTCTTTTTTTAAAATGAGAGAATGTATTTTATTACGTGATTTTCAATTTTAATTGTGGATTTTTGAGATTAGATATAAATTTTTATTCATTAATTAAGGTCTAAATTTGTTATTAATTATTATTATTTAAATGAATTAAATTTTATTAATTATTCTTTAATTATGAATATTAATTTTGTTTTCAATTTTAATATTGAACATAGGTTGAAAATTCAAAATTATTTTAAATAAAATATATAAAAAAATATTAGGGTTAAAACAATGCTCAACAATTGTTATTTTTAATTGTTGTTTATTAATAAAATATTTTTTAAAAATAAAAATATCAAAAACGATGTCTAAAAACTGTCATATTTGCTCAAATTAGTATATTCATTCAAAAAAAAAAATTAAAAAATTAAAAAATAAAATAAAATAAAATTGGAGGACCAAATATGGCGATTGGGGAAACCAAATACGGCAGCCAGGAGCAGTTGTTTTTGACCACAAGATACGGCGGTTCCGACAGCCGTCGTATTTGCCCATTTTTTTTTAATTTAATTTTTTACGACGGTTTGGCCAAATGTCATATTTGATAAAAAACGACGATTTTGTAGCCGCTGTTTATCAAAAACGAGAGCTAGAAAACCACCATGGAACCACTGTATTAGACAAATACGACGGCTATGGAGTCATAAATGGCAGCTCCCTGGCTGCCATTTTTGCCTAGGAGTTTTGTAGTATCTACAGTTGTATCTCTATACATAGAAGACTTGTAGAACTATTATTAATTGATTAATGAAATACAATAGTAATATATTGTCTCTATCTTTCTCTCTTTTTCACTCTTTTTATAATTAGTTTTATAACATGTTCCACTTTTAAATTGAGCTTAGAATTTGGTGCTATATTTGAGGTAACATTTGTTATTTAATATTTTTTTATATTTAAAATAAATATGAAATTTAATGCAAATATTTTAAAAAAGAATCTTTTTTATTTTATTTTAACATGAAAAATTATTTGACATATAAATTTTTTTTTTTATATCCAAAAGTTACTTCTAAATAAAAAATATTGTATAAAGTCTAATTATAATAAGTCGGAACCATTTAAATTGTAGTACCATGATTAAAGTCTGAATATATATTAAAAAAAATTATTACTATTATGTAAAAATATCTTTAAAAATAAATATTTATACAATTAAAAGGAAGATTGGTGGATTTAGTTCCCAATATTTATACTTTTGGTGTGGTTGGTCCATTTTCTTTATTTTTTAATTAGTAGGTCCTTAAAAAATTTCGGTCAGGTGTATTTGGTCCCTTCTTTATAAATTCAAAAATTTTGGGTAGGTCAACAAATGTTTGACCAAATTTTGAAGGGTGAAATTGTCTTTTAACCAAAAAAAAAAAAGAACCTGATACAATAACCTTCTCATTTCTGCACACCAGTTCAATAGACACGATACAAAGCCTTCCTATATTTCCATCAGAAAAAGATTCAAAATCATCAGTGAGAGAAATAAAAAAAATCAGCTAGAGCGAAAGAGAAAAATCAACGTTGTTGGTCTGCAATGGGGATAATAATCAGCAAATTACTAATTATTTCAAGACAAACTAAATTTAAGGAAGCGATATTCAGGTTAACACAAAGAACAGATGAGCCCCAACAAACTTCAAAACAATGGCATGATAGGCTGACTTTTACATACGCTCGACTTTAGAATTTCTCAATACGCTTCAATCAATGCCCGAAGCTCTGTTGGTTCGGATTCCCACCAGAAACAATACTCGGCATTGACAGCGGAGTGAGGAGACTTTTAGAAGAGAGATTGACCAGAAGAAAGGGCCCAAAAAAATTGTACAGGATAAAGTTTAGGCGACTCAGCGAAACATTTAAAGCGCCTCTCTCTCTCTTTCTAATGCTGTTTTTTTTTTTTTTTCCTTTTTCTGTGTTTGAAAGTGAAACAAACTTTTTGTCTGGCATGAAGGAAAGTGCTGGAGGTGGGGATTGTGGGCGCGGGGAGAAAGAAGAAAACGAATAATAGATTTCTAGGTTTTTTTTTTTTTTTTTTTTTTAATAAATATAAATTTGTAAAATGATTTTACCCTTGGTTAAATTTTGTTGACCTGCCCAAGGGATCAAATACACCTGATCAAAATTTTTTAGGAACCTATTAACTAAAAAATAAAGAAAATGGATTAATCATACCAAAAACATAAATATTGAGGACCAAATCGACCAATCTTCTCAATTAAAAATATTTTAATAGATTAAAAAATACCTCCAAAAGTTTTAATTTCAAAATAATATAAAAACTTCATTTTATTTATACATAAAACTCACCTTGAGGATATTAAGCCGGTTAGAGTTGAAATATTTATATCTGTGTTGAAACATTTATATCAAGTGCATCAAAGCAAGAAACACTCTAGTATATACTCTATTGAAACGATTAAAAGCGTCCTAATAATTATTTTTTAATAGTAATTAAAAATATAATTAAAACAAAAAAAAAAAAAAAATCTTTATTTTTATGTAAGGAAGAGAAAGTTGATTAAATTTTTGAAAAGAAGACAAGAAGTTATTACTTTAATAGTAAAAATTTCACCTAAAATTATAGGAAAAATCATAAATTCGAATCATATTAAAAACTAAAAAATTTTATAATTTCAAAAATAAAAAATAAAAAACATCTGGAAACAATTTTTGTGAAAATTTGTTAGACAGATGGACTCAATTTTCTATTACTTGAAAAAATGTCTGATTTTTGTGGAACCAAGACTCTGACTTACGACAAAATATATTGATAATTTAATTAACTTAAATAGTTTATAGAAATTTAATTCGATCAAATTACTATATAATATGTTTTAACTTTTCTGTCAACTTTTACTTTTTGACCCAAAGCGCGCAGTGGCTTTCAATTTTCAAATAACAATATAATAATAATTATGATAAAAGTTTACAGAAGTTGCTATACGTTTGGGGGGAAAAAAAGTCATAAGTAAAGTGTAAGAAAAATAATCCTAAAAAGAAAAAAAAAAAAAAAAAAAAAAAAAACTCCATAAATTAAATTTTTTTTTAAATTTATTTAATTAGTAAATATATATTTCTTTTTTAATAAATAATTAAAGTTTAACAAAAAAAATCCAAAAAACAAAAAAAAAAAAAAAAAAAAAAAAACTCCATAAATTAAAGTTTGTTATAAATTTATTTAATTAGTCAATATCTATTTCTTGTTTCCTAAACACTTTTAATTCTTTATTTCAAAGTCTCTATATTTGTATTTATAAAAAGGGCATTTATTCCTTTGGATAAGATGATGACAATACATTCTCCCCATTTTCTTATATAAATTTCCTCTTTATTCATAACACGTTATCAGCACGAATTCTACCATTACTTTTTGTATATTGTTTAATTTTGTATGAATCATTTAGTCTCATGGTCTCTGTCACACCACCAGAGTTTCTACCATTAGTACCTACTTAGAGTTTGAAGTATGAAGTTTGAGGTTTCAGGTTTGAATCAAGAAGAATAAAAAGGTATGTAGTTTTATTTTCAAAAAATATTTGTAGCTCTTGAAGTCAGATCTGGTAGATACTAAGATGCATTTAATTAAGACAGATCTGGTAGATACTATCGTCCAAAATAATTATTTAAATATGGGATTATATCTTTCGTAAAAGAGCCAATTCATTCGACTATCAAAAGATGGTCGTTAAAAAAAAAATCAACTACCAGATGATAGTCGTAAAAAAATTATATATATATTAAATACGAGAAGATCGTTTTAAAATGACTACCAGAAGATAGTTTTAAAAGTCGTAATTGAAAAATAATTATAAGACATATTTGATCACTATAAAATAGTTGTAAGAAAGATTCGACTACAATGGTCTACCACAAGATTCGACTACCAAAAATTGGTTAAAGGGTAGTTATAATAAAATTGGACTATCAGAAGATTGTTGAAGAGGATTATACGCATATGACATTACAGTATTTTAAATCCATATATAGAAATCATATTGCAATATCCGATACTAGAAATTATTTTTATTTGAGACATAATTAAATTTATATTGCACTTAAAGTCATATGGGAGAGAATAATAGATAATAATACGTTAGATAAAAATTCTCTAATTTTTATATCTCAAATTATTCTTAAAATATTAATTATGATATTAATTTATAATCATAAATTAATATTATTAGTCATGACTCTAGAAGAGGTCATAGTTATGGTCGTACATATAATTTTATAACAATAAATCAGACAGGTGTCAACATATTCATAACCACCAGAAGTGGAAAAAGAATGACCAAAAAAAATATATCTTTTATTATTATTTTTTATTTATAATATGTTTATGTATATATATAAGTATGTTTACCTTTATTTTTTTATTTAATATTTCAATATAATATGTACTTATATTTTATCATTATTATCTACCTATGTATATTTGGTATAGTCTTACCACGAGAAGTAATAGTATTTTAATAAATGTGTTATACCATCAGAAGTGATACTATTTTAATAACAAATATGTGTCTTACCACCAGAAGTGAAACAATAAAACAGAAAAATCAAAAGTTTTTAATTCTCCAGTTCGGTCCCTTAACTATTTATGTTCTTTTGAGTTGGTTCTATAACTTTTATTTCATCCAAATTGATTTTTTATCTATTTTCTATTTCCCAAATTGGTCCTCCCGACCAAAATTGGCCAAAATTTGATCACTTTATTGACATATCCATTAAATAAAAATAGTGTTTTGATCATTTCATGTTAAAAAAAAGAAAAAGTGGAATAGATATATTAAATTTATTCACATCTCTTTCCCCTTTCTTGAAAAAAGTGAATATTTTGACTAAAATATTATATCTATTATATTTTTTTTCTTTTTTTGGTTACATAAAATGACCAAAATACCCTTTTAATTTTTGGATATGCCAATAAAGTGATCAAATTTTGAAAAATTTCGGTCGAGAGTACCAATTAGAAAAATAGAAAATAGATAAATGATCAATTTGGATAAAATTAAAGTTATATGACCAATCCGGGGAAACGTAAATACTTAAAGGATTGAACCGAAGAATTTTCCGATGAGAAAAGTATGAAGATCTTTATGATATTGGATGTAGTTGACTCTTTCAAAAATTCAAAAATTCAAAAATTCAAAAAAAAAAAAAAATCATCTAATTGGATATGGAAAAATCTAAAAAAAAGAAATATATGTTATCTATTATATTATTAAACAGATATATGAAAGTTTATTTTTATTTATCTTTTACTTTTGTTTTTATTATATTCATTTTTATTATTATTTTTATATTTTAATTTATTAGAATATTTTATCGTCTATCTTTTTAATATCTTTTTCTTTTACAATTAATTTTACTGTTTTATTTTTATTCTTTATTATATATATATATATTACTTGTGTATCGCGGGATATTGGAAATGTGACATGATTCAAACATGCATCTCTACAACAATCTGATATGAGATCAGACGCGTTTTGATTACAGCATGAGTCAACCAAGCTTTCACCTTTATTATTTTTATTTTTATTTATCTTTGTAATGTTTACGTACTCATTTTTTTGTTAATTTATACTTATTTACAGTGCTTTTAATCATTTGTAATATTTAGTGAAACATGTTTATAGACATTGTAACTACTTATACTATCCTTTAAAATAGAAGGAAGGATTTATTTGATCAAAATATATTGCATATGCTACTATAATCTTTGTAGTAGAAAATTAATTGAATGCTCCAGAAAAGCAATTATAACATTACTAGAAGAGTACTATAATTCTCGACAATTAATTGAATTTTCCTAAAGAACAATTACAATATTTCATAAAGAAATTGACCATAAACCAAAAGTTTATTGGTTCAAAAATTTTTACTATTTGGTATGACAGGTTAGGGCATCCCAGTCCAATATGATGCGAAAAAAAATATTGAACATCACATGTACAAGCATTGAAAAACCTGAAGATTTTTCCTGAAGATTTTTCAATCAAAAAAATTTCATGTTCTACTTGTTTTCCAGATTAGATCGTTACCAAATATTTTATAGTTCTGAGTAGACACATCTAGTGGATGGTCTCCTGTATGACTATTATCAGCTTGCAACCTAGAGTTTGCTAGATTGCTTGCTGAAGACTATGAGCACAACACATCTGGATAATATTGTGATTGGTATACGTATAGAACATCTTATAGCTCATGTTCATACACAAGAATTAGTTAGCTAAATCGTTTGTTAAGCGATTACAATTCTTAGCTATTCATTTACTTATAAGAACACATTTTTTTATTACTTAAGAGTAATACAATTTTATATCCAATATAATTTGTGTATATCATGCCAATAAAAGTTCTCCCTATTTATAATTGGCTAATGGTCAATAACCAAATATTTTTCATCTTAGAATTTTTTAATGTGTGATATATGTTTCTATAACTCTACTACAACGCACAAAGACGAGTCTTCCAAGGAGATTGGAAATATATTATAGATTTGATTCTCCTATCATAAGAGATATTGGATTTTTTTTACAATTCTAATGTCATAATTCTCAATATTAGAGGGAGAGCCAAAAATGCAACTTGATAATGGGTATATTTTGATCACCATGCAGCGCAATGTGAACTTAAAGTTTAAAAGATAGTCCTACTGTACAATACAAATTGCCAGATATATTTACTAACCTAAAGAAAGTGACTCCTTAAATCACACATATCGGTTGCAAATGCTTCGTAAGAACTAATGTCCCAATAGGACAATCCATTTATGAAATAAAAATGAGTTTTTGACATGCCAAAAGTGTGATAGAATAATTGGTTCTAAAGATAAGCATTCTCACAAAAGAAATGGAGCACATATTCTAAATGAGCCCATATTGATACTCTAGAAGAGTCAAAAGACATAACAAATATAATTAATTTAGAAGTAGTTCACGTAACTTAAAAAGAGGAATATGATGAGATCTCAATAATTCATGTCTTTATGGGAAACAATTCAACCAAAAAGAAATATTTATCAACAATATTTTTATGAATAATATAACGCTAGCTATTGTGAATGATAATGGTGATCATAAACTTAAATCCATCGACAAGTGTTGAAGTAGATGTGATTGGCTATATATATATATTTTTTTAAAGAGAAAAAAAAAGATGCAATTGAAACATAATTAAATTCAATTCAACAACGTGAAGTTTTTGTACTCATAGTCTAGACATCAGAAGATGCCATACTCATAGGGTACAAATGAGTATTTGTGCAACAACTATATAAGAAAGAAGAAGTTATGAGATATAAAACACAACTGGTTGCACAAGGACTTTTGTAGAATTTTAAATTAACTACGAAGTCACACATATTCTCTTGTGGTGGATGTAATGATTATGTTTTGGTATCTCATTAGTCTGGAAGCCAATGAAAATTTTAAATTTGCATCTTATGAAAGTAAGTATAACCTATTCACATAGCTCTCTTAATGATATCTATATGAAAATCTCTGAAGGATTTAAGATGCTTGAAGCATACAATTTAAATTCTCAAGAATTATATTCGATAAAATTACAAAGATCTTTGTATGTATTAAAACAATCAGGGCATATGTGGTACAATCGTCTTAATGACTATTTGTTAAAAGAAGGTTATCAAAATAACAAAATTTGCCCGTGTGTTTCATTAAGAAAAAAAATTCTAGATTTGCTATAATTATTGTATATGTTGATGATTTAAATATTATTAGAACTTTTGAAGACATTTCAGAAGTGATAAATTCTTTGAAGAGAGAATTTGAGATGAAAGATTTTGAAAAAACAAAATTTTGTTTGGGCCTGCAAATCGAGCATTTGAAAAATGGAACTGAAATTTTCGTACAACAATGAACTTATATGGAAAAGGTCCTTACAAGATTTTATATGGACAAAGCGCGTCCATTGAGTACCACAATCAATGGTTGTTCAATAACTTGAAATAAAAAAGGGCATTTTTCGATCAGGAAAATGAAGAACTTCTTGGTCTTGAAGTATCATATCTTAGTGCAATAGGTGCACTAATGTATCTTTCTAATAATACAAGAACTAATATAGCTTTTGTTGTTAATTTATTAGCAAGATTTAGTTCATGTCCAACTAGAAGACATTGGAATGAAATTAAACATGTATTTCGATATCTCCGAGGTCCGCATAAGGCTAAATCACAAAGAGGGTATCTTTTTACATGTGGAGGCACCGCTGTGTCATGGTGTTCCACCAAACAAACACTTTTGCAAAGAGGCATGATAGAACTTGATGACACAGTTACCGTCGACTTAGTACCACGACGAACAGATGATTCCCATAAGGGCATTAACTCCCTTATCGAGTTACAGCGAAGCTTTGTTTTCAAACTACTAGGAACATCTTGACAATATCCAAATTGCCTGGAGAATCTGTGTGGACTGTAAGGAGCAATCAAACAAATTTCACCTTGTCTAAGTGTCAAATAGCAGGAACAAATACTAATGAAGAAAGTAGAGTCTAGAGAAGATAACTTTCCATCATCAACAAGGGCTCGTTCATCATTGTTGAATGGAAGAAAGGTGTGAAAGTTCAAGTCCAGCCTTCCAAACAACTTTGTCGCCTCACTTCAGGATAAGTACTTTGCCATTCTCTCACCATGATACTGGACTATTGCAACTAGAATGTTCGGTGAAGGATGTTGGAAATGTGAGTTGAAATGATGCGCTATCCAAGCATAAACAAAGTGGATGGGAAAAGAGGCTCGACAGCCTATCAAACTAGATGAATGAGCAATTTCACCAAGACCATTGTAGATACTGCATAACACTGGAATAGAAAGCAAGCATGGCTTGCCATGGGCGATGAAGCTTGCAACTTCGAAAACACTTGGCCGAATACAATCACCAATCTTACCGGGAAGAAGAAATTTGCATATCCAGCAGGAAAGGAATGCCGCTAGGTGTACATTTGCGTGCAAGCTCTCGGGAATTTGCAATTCTTCAAGTGATCTACTAGACTCCATTGAAGGCAGAGAAGAATTTGCTCTGCTATCAGGAGGGCTAGGATTGTAAGTTACTTTGGGATGTGTTGAGCTCTTCTTTCTCACCAATCTTCTAGGAGGAGCATTAGACTTGCTTGAACTTTTGAACCAAAATTTTATCCATCACTCAAACGTTACAGTGGTTGGATCACCATCAGCAAGCCCGTAAAATGCAAAAAACAAGTACTTACAGCTTGTGTGCACGGGCCTTGATGTATTTCTTGAGAAAAACTCCTTGGTTGAATGATGTGTGATTAGTATATATGATTTAAGTAAGATATTATCAACATAAAATGCATCATTAACATAATTTGTCACTTT
>JAXGGT010000035.1:6322491-6353193 GCA_035583425.1 Marsdenia floribunda | reverse complement strand
ACCATGTTTTGTTTATGTTTTTGTTAGTGGGACATACTTGATACTAGTTTGCAGCTTGCATATATAGGAAAGGTCATTGTACAGTTGACCAAATTTTTTGCATGAGTTTTGCTCATTAACAATCACTTGTGAAGATTGGTATAGCTGGGATATATTTTGTCCAGGGTATTGTTCATTATTGTATAAACAGGGTGCATTTACTTGGAGTAAAGTAGTGTTGGTAACCCCTTCACTGATTGGTATTGGTGGTATATGTTTTAGGGAGGTTGTTGTTGATTTTTGTATAAACAAGGCCATTTACTTGATATGATTATAGTCTTTTGGAAGCCATTGCATTGTTTTGTATAGTTGTAGTGTTGGTAGCTATTTAGTTGGCCTCTTGTAAAGCTATGTAAATAATGCTATTTAGTGTAATGAATCAAAGTTTTTAACATATTTAATTGTCTACATATTCTGTTATTTTGAAGTTGTTACAATATTATTGAAGCTTATATATTTACAAAAATAATGATACAAGGTTATGATGCTAACTTTGAATAACTTCACACAATAAATAATGATAAATCCACAAGGTGAGAATGCTAACTTTAGACATAATTTCATTGGCATAATATGTACATTATAAATTCACATTTCCACATAAGCTGTTGAAGTCCAATTTTTTGGCGGTTGTTAAAGCACCTATTTCGAGGCACCCATCTTCAACGCAGCTCAAGTGAGGCGGCCAACTTCTCTTCAAATTTTATGGAAAGTGGTTGTTTCTATTCAAATTCAGCAATTGCTGCTGCCGCCTCAAATTTGTTCCAAGATGGCTGCTGGACTACTACTATATATATAGGAGATGATATCTCCTTAATTTCTGATGAGGAAAAACACACAAAAGAAGGAGAAAATTCATAGAATTTCTTTGTCTCTCCTTCTTTCTTTTTTGTTCCCTTTCTTTAATAATTCTTCATTTTAATTTTTTGAAGATTATTAATACACTAAATTTTAGTGTATTTTGGGAATTAAAATTTAGTTGGTGTGTTGTTGTAATATCATTTTTATAGTGATATTTTTTGTTCCTCTTCGCCCGTGGATGTAGGTACATTGCCGAACCACGTAAATCTTTGTGTTCCATTTTATTTTTGTTTTACCACAAATTTCATAACATAAGCTTACAGGAAAATCTTGAGCATCAAATCCAACAAGCAACTGGATGTGCATTGTTCATTTGCAATACATATTAAACAAGAAAAAAGAAAGAAAATACAGCTACAATCTCTTACAAGCAATTCCCGAGCATCAAATCCACCAAGCTACTAGATGTGCATTGCTCATTTGCCCTACATTTTGAACCACAAAAAGAAAGAAAATACAGCCAATCATAACACAAATAGCTTTGCAACCCATCCACTTTAGCAATTTCTTCAATTCTTTGTTTTCATCTTCAAGAACTTCATTTTTGACAGCTGCAGTATTAACTACTTCCTCCATAGATCGTATCTTCCTCAATAATCCTAGCATAACCTTAACAGTTCTTTCACACATTTCTGGATCCACCCATTGAAAAAAAATCGCATCTTTCATCCTATTGAAGACATGAAAATTCAGCTTAGACAAACCATTCCAATTTTACCCATCAAAATATTCCTTAACTACAGTTGTCCGCAAACTAGCGAATCTCACTTGAGGAAATCGACAATTAGCGAATCTCCTTCCTGGTTCTTCTCTGTCCATGAAGTTTGCAAGGTAGAAATCCTCCTAACACTTCAGCATAACATTCTTTGAATATCTTGACATTTTTATATCGTAGAACAATGCCAAAACTTACCTTTTTACAAAAAAAAATTGATTTAATCAATGAGTGGGTCTTCTTCTTCAGCAGTGAAAATGGGGTTAAAAACCTTACTTTAAGGTTTCAATACCTAATAGTTGATTGTTCAAAAAAGAAAGAGTTTTCACCGACAAAAATTAATTTTTTAGGACAATAATACCCTTGAAAAACTCAACTTGAACCCTCAAATATTGATGAAAGGGCAAAAATATTAGTTTTTATAATTCAAGGGTCAAATCTGGAAAAAAATTACTTTGAGGGTAAAAATTGGATTTTTGAATACTTTGAGGGTCACTGAAATACTTTACCCTAAATTATATAATAATTTAAAAATATTTATATTAATAGCATGGGATCTCCTACAACTTCTTATTAAAAATATTGTCTCAAACACCAATCAAATTAAAACATGACGCAGTTTAATTAACCACAAAAATTAACATTGTTAACTTCTATTAAATCAATATTTATACCTTTTTAAAATAAAAATTATAAATACATAAAAAAAATATTTTTTATCAATCTAAAAAATTAAAAGTATTTTAATAATTTTTATTTTTTAAAAAAGTTATAAATATTGATTTAATAAAAATTAACAATATTAATTTTTTATGTTAATTAAACTAACACTTGTTTTAATTTGATTAGTGTATTGGACGATATCTTAGAGGATATCTTAGGAGATCTTGTGCCTACATTAATAAGGGGAAACTAAGATAAGAATGTATAGTTTAATGGTTAGCAATTAAGCCTATCAATGGGTCCAAATAGTTCAATGGTTAGCAATCAAGCCTATTAATGGGTCCAAAATACTCGAGCCTGAACTGGAACCAACCATAAAAATATTGGGTCTAGCTTTTCTGTACACAAACTCAAAAATTAAATATTAATGGGGTTCAAGTATAAATACCTTATCGAATACGTACTCTATCCAATAATTTTTTTAATTAAATATATAAAATTTAATAAATATGTTACATACAATGTTAAAATTCATGATAAAAATATAAAATTTAATATAATATATTAATCGTGGTGTTAATGTCCTTGAAGAGAGTTTTTATTTTGGTAAATTAATAAGAACATATTAATTTTTTTTTAATTTTTTTAATTTTATTATCTATTCTAAATTAAGAAAATATATATTTTTATAAATTAATATAATGAATCCAAAAAATAAAATAACTTAATATAACCAAATTGTAGATGCTTGGTGCAATAATTATAGTGAAGATACTTCTAATTTTAAAAAAAATGTTATAGAAGTTATAAGTCAATCATGCTAATTTTCTGGTTGTGAAATAAATTGGAGTGCATAGTCTCTAACTCATATGAAACTCTACAACCATTTTAGTAGTTGATAAATTAGATACATGTACATCAATGTATGTGCATTACCATATGAGATTTTGAATGAAAATTTAACATATCGTGATTGACAGTAATCCTTAAGACTCCTCCAATACTTTAAAAATTCTTTGCGGTTACTTTTCTATGGCGCCTCAATTGGATGTTTTTCTGTTGTGCTGTCTGGCTTAGATTGTCAACAGTGGCAACTCCTTTAGAATATGAGAACCCCCCAAAGTTGTCATTCTTTTTGTGTCAAGCTAGACAGGAGAGGTTGAAAAACCAAAGAATTCCTCTTCCATAGGTACATTCTTCAATCAAATATATATGAGATTTGTGAACATGTCGGGGAGTCACACCTCCATGTTCTTCGGGATTGTCTGCAAGCCTCAGTTGTATGGGATTTTCTCATTCCAGATAACTTCAGAATGTCATCACCTTTCTTTTAGAGCTCCTCGATTAACACTTGGATTGATTGGAACCTTACCTATGTTGACGAAGTGACTGTCTAGCAAACCTTTATCCCTTGGTTGGTTGTCTTTCGGTTCACTTCTAGTGACATATGGTATTGGACGTAATATCTATATTTTTAATGCTCCACCTAGACTACCCCTGTTCAAGTTAGGGTTTCCACGGTTGTTAGAAATATTCTTTTATTAAAAAAAGTTAGTAAAGATAAAAAAGTCAAAATAAATAAGGTTAAAGTTCAATGGTTAAAGTCAACCTACCTTTTATGTGCAAAAGTACAACTATAAATATTTTTGAAAGTAAAGAAAAAAGTTTATAAAAGTTCGATGTGGAACAATTATATTTTATTTACTAATTTACTTAAAATGTCCTTTATTGAAAATAAGTTTAAATATGCTTAATGTGTCAAATACAAGGTTAGACTGATAATCACTACCGCTCTAAAATAGAAATCGAACATAAATATTTAAATAGTTTGATTGAATAAAGTAACGTTATTCAAGTCTCAAACTAGTAACCCACGTATGGGAGGATTGATGAAGCATTTTAAACAATTGTAGTTAGATTCAAGATGTGCTAAATAATAAGTTGGAGTAATGAAACTATTTGAAATTAATACTTGAATCCTATCCATAATTGTTATGTACTATGAACATCACATTGGACAGTCAAATATATCTACTAACATTGATACTAGTGGTTATCATGAGCAGTTAAGAAGTTATGACCAATACAATTATGATTCATCAAGTAATACTAGTAACATATGTCCAATATCAAAAGGAATACATGCATTGTAAATTTATTACCCTCGTGTCTAAATGGTTAGAATCATTATTCTCATTATAGAAGATCGAATAACAATTATGACTAGGTAACACATTATATTATTTAGTTTTACTTTATATTATTATTTTTAAATTTTAAGGTATATTTTTCTATTTTATATTGTTATTTTTTTTATATACGCATGTCAATATACCTCAAATAGAAAATTCTTACGACAAAAAGACATTACTTTGGGTGGTAGCAATATCATGTATGTTTAAGATGGATATATCATATATAATAATAGATATATCTAACTTCGAGAATTCACATTAATTTCAATATTATTATATGAAATAATAGCCGCTTTAGTCTCTAAACTATTTACAATTAATCAATTTAGTATGTTTTTATTTTTTATTTTTATTATTTTTATCTTCAAACTAAAAATATTTTGATAAATTAGTCTTCCAACCGGTTATAATAATAGGTAAACATGAATATAATATACTTCACTTAATAAAAAATAAACATATTATTTCAACTACAATATAACCCTAAAATTAAAAATCATCAAAATTATTATTTCATATATAAATAACCTTTGTGTTGGAGGTTTCTCTCACGGTTCAGCTTGAGTTTTTGGTAATTGCCTATGTTTTTTTTGGTAAGTGCGTGATTGGTGGATCTTGAAGCTTGATTGATTTGTCGGAATTTGCAACGGTGTGGATTGTGTGCAAGGGTTCCCGAGTGGTGCTCTTGTCATTGAGTTGCTCTTGGTTCGGCAGGGATGGATGAATCTATCCTTCAACGACTCCTTAATATTGAACTTAGTGGTGACGAATTTGGTTGTGTGACTTTGGATTCAGAGGACATTAGGGAAGGATTATTGGAGGTAGAATTAAGTGTGTTTACTCATTTGCATGGTGGTAAGATCTCTAACATGGATGGTTTCAAGGCTGCCATGGGAAGAGCATGGCGGTGTCACTCCTTCTCTATTCAACGCATAGATGATGAACAATACCAAATTTTGTTTGGCACCCAAGAAACCATTAATTTTGTGCTCTCTAATGGTCCATGGAACTTTGCGAATCATCTCGTGTTGGTGCAACCACGAGTAAGACATGATTCTTCTACTCCCATTGATTGGAGTAAGGAATGCTTTTGGATTCATCCAACAGTCTCCCTCGATTTTGGTACACTTTGGAAGCAGGATTGAAATTGGCAAAATCTCTTGAGGCCTGCCAAGAGTTTCAACTTCATGAAGATAGGATACTAGGCACCAAATTCTACAAATTTTGGGCCTTGGTAGATATCACGAAACCCTTGAAACGTATTTGTCGTCTAAACACTCCGGATGGTCTTGTACATTCAGGTTTGTTCAAGTACGAATGCTTACCTACATTTTGTTTTCAGTGTGGTGTAATGATTCATAGGTTTCAAGACTGTAAGGAGCTTGGTGCGGCTAAGGTTGATGTAAAAACCCTAGGTTTGGACCTTGGCTTGGTGGGGTTGACAATGTTATCTCGGAAAGGCTTTTTGCCCTTCAAAATCCTCGAAGGTTGCTGGCATTCACAAAGAAATTCCAGTGACAGATTCCCCCCCCCTCACCGGTGAATTCCATGATTCCCTCCCCTCCATTGGCTATTCTTGAACATGGCAGTGGCAGTTCTACCTTAGGGTCACCTGTGCGGGCTGTTTCAAGTGGTGTTAAGAAAATGGCACAACCTACACTAAAGTTAACTCCACATACTATTCTGGACGGTCCCTCCAAGGATACTTTAGTCTTAGTGGTGAAAAAATTTAACTCTTCATCGGCGGTGGTTGCTAGGCAGCCCCACCGCTCCAATTGAGTTGCCTTGCTTGGAATTGTTGGGGTTTAGGGTCTCTCTGTGCAATTCATGAATTGAAAACCCTGATCAAGACTCATCAATCAGAGTTACACTTTCTTATGGAGACTAGAAGTCTTGATTCCTCTATGTTACGTTTAAAAAGTTCTGTTGGTTTTTCTCATGGCTGTGTTGTTAGTAGGCAAGGTATGAGAGGTGGACTTGCATTATTTTGGCACAACTCTCTTGTTGTACAATTGATTAACTTCTTAGCTGGTCACATTGATGTTCATGTCTCGAATTGATGTGGTTTTGGTAGCTTGTATTTCACTGATTTTTATGGGAATTGGATAGCCTCTCAACGATGTCATTCTTGGGAGTTGATGCGGTGTATCAGTGCGCACCGGATGGCCCTGTGGTGCATTATTGGTGACTTTAATGAACTTCTTTATCCCCACGAGACGACGAGTAATCATGCTAGACTGGACTATCTTATGAGGAATTTTTGAGAAGTGGTAGATGAGTTGGATCTCACGGAGATATCTATGCTTCACAGAAGCTCACTTGGTGGAACAAACATGTGGGAGTTGCTTCTACTAGATATAAGTTGGATAGAGGTTTTGGGAATTCAGCCTTTCACCATTTAAAGCCTCACTTGTGTGGTCAGTGTGCAACCTACAATTTCTTCAGACCATCATGCTCTTTGGCTTCGAATGGACCCCTCTTCTTTCGACCTAGTTGTACCTCGTTCTCGTCCTCTACGGTTGGAACCTTGGTGGCTGAAAAATGAGGAATGTATAGAAATTATTCAAGCTTCCTGGCAGCCTCATGGAGTCACATCTCCTAGGAGTTTGCCAGACATCATGGGTGGTATAAAGCTCCAATTAAAGCAGTTGAGTACACAAAAGTTTGGGGTTGTCTCAAGGGAGATTAAGAAGGCTCGGGCTCACCTTTCTCGATTGAAATTGTAGGGAGCAAGGGATGATTTGATCCGTGCAACCTACACTCGCCTTGATGACTTATTAACAGTGGAGAATGACTATTGGAAGCAACGGTCTAGATCCAATTGGTTGGAAAATGGTAACCACAACACTCCTTATTTTCACCATCATGCCAGCCATCAGTCTAGGTGAAATTTCATAAAAAAAAATCCAGAATGAGGCTAGTGTATTTGTGTCAAAATTTGGCAACATTTCTCAAGTGGTTGTTCGATTTTTCAACCAGTTGTTCACCACAGAGAACCATGTGTCGTCAATGGACCATCTTATAAGGGATTTACAATTTTGTAAGCTAATGGAGGAGGATTCGTTGGACCTTGCGATGCCTTTTACTGAAAGAGACATCATGGAGGCGCTTAAATCTATGCACCCTACGAAAGCTCCTAGTCCGGATGGCATTCATGCAATCTTCTATCAAAAACATTGGCATACAGTAGGTCATGCTATTTCCAAACTACTTCTTGGTGTTTTGAATGATGGTGCTACCTTACTTGATTTGAATGAGACGTTTATTACTTTGATTCCTAAGGTGAAAGAATTGTCTCGCATGACTGCTTTTAGACCTATTAGTTTATGTAATGTTATTTATAAGCTAATATCCAAGGTCTTGGTTTTTCGTATCAAACCGATGTTGAACTCTTTCATAGGAGAATCACACAGTGCTTTTATTAGTGGTAGACTCATCATTGATAATATACTTATTGCTATTGAAGTCTTTCATTGGTTGTGTCAAAAAAAAAAAAACAAGAATGCTAGCAATAGGACCTTTGCTCTTAAAATTGATATGACTAAAGCTTATGATCATGTGGAATGGTCTTACTTACGCTAGATTCTATTGAAAATGAACTTTCCTCATAGATTGGTGACTCTTATCATGCATTGTCTAACAATAGTGAGGTTTAGAATCTTGATTAATAGTGAGTTATCAGTTATCATCCATCCTTCTCGTAGGCTTAGACAGGGAGACCCTCTCTCCCTATCTTTTCATCCTTTGTGCAGAAGGTTTCTCTCAATTGATTAACACTGAGGTATTGAAAGGAGAATGGCATGGTATTCAAGTGGGTAAGAATGCTCCTATTCTTTCTCATTTGTTTTTTATTAATGATTGTTTGTTGTTTCTTCGGGATTCTCAATCCTCTTTAGACCAGCTCCTTCATATTTTAACGGTCTATGAGGTAGCATCTAGCCAGAAAATTAATGTGGTGAAGTCTTTTGTTTTCTTTTCCAAGAACATGACACATGCTCGTCGGTGTACAGTTTTGAGTAAATTAGCATGAGGTTGTGTACGAGAGAGGGGTCTTATCTCGATCTTCCATACCTTCTTGGAAGATCAAAGGTCCAAATTTTCTCCTTTTTGAAGGAAAGTCTTTGGAAGAAGACTCATGGTTGGAAGGAAAAATTTCTTTCTAAAAGTGACAAAGAAGTTTTAATCAAATCTATCCTCCAAGCAATTTGTACGTATGCTATGCCAGTGTATCATCTCCCCTCTTCTCTTTGCAAGGATATGTGCTCAATTATTAGAGGGTTTTGGTGGCAAGCCTCTGAGGATAAATGAGGTATAGCTTGATACGGGGGTCTCGGTTTTCGTCATCTAAATCTTTTGAATCAAGCGCTCCTTGCCAAACAAGGATGGAGACTACTCCAATATCCTTCTTTGCTACTTGCTCGAGTGTTGAAACATAAATATTACTCTCATGCTGATTTCACACCAGCTAGGAAAGGCTATAACACTACCCTTGGGTGGCAATCCTTATTACACGGAAGAGATCTCCTCTTGAATGGATTGAGATGGTGTATTGGTGATGGGAAGTCAGTCCTGGTCTTTCATGATCCTTGGGTGCCTATGCCTTTCTCTTTTAAAATCATAACACCTTTATGTTTCCTCCATGAACAGGTTATGGTGGTTGATATTATCAAGGATGACAAGTGGCGCACTGATCTTCTCCATGTTCTTTTCTGTCCCAAGGATGTTGAATTAATTTTGAAGGTTCCGTTGTGTCCCAAAGGCAGCCCCGATAAGTGGATTTGGTACCACACCCCAGTTGGACAGTTTTCAGTGGTATCGGCTTACAGGGTGGCTGCACAATCCCAACATCTCCCCACCTCAAGCAGTGAGACAAGGACTCAAATGTTTAGCTGGCAAAATTTACGGCAGTGCAATGTCCCACTAAAGGTGACTCTCTTCATGTGGCAACTTTGTCATTCAGCTTTGCCTACACAGGACAATCTGCACCATTGACTCATCCTCCAATCCAATACTTGTTTTAGATGCCAAGAGGTGGAATCCGATACTCACATTTTCCTCCAATGTGGCTATGTAAAAGCAGTTTGGCGAGAGGCGGGTTTCAACCCATCCAAATTCACCAACAAAGTTTCTTCATGGCTTCTCCACTTCCAATTATTTTTCGAAGCACATGGCAGTACACTCAATGTTCTTGAACAGATGATTATGTTGCTATGGAGGATTTGGGGAGCATGGAATGATTTTTGCTTTGCTTTAATGGTAGGGTTCTATTGCCTAAACAGGTTGTGGAGTCTTCTAGGAATTATTTGAGCATCTTCCAATCCAATCACATTGTGGCTACTAGTCGAAGCACTGGCAGTTTGCCATCTATTGGCTGGTCTCCACCAGACAGGAAGCATCTCAAGCTTATGTTGATGCTTCGTTTACTAAAAATGGAGCCGGTTATAGGTTTGTGCTATGAGATCACAAAGGGACTGCCCTACTCTTTGGAGCTGGCCCTCTCCTAGGCATACTCACTGCTTTCCACGCTGAAGTTCTTGGTTTATGGAGGAGCTATGAAATGGTTCGCACACATTTCCACCAAGATTTAATTATTGCTACGAACTGCCTCATCTTGGTCTCACAGTT
Organism: Marsdenia floribunda; assembly: GCA_035583425.1. Classification (NCBI taxonomy): domain Eukaryota; kingdom Viridiplantae; phylum Streptophyta; class Magnoliopsida; order Gentianales; family Apocynaceae; genus Marsdenia; species Marsdenia floribunda. Next base: position 6,343,095 of record JAXGGT010000035.1, on the reverse strand, counting down.
GCATTCTTCTACGCCAAATCTCTCATCCTACGGTCACCTCGTTGAAATGTTACAATCTTATCTTCTTCATTTGGATACTTGTATTGTTTTATTTCAGCCTCGTTCCACAAACTATATTGCACATGTTCAAACTCATCTTGACCTTGGCCTTGATTCGTCTGTTGTACAGAGATAGTCTTCTCATCCTTCTATTCTTGCCTCACTTCATCGTGAATTACCTTTATGCAATAAAAATTGATTTTTTCATCAAATATATATTTATATATATCACATAATTGATTTATAATTAATTTTTTTCACTGTAAATATCAATTAAAAAAATTAATTCATTTAAATATTTTTAAAATTTAATAATAAAATAATTTAAATTAATTACTCGAAAATAATTTGAGACTAAAATATTCAATAGTCTTGATTATATATTTACTTTGAAAGGACAAATATCATAAGCTGCTGTGGTTCGTCCCTCCACTGGTAATCGTAGCCTTTCTCCCAACACAGATCACCAAAACGATAAGAAACTGATATTTACATACGCTTTTCTCACGCTTTCTCCTGTTCTCCATTTCCCGCCCCCCTCTCAGACTTGAGACACAGAGAAGAAGAGGGCACTCACAATTCAGCTACTTCTGCTTCTTCTTCTTCTTCTTCTTCTTCTTCTTCTTTCTATTCCATTGTAATTTTTGTAAAGATGGCATCTTTTAGTACCTGTGCTATTTCACCCCCTCCTTATAAGCCTTTGGCTGCTTTAATGTCCAACTCTTCCAAGCGTTACATTTCTTTATGTTCCGCGTCCCCTAATACTCTTCCAACTAGTATGTAACTTCGTACTGGAATCTTTTTCTCTCTTTTCTGTTAAATTTCAGATTTTTGTTTTTGTTATGGGTTTGGAAGCTAGTGGAAAAGAAATGCTATCTGGTTTCTAAAAATTTGGAGCAATTGAATTGCTCGAGCTTTTATTCTCATTGTGGATAATTTAGTAATGGATGTAGCTTCTGTTCATTCTTTTGTCTAATCCCCTTCCGTATATTATCTGTAACCATTGCCAACTGGAAATTTATTTATTATTTTTTTAAAAAAATACTTTGTCTTACTGGAGTCTTGAATAGTTTAAGCTCATTCTCCAGAGCAAGGAAGAGGAATTTGTCTCCTACATCAATATGGCACAAGGATAATGTAAATAGTGCAAAATCTAGTTGCTGTTGTTGTTGTTGTTGTTTTTTTGTCTGTTTTGCTTGGTGAATCTTGATATTTTATATATGGCATGAATAGGGAAAAAAGAAAGATTTCTAAAGCTATAGAACTAATATATATCTTCCAGTTATACAGTTTGTGAGATGCTTTATTTTTTGGTTACTCTTAGCAGTCAAATGTCATGAAGTATAAAGTTTTGAAGACTACTGTTGTTATCAGACATATATTTATAGAGGACAAATCATGTAATTTTGTTGTCTGCTTACATTGTGGTGAAATATTCGAGGACTGTATCAGTTCCAAATAAAAATTTCAGTTGTTGCAAGTTTCAACTTCTTGTATGATTATAATCTTTTATTTGGAAGGAACAAGACAGTACAGAAGACATGATGTCTTGTTAAATCAACATGAGAAAATGGAAATCTTTGCATTTTACAATTGACTTGATTCACTTTTGATTCTTGAAGTCTGAGACGTTTTTATTATCCTTTACAATAATCCTTTGTAGAAGTTAGTCTCAAGTTCTTTCTGAAGTTGGGATGACATTTAAAACTTGAGGTTTGTCTATCTAGGAACACGTGGGCCTCGTGGCCCACACAAAAGGCCTAGAGGAAGAACAGAAGGCCCTGGGAGAAGCATGGATGATGCTATTAAACGTAAAATGGAAGAGTTCTATGAAGGCTCTGATGGTCCACCTTTACGAGTTCTTCCCATTGGAGGTCTAGGAGAAATTGGCATGAATTGTATGCTTGTTGGAAACTATGATCGCTATATTCTAATTGATGCAGGCGTTATGTTCCCTGGGTAGGTAAATGGATTTAGGAGTGTTTTGCAATTTTGTATCTTTGTTTTTTTTTTTTTTCCTAATTTCCAAGAACTCGACTAGTTATTTGGACATATAGAACATACTTGATGATGAAGTGAATTGCAGTTACTAATTTTGTTTTGACTGTTTCTTATTTCTTAGAATTTTGTGAGAGGAATTCATTCTAATTATCTGGTATGTTCTTCTATATGCATCTCAGTTATGATGAGCTTGGCGTCCAGAAAATTATTCCTGATACCACATTTATCAAGAAATGGAGCCACAAAATTGAAGCAGTTCTTATAACCCATGGTCATGAAGATCATATTGGGGCCTTACCGTGGGTTAGTTTCTGTTCTGCTTCTTAGGATTTTCCTTCATCTTTTATGTTTTATATGCATTAAGCTTTCTGACTCTTTGCAATGTTATTTCTTTATTTATTATGATTATTTAATTTTTAACCTTATTGCAGTTGAATTGCTCTCTCTGAAGTCTGGTCAGGTAGTTTGGATTTGTTTTTAAGTTTCATGACAATCTCTACATTTTTATTTTTTTTCCTTTTTTTATAGAATTCTTTTTAAATTCTATAATCATGAACTTCCAGGAAAATAGTTTCCTGGACTTTGTTTGTTATGTTGCACTGGTGATTTTGCCATATGTTGATGAGATTATCAAATATACAGTTAGGATGCCCTGTTATGTAGTGTTGTTCTGTTGATTAGTTTAGAATTGATTGCAAATATGCCTGCTTGTGATCTAACAGGTAATTCCAGCGCTGGACTCCCGGACGCCTATATTTTCATCATCCTTCACAATGGAGGTTAGTGATAACATACTATAGAACACATACTGAGTTTGGCAGTTCTATTTTTATGTGAAAGTTCTCCAGTTGACTGAATTACTGTTGGACATGCTTAGATTTTTAGTTATAAACTGCAATAATGGAATGTAGATCATAAAATGACACGTTTTACATATAGAGCTTGGACCATGATCTTATGCTTCTAAAACTTATATTATGGTCGCTTTTCTGTCATCGATCGACTCCTGTATTAGGGGCTACCTGTATACTCTTTACCTAAGAAGTGAAGAAATCTTAGTATACAATTCATCTTTCTTTTCTTTTGCAATATGTTTTGGACAGCTTATCAAGAAACGTTTGAAGGAATTTGGGGTCTTTATTCCATCTAGGCTTAAAACATTCAAAACGAGGATCAGATTTAACGCTGGACCCTTTGAAGTAGAACCTATTAGGGTCACCCATTCTATACCGGACTGTTCTGGATTGATTCTCCGTTGTGCTGATGGTACTATTCTTCACACAGGAGACTGGAAGGTATTGCTTTGGTGAATATTTAATATTATTTACATTTCATACCTTTCTTTTTGTTTTCTTCGTTTTTTTGGGATATTGATGAGTGTGTAAAACTCAATAGATAGATGAGTCACCACTGGATGGGAAGGGTTTTGACCGTGAAGCCTTGGAAGAACTCTCCAAGGAAGGAGTTACCTTAGTAAGCATTTAATTTGTTTGTTTTTTTGGTACCTTTTTGTTTTATCATTGTTATATTGGTTCTTTTTAAATGTAGGATAAGCAGAGGATTGTTTCCTTTAATTGATTATGAATCAGAAGTTGATGGATGATTCTAATGAGAATTTAATGATATTTTAGGCTCAGCTGAATTCTTGGGTTTAAAATCAATGAGGTCACTGGATCAAGGGATTATCTTAAGAACATGCTGTAATGGATCTTTCATGCAGATAATTTCTGTAAAATAAAAATTTTGTTTCTTTATTGATGAGTACTAAGGAAGGAGTAAGAATTGATTTTGTTTCTTTTGCTGCCTTTTTGTTTTGCATTGTTATATTTGTTCTTCGACACTTAAACACAGGATAAGTGGAGGACTGTTTCCTTTAATTGATTCTGAATCAAACATAGATGGATGATTCTTATGAGAGTTTAATGATATTTTAGGCTCAGCTGAATTCTTGGGTTTAAGATCAACAAGGTCACTGGGTCAAGCGATTATCTTAAGAACATGATCTAATGGGTCTTTCATGCAGATACATTTTGTAAAATAAAGTTTTTGGAAAAGAAACAAGATTAGTTTGGAAAACCTCAAAATTTTGGACCAGAGAATGTTGGGAGACATAAAATGGTGAAAGACTTGTAAAGAGGAGAAAGAAGAAATTTTTGCTTTTTAAAATGGTTGCAAGTAGCAAATAATAATATCTTTTGGCAGAGATTTAGATGCCTAATAATGGATCCTGAATCATGGGCAGAAGGGGGCACGCCGAGCAGAATTTGCTTAATAATTAGCTGATGTCTCAAGGGATGCAACAGATACTGATTTATAACCAATCATAATATGCCACTTCTATTTGTAACTTGTGATGCAAGATTTTGCATGTCCTGGAGACTTATGTACTATTTGGTTAGAGGAGTAGATTAAAGATAAGCAATCTCAACCAGTAGCCAAAACTTTCTTATTCTGCTTATATAGGGTACTGAATTATTATTATCCACTACTAAGGCACATGGCTTTGTAACGGAGAATATGGAAGGCCTGAAAATTAAAGTAACTGCATCATTTATGAGAATGTTATCAATCACATGTTGACAGTATTTGTTTTGGAATATATTGTTAGATTATTTTTATTTCTCAGGATTTTGTCTAAGTGTGTTCCTTTGCAGATGATGAGTGACTCAACAAATGTATTGTCTCCTGGAAGAACATTTAGTGAGACTATTGTAGCAGATTCACTGCTGAGACACATTTCAGCAGCCAAAGGGAGAGTCATAACTACCCAATTTGCCTCAAACATCCATCGTCTTGGAAGTGTGAAAGCTGCTGCTGATTTGACTGGCAGAAAGTTGGTATGTTTTCTCATGGTAGTTCCTTTATATTTTCCTTTTGATTCTTAATTCTTATCATTGCTAGATGTATTTTATTGCTGCATCAGGTATTTGTTGGAATGGCCTTGAGGACATACCTTGATGCTGCATGGAAAGATGGAAAGGCACCAATTGATCCATCAACTTTGGTAATCACCTTAATTGTCACTTTCCATGACTTTTCTCTCTACTCGAATGAAATTCTCTCTCAATGTCTCATTCCTGAAATTCTGATAGTGTAATGGGATGGAGTTTCCTGATGGAAAGAAGCTAGGTGATTATATTTTCTGTAAACTGTCCTTTATCTCATTATTCTTTATTACATAACAATCTTGTCTCCTTTTCGTTTAATCTGTTCGGTAGGTGAAAGTAGAAGATATTGATTCTTATTCACCAAAGGATTTGCTCATTGTCACTACAGGTTCTCAAGTAAGTTGATTTTTAACATTTGGAACCCATTCCTAGCTTCACCACCCCAACTGCAAATTTCCCTTAAGTCCTTTTTACTATGTGTTTATTTGGCCAGAAATGTGTATATCACAAAATTTTGTCTGCTATTGTGTCAGGCAGAACCACGTGCAGCACTAAACCTTGCATCATATGGAAGTAGCCATTCGCTTAAACTGAGTAAAGAGGATTTGATTTTGTATTCTGCTAAGGTAATGTTTGACAAAGGTTTCTGGATCGAATAGAGATGAAACAATATCTTTCAAAAAAATAACTTGCTGCTTCTATTTTTTGCTGTAGTTCTTAATTCATGGTATTCTTTTCTTTGTGAAACCTGTAAATTCGATGTTTTCCTTTCTGTTATATCACACTTTATCTGAGTGTTCTCCGCAGTTATTGTGAGATAGGAAACTAGATTGTGGAGCCATATTCTTTATGGAATTCAATAGCTAAGAAATTTCTCATGAAAATGTCACCCAATATATTTTTAACTGTTTTCATTCTCTACAATACATTATGCTTTATCATGTAAGGCTTTGACCATCTTGGTTTGAGAGAAGCAGGAAGATAGAGAGAAAAAAAAACGGGTTTTCAAGCTAGCTAAACTGATTAGATGACCAAGAAAATACTATAACTGCAGTGTCTGGAAATACACCTGATACTCTTTCCTGGACTAATGACGTAGCACTGAGTCTGTCAAAGTAATTTACTAGGATACACCTATCACTATGATCACATTGTCATCAGATTTGACCTTGCTTACTATCTGAAGCCTTAAATTTTTTATGCATGAACTCTAGGACTGTTTTAGCACACACGACTTGTTAACAAAGGCTTGACGGCTCAGTTCACTTATTGATGATGAAGGAAGACCTAATTATTCACTTCACCACCACACTTTCATGGGAAACACATATTTGATTAGAGCCTTATAAGGCCTTATCATCTGCAACAAATCACTGGTATTGATTCTGTTAGGAACCACAGTCAGCTTTCATTTGAAGGCTTTCAAATTTTTTTATATGAGATTAGATTTGATATGAGGTACTTTTTGTATATTAATGGCCCTAGAATCATATTCTACCAGATATAGCAATGAAATGTTGAGATTCTCAATTAAGTTCTTGATTTTTTAAAATTTTCAATTTGTCTCTCATTATAGAAAATCATAATTTCAATCCTTTTGTCTAAAAATAATATCAAAATTTGTTAAGAAATTTTTTGTTTGAGAAACCTTTTTGCTAAAAGGATGACCATTGTACTCCTGTTTAATTTTTTCAACATCTGAAAGCACATGATGATGTTTAATGGTGAAGGATTCAAGAGATTCTTGAAAAATTTTCAGGACTTGATTGAGATTTTCATAATATGTTCAAGGACTAATTTGTATTACATCTCCCCTCAAAAAAAAAAAAAAAAGGTTAAAAATTGTATTACATCTGAGATAAATTTTCCTTCCACTCTTTGAAGATTGGACTCTTATTAGTTTGCTATTTGAATATGTTTTTCATGTGGGGAAGATTGTTGCTTCCAGTTGATCTTCTCTGCAACAAGACATATAAAAAAAAAAAAAAAAAACAATTCCACTATTATTCAGTATTGCATTGGCGATACTCTCATCAAACTTCTTTCGGATAATTTCATTCTTGTCTGATTTACAGACATGATTTTTAATTTTTTAAAACTTTTTATATGATAAACTTCTGAGGGAAACCCATTGACTTGGCTCACTATATTTTCTGGGCCTTTCTACATGTCACAAATCCTGTACATCACTAGGAAATTCTCTCTCTATTTTCTTCTTCTTTTTTCTTTTAATTTTTGTTTCTTCATTTTTAAGAAATATGAAACTTCCACAATTTCAACTTAAAAAATGTTGAAAAATAATGCACATGTCAATCTGGTCAAGTTTTCATCTTTCACTTGAATGGCCTACTTGAATGAGGGTGGTGGTTTCTGAGATAGGAATTTAGAAAACAGTTTACATTAATAGGGAAAATAGAACTTTAAAGATCATAAAGAATATACTCTTTAAGTATTTTTATGGTGGATAGAAAGTTCACATTTATTTACAATTTTTTTGGGAACAATGTAGATTGAATGTGAAGGTTGAAGACTGATTTAATAAAATTCAAAATTTTGTTGTGGTAATTTATCTTAGTGGCACATGTGGAGACTGTAATTTAAAAGGACATTCAGTTCTATGTGATTTAATGACGTTTAAAATGGAAAGATACAAAGCTTTTGTCCCATTCAGGTTTACTCTGATAATGTATATAGCTGTCTAGGGATAAGGTAACGATGCACATTCTAAAAAGTAGTTAACTATACCTATTTATGTTATGTTTTTATCATGTCTGCCTGGTTGTTTGTTTCCATTTAGTCTAGATGTTTGCTATTTTTTTTTTCATCTTATTTCTTTTCTGAGTATACCTTCAACATTTCCAATATCTTATTTAAATCTATTTTATAGGTGATTCCTGGCAATGAAACTCGAGTAATGAAAATGTTAAATCGCATATCAGAAATAGGATCAGCAATAGTCATGGGAAAGAATGAGCAGCTGCACACCTCTGGTCATGCTCATCGTGAGGAACTGGTACGATCTATATCATGCAATCTACATTTCAACTTTCATCTCTGTGATACTTTGATCCAAAGAATCTGTTCCTTCTGGTATTTTCAGGACTTAGAAAATTCCAAATGCCATGGCTCTGCCTAGTATTTGGGATGTGCAGTCTACCGATGAATGAATTAAGACTCCTCCTTCATCATTGACTGATTGCTTAACTATATCTTCATGCTACTTCAGTGAAAAGTGTGGGGGTAAAAGATTTATACAGAAATATATTAAAAGCAAAAGTAGAGGAAAGGGAATGAAAAGATAAGGAGAGTTAGACATTTGTGGTTGCAATATGTATGATCATTTTCTCTTTCAGTAACAGGAATTCATGGAATATGTTGGAGTCCTCCAAACATTAATTTTGAGTATATGTAGTTTTAGTTCGTTTTAGTGGTGTTAGGTGGTCAGCATGCGAATGCTGTTTATTGTTCAAGGTTGTAATGATGATATTATGTCATGGGTATTTTACAAGTAATAGCTAGTTTATGCAGTCTGTGTGAATCTATGGACTGTGCTTGGTTTGCTCTTGCAGTTGTGTGGTCATGTGTACTTCATTTCATGGTGCTGCATAACTTTGTAGTAGACTCTAGCATGGTTGTGATTATTTTCTGTGCTAATTTTTGCTGGAGGATTGCATGTGTGTTTGTTTATATAGCTTAAAAGGACTAACCAGGAAAAAAGGACCAAAAAAAAAAAGTAGGAAGCCTCAAAGGAACAATGAAAGAAAGAAAGGGAAGATAATAGAGCATGAGTCAAATGAAGAGAAGGAAGAAGGAAAAGTAAACAGGAAAATGCAGTAAGATGGTAAACTAAGATGTGCTAATTCAAAAAGTAAGAGGAGTGTGCCGACAGAAGAGAGAAAAATTGGTTGCAGTGACAGTAGGAAATATCTCAAATCCATTGCTCCTTTAGTCGGAACCAGATTGCACTTTTTTGAGGCATCTGTTTTCTTAAGTATGCGAGATATGCAAGACGCTGAGGTTTGCGCCAAAGAGCACTGAATCTTGTATAAAGTTTCCAAAGTACAATGAACCTCCAGATTAAGTCAAACAGAAATATTTTTTTACTGTTACATTTGGTATCGATATATTTAATTGCCAATGATGTCTTCTAGTACGCTCAACTTCAAATTTGCATGAACATCTTATCTGAAAAGGGTTGAACTTAGATATCTGAAATGCTTTATGTGCCATTTGGTAGATAGCATTAGATGATTACATTTGGAGAGATACAAAATACACTTGTATCTTGTACTCAGGAAAGTTGCGGTTATCAGATGTTTTGCGGCCTTGCCAATCACTAAACAGACATAAGAGAGTTACTTTTGTATGAAGTCATTATTTCATAAAGGTTTTATTGTGGATGGTCAGTAAATATGACTTTCAGCTCGGTGAATAGGAAAAGAAAGTTAATATATTTTATAATTGTCACATAGTTTGTTGTTTCTTATCACATAGTTGGTTAACTAGAAATTAAAGTGCCTTACGTGATAATATTGAGATATTGTAAAACATCGATAAGCATTTGCCTTTCTTCTTTCTATGTGTTTTTACTAACATGATTTGTTTACTTGCCTTTTCTTCTTAATATGTGTTTAGCCTCCTAAATATCATTTGATGATCCATTTGAGGTTTTATTTTTGAAGGATGAAGTGCTGAAAATTGTGAAGCCACAGCATTTTCTTCCCATTCATGGGGAGCTTTTGTTCCTAAAGGAGCATGAATTATTGGGAAAATCAACAGGAATTCGGCATACTGCAGTAAGTAGTTGATTTCTGTCGGCATTTTGATCTAAAATAATAATGCTATGTAGTTACCACTAAGGTTAAAGATGTTAGTTGCATCAGCAAGGATTGTAAGTGATCTATTCTCGCTCTCTCTATCTCTTTATCTCATTTTTCCCTTTAAACATAAACATTCGATACTATAAGCAACTAGGAAGATATGTTACTGCCCAACTGTTCATTCTGTTTTACTTAATTGAGCATGACTACTTCATTAGAACAAAAGGTTGCAAATAGTTGTATTGTTTCTCCTCAAACATCATGTAAACATTCAGGACACAGGATTTGGTAGAAGAATTCTTCCTAAAAGATCTGATTTGTGTGGGAAATAATTTCATACAATTTATCTTTCTCCTGCATTTCATATCTATTGGCTTGCTTTTTGCAGCTTCACCTTGAAAATCACATGATGTTAATTATGTATACATATGGTATTGAATTATGTATGCACTGCTACCATATCAGGTCATAAAAAATGGAGAGATGCTTGGTGTCTCACATCTAAGAAACAGGAGAGTTCTGTCTAATGGTTTCACTTCCCTTGGGAAAGAAAATCTGCAGGTGGTTTATCATTTTCATTCTATTTCTAGCTTTTCCCCACATGGATATGGCTACCTCCTGACTAATTTAATCTTGAAATTTCAGTTAATGTATAGTGATGGTGACAAAGCATTTGGCACAGCTGCTGAACTTTGCATCGATGAGAGGCTTAGAATTGCCTCAGACGGTATTATAGTGGTCAGGTAAATTTGAAAGATTAACCTGTTAAAAATTCCTTTATTGAACTCTTGGGTGATTAGTACTTCATTTTCTTGCAGTATGGAAATCTTACGTCCTCAACCCGATGGTTTAGCTGAACAAACCCTAAAAGGAAAGATAAGAATCACAACACGGTGCTTATGGCTTGACAAAGGGAAGCTTTTGGATGCATTGCATAAAGCTGCACATGCTGCACTCTCAAGCTGCCCTGTAACTTGTCCTTTAGCACACATGGAAAGAATTGTTTCTGAAGTATTGAGGAAAACAGTAAGAAAACATAGTAGTAAAAGGCCTGAAGTTATTGCCATCGCCACAGAAAACACAATGGGAGTCATGGCAGATGAAATCGATGGAAAGATGTCTGGAAAGTCATATGCTGGCTTTGGAATTTCAGCATTAAGAAAAGTAGTTGATGGTAAAAGGACGCAATCAAGTGGAGTTCAAGAAGTTGATGATAACCATGCTCAGCTTAGAAGTACACTGGAACAACTATCTGAAGGTTTTTCTCGTCCTCCTCTTTCCTTAGATGAGGAAATAATGCATGTGCTACTGCATTTTGTCTTACTCATCCAAATTGCCTTCTGATAATGTGATGAAAGAAGAATGATCAGCATGCCACTGTATAATTTTGCATCCTGTATTGGAACCATGTCCCAATTAAAAACACTAATAAATAATGCTGGAATAATAGCACAAGTTCCATTATTAGCCTTTGAAACTGAACATTTCTGGTTCTAGGACTTATATATGTTGATATCTAGTTTTTCATTCCTCAAAATACTCACTAGAATTATTAGAATTTAGTTTCCAGGTTCTGATTCTCTTGTCCTTCTTGTAGAACATGGAACTGACATCGAAAGGCTGATGCCTGAGGATGAGATTGTTTTGAATTCAAAATTAGATAAGAGATCTTCTTTCAACGGCGCAGAGTCAGATTGTTTCTGGAAGTCATTTGTTGGATCAGCACCAGTCAATCAATCAAAAGAAGATGAAAATGGTTCGCTTCTGAATGAGGAACTTGCTGAAACGCCTGAAAACAGTACCACTGAGATGCAACTAGGCATGTCAAATTCTAAGTTGAAGTCATCTAAATCTGTCAAAAGAAACAAATGGAAACCTGAAGAAATTAAAACACTGATTAAAATGCGGGGGGAACTTCATAGTAGATTCCAAGTTCTCAAGGGCCGAATGGCTCTTTGGGAAGAGATATCTTCAAATTTGATAGCTGGTGGAATCAATCGAAGCCCAGGGCAATGCAAATCTCTGTGGGCATCTTTGGTCCAGAAATATGAGGTTGGTTCTCTTTCAAGTCTTTCGTTTACTTATGTGATAGTAGAACATAATTGTTTCTGAGGTGGTAAATAGTACATGACATCTATTGAGCACAAAGTTTGAGTGCTTTTCCGAATCAGAACACTCTGTAGTCTGATAGTTCCTGCTCCTCCCCCTCTACTGCTTCCAGAAAGCCTTATTTCTCTCATGAATTACCTTTACTTCCATAGAATAGATACATTAGGTAGTAGTCTTCGTGTTCTTATGTAGACAGTTTATTCCAGTGTAACTTTTTGTACTTATTAGCCGTTGCTTATTTTGGCTGAAAATAGAAAGAGGTTTGAAGAGACATTGAGGGCATGTGAAAATTGTCATTGTGATACTGAAATAGCCATTTCTCATAATAGAATTTGATCAAGATTGATTTATGTAATGTTCAGTGATGTACCTTTTCCCAGTAATTATACTGCCATAATTTTCTGCTTAGCTCTCTGAAATCTGTTCCAATAAATGTTTTCGGGAAAATTAGCCTATTTAGTCCTGAATGTTTTGACAATTTTCTGTTTAGGTCCCTAATCAATTCTGTCTTAGGACATACAGTATAGATCCTTCTAGCCACTTTTTTCGGGTGTTTCTCTGATTTGAAGCTGGAAAAGTAGCCGGAAGAACAAATACAACAAGTCCTAAAATCTATAGAGATCTAATGTAGCCAGATGGTCCTCCTTTGTACCCAAATGGTCCCTCCAAGTTAAGGTAGTTCCAAGTAACTTGCAAAATAGGGAAGATGATGTTTTTCCCAAAAAGCTCCGATACTTAAGTTAGAAATTTGTTTGTCTTTAGGGCAAATTCCAAAGTAAAGGGAATAATTGTACTTACCTAAAATGGGGGGATGTGGATCCCTTTTTTAGGGGCTTAACTTAATAGAGTTTGTAAAGATTCCAATGTGGAATTGTGATGATTCTTAAAGTAGAGTATTTTACTCTTCTTGGCAAAAGTTACCTTTTATTTACTTCTCTTGTGCATATATATATATTTATATATCTATGCCCATATATACCAGGATCAATAATGTTGAAAAAATTGATCCACATTTGCTTAAAAGACTGTTTTACTGAATGATAAGTGAGCATCCTCTGAAAAATCTATGCCATGTTTCTTTCAATTTGTTGCTATTTTATTCATAGCGAAACATACATACTGCATTCATTTCATTGACATAATCTGTTGTGTTCATGTCTTGTTGCTGATTAACTATTTCCTTCATCTTGTTTGAACAGGAAAGTAAGCAGGATTCAAAAAGTCGAGAAAAATGGCCATATTTTGAAGATATAGACAAAGTTTTATCAGATTCAGAGACAACGGTGCCGAACTAACCACGGGAAAAAAAAAAAAAAGAAAAGAAAGAAAAGTACTGATTATTTACTACAGATGAACGAAGGAAAAGAATCCAATACCCTTTTCTCATCAAATTCAAGTTACAATCATTTGATTGAGAACGTGAGATTTCAAAGCAAATGCTGCTCTGATGAACCTCAAGATGCAGGCTGAAGTGCAGAAAATAGATATATATATATGTATCTATTAATAGCTTAGCAGGGATTGGTAGATAGTCATGTGAAGATGCTTTATTATTAGTTAGTCCAAGGGATCGTAGTGATAGCAATGGGCATTGTTAGAATGAACAAGAAAGTGGTAAAAATAGAGATTGTCAGCTTAGGTATTCAAAGATATGTCTCCGAGTCCAAGAAATTATAATTGGCTTTTGTCATGGAAATTTCAACATTTACGTGCCGCGATATTCCAAATTCATGCATATAGATTCGCCCTTCGATTATTTATTTATTTATATATTATTTCTTTAACAAGATTTTTTTTTTTTTTTTCAATTTTTTTTTTAAAAAAATTATTTTAATTAAAAGACATTAATTTTTGTATATATATATATATATTTTAAATGTGAAGTATTATTTAGTAATAAGTTAAAAATAAAAGTCGGTGAAAAAAAGTTAAAACTAAAGAAATAAAAATAATCAGAGAATAAAGTGGTAGTATTTTCATTTTTGATTACCTATTTTAAATTATCTGTTTTAAATTATGCGAGAAATGAAAAAGTATTATCATTTTTAAAAACGTATTAGTCTTTGATTATTGTGTTTGAGTTACGATAGAAGTAAAAAAAAGAAATTATAAGTGTAAGTTATGTTAAAGATGATTTTGTGTTGCATTTTAATTATGTATTGTAGTTTTAAAATTTTCTTTTTTATAATTTTTCATCCCTTTCAAATTAATTAATGACAATACTGAATTACCAAAAGAAATGAATAATTAAATTTGATCGAGTCTAATTATATTTAAGTTTAACTAAATAAAATTTGCACAGATAAAAATATTCTAAGTTTTACCTTGTTAATAAAAATATGATATTATTTAATGTATTTTTATTGGTGTAATATAAAATGTACACTTAAGTGTAATAAGAAATAAGATGACTTAACTTAATTAGTAATAGTAAGGTTATGAGTTCGAGTGATGTTGGAGGAAAAAAAAATTTCACAATTTTTTTTTAAGTGTAATAAGAAATTCCTTACAAGTAAGGTGATTGTAATAAATAAACTTTTATATTAACATTTTTTTTTTTTATATAGTACAAAATAAAAGAAAACTTAATAATGGTAACATTTTCTTTTTGGTTTGAGTAAATACCGTTCAAAATAATGTATAATAACATGATATTTAAATATGGTCTCAAAATTATTCAAAAAGCTTAGAAACAATGTAACTTTTTTGAAAATCATGTTCATTAATAGTATGGACAATAAAAGTTGATATAGCTTAAATGATAGTAGTTATACTTATAATTTAAAAAGTTTTGTGTTTAAGTCATATTAAAGATAATTTTTTTTTTTTTTTTTTTTTTTAAAGTTATATATATATATATATATGGAGAGAGAATAGAAGAATAAGGAAAAATGATAAGAATTCGGTCTCATATATGTATATTTAAATTTAAATTCTAATTTTGAGCACAAAATATATATCCTCTACAGTATTTTTTAAAATATGTACTAATTTAATTAATTTAAAAATTATTATTATTATTATTATTTTTGTTAAATTAATTTTTATAAATTTTTTTAAAAAATAAAAATTATAATTACATTTAAAATATACTTCTCATCCCTCTAAATTATTTAGTCAATTTTTTTTTTCAAATGAGATTATAATTTTTATTTTAAAAAAAAAAAAAAAAAAAAAAATTTAACTAAAGGTAACGTTATTAGTTTGTTGAAGTTAATTAAATTGACAATTTATTAATGTTGGTGACAATGTCTCATGACATCCTACACCTATATATGTATATATAATCTAAATATTATCTCTGTTTTGAAATGTTTATTTTACTATTTAAGTGCAAAGAGAAAAATCTTTACTACAACATGGCTCATGTGGATTAAAAAAAAAAAAGAAAACAGTTGACTTAAAAAATTATTATCCTTAAAACTTCTATTTTCATTTTTAAAAATAAAAAATTATTTTTGTTAAACCAAATTCTTATTGTAGACAGTAAAAATTTGTATAAGTAACTTAAATGGTAGATAAAATTCCACCTAATTACTTATTACAAATTACTCTTCATTTACTACGACGAATGATATGCTGACACGTGGTGATGTGACAAAGACCAACCAATCAAAATTGAAGGAGTGTCTCGACCAATTGGAAGGCACTACATTACCACAAGATGCTCTCTTCTTGTCATCTCTTCCTCTATAAATAGAAGAGGAAGAGAGCTTCAAAAGAATACAGAAGTCTTGAAGGTTGTGAAGCTTTGCCATATCAGATTCTTCCCTTTTACTTCTAATCCATCTTCGAGATTAAGCCTCAAAGGCCCTCGGAGTCATATCAAATTCATTCCAAGATCAAATCCAAAGACCCTCGGAGAAATCAAATTAAAGATCGAGATCAAGCCAAACGGCCCTTGATGACAGTTCCATTCCAAGATCAAGTCACAAGACTCTTGGAAGGATAGATCTAGTATTGATATCTTCAAACGGATGGAAATCAAGCCCAAAGGGCCTTCGAATCCATTGACAGAAAGAATCAGCAGATTAGAAAGAGATTGTACCCACATGTTTATAAATTAATGAAATACATATTTTAAAATTGATTTTGTATTTGCATTATTTCTTATTTAATTTTTGCAGACGCGAAATCGCTTTCCACAATTTTGGCACGCCTAGTTCGTCAACATATTTTTTCAAAATTTCATCAATGGAGTTGAAGGATGATAACATCAACAAATCTTCTTCAAATGATGCCGATTTTGATGTGAACATTGGTATTTTCATGCTTGAAACATATGCTAGGCTCACTACTCAAGCAAAAAGGGGCACGTTGTCATTATCATATCAAGGATATGATTTGGCAAAATAAAAAGGCGTGGATTTAGTTTCTGACTCTACAGATGCTGTTCAATGAAATCTGATGTCCAATCCTGGTGATTATGAAAATTTTGATGCAAGTTCATTAGTCATGTCCGTTATGATGGTGGAAGCTAAGACAATCGAAGAACGATTGGCGAATTTAACCAAGCTCATGGAAGATCTTGTGAAACGATCTGCACAACAAGATCTCATAATCGCCCAATTGATGAGGGAAAATGGTAAGTCCAATCAAACTGTATAAAGATGTGTTGAGGGAGCATGAAAAGATGTTGCCTCCAAGCAAGGAGAAGAGTCCAATGATTCTAATGCATGAAAAGTTGCTAAAAGACAATCTCAAATGGTTGATGAATCCAAAACAACCCAACAAGAACAAACAATTCATGTTTCTGCTGATGGACTTATTTCAACAAGTGAATTGAAGAACTTTATCGAAGGTATGTTAAATGATAAAAGTGTAGGAAATTCAAGATCCTCCTTTGCATATTCAAAGCCATAATCAAGGAGAATTGAAAGTCTGAAGATGTCTGTAGGCTATCTTCCTCCAAAATTGTAGCATTTTAATGGCAGAGGTAATCCCAAGCAACACATTGCCCATTTTGTAGAAAATGTAACAATGCTAGTACATATGGAGATCTTCTAGTCAAACAATTCGTTCGCTCCCTCAAAGATCATGCATTTGATTCGTATACTGATTTGCTGCCCGGATCAATCAACAGTTGGAATCAACTTGAAGTTGAATTCCTGAATTGTCTCTACAATACTCGTCGAACAGTAAGTATGCTTGAATTAAGTCATACAAAGCTATAGGAGGATGAAGCAATTATTGATTATATCAATCGATGGCGGAGTCTGAATATGAATTGCAGAGATCAATTATCTGAAAAATTTGCTATTGAAATGTGTGTCCAAGGAATGCATTGGAATCTCCAATACATTTTGAAAGGTATTCAACAAAAAACGTTTGAAGAATTGGCTACGGGCGAACGAGACATGGAGTTAAGTATTATTGCCAACCAAACACTTAAAATTGATGTTGAACAGAAATAATATCAATGCGGAAGTAATATTTCTTCGGAATCTGAAGACGAAGAGTCAGTTTCAAATACTGAGAATGCTTGAATTCAAAACTCCAAGTTCCTCCTTGACGCACGAGGTTAAACTACACGTTACTCCTTGATAAGAGTATAAACAATCTGAATAAAGGATCTCCTATGAAGTATTCATTGATTAGTAAATAATAATAATAATAATTAAAAACAAAAAAAACAAAAGAAGTTAAAGTTAAAGTTTCTGCATGATGATATGAAAGCTCCTTGACACGAGTATAAACTGTCTACATGATGATGAAGACTCCTCGACACGAGTGTAAACTGTTTGCATGTTCAAAAGAAGGCTCCTTGACACGAGCATAAAATGTCTACATGATGATGAAGGCTCCTTGACATGAGTGTAAACTGTCTGTATGCATGATGATAAAAGCTCCTTGGCACGAGTATAAACTGTTTGCAATATGATATGAAGGCTCCTTGATACGAGCATAAACTGTCTATATGATGATGAAGGCTCCTTGACATGAGCAAAAATTGTTTGCTTGTTAAAAAAAATATTTCTCCTTCACATGAGTATAAACTGTCTGTATGCTAAAGATAGAGGCTCCTTGACACGAGAGTAAATTGTTTGCATATTCAAATAAATGCTCCTTGACGCACGAGCTAAAACTGCATATTACTCCTTTGATGCATGAGTTTAAACTGCACATCTGAACTACGTATGACTTGATTCTCCTATGGGATACATAGGTAGCTTAGAACAAGACTCTAAGTTCAGTCTCAACATTAAAAAAAAAAAAAAAAAAAAATTAGAAAGAAAAAAAAAAAGAGTAAAAAATGATGATTCATATAACAAAATTTAGTTATTCTATTGATATTTTACAAAAAAAAAAAAAAAAGGGAGAAATAAAAGAAAAAGAGGATTAACAATGAGGAATGAAGGGGCATAAAGCTAATTTTGAGTTCACATATTCGGTAATCATCAAAGTTGCAGAAGAAGCTGGTTAATTTATCCAAATAAATGATGACAAAGTTGTTGAAGGTGTTGACTTGATGATTGGAGAGGTGGATGACATCATCAAGGTTGATGACTATGTCAAATTGATAATGAAGAGAAAATTTCAGTTTGGTAGTCAAATTATTCTGAACGATCAAGTGGTCAATTTGCCTCCGATTTGGCTGAATTTTGGAAAGCAAGTAAAGGACGCGTATTTCCTTAATCTAAACGGTGGAGATCAGTTTTCAACGGCTAGATGTTGAGGTACTTTGTTGACAAGATCGATGGCTCACCCAAATTGAATATGTTGCAGTTGATTCCTCTTTATGAAATTGGTGATGCCTGTGAAGTTGTCGATTATCTCAAATGAACACTAGTGAAATTGATGATTTCTGTGAAAAAATTGCTGTAAGTAATTGGAAATATTGGCAACGAATGTTATGGTGTTGAGTTAAACGTCTCTTGTAGAAATGCAAATTCAAAAGATCATTGCCCATAACTGCTGCAAATATTTGACGGTTGGTAAAGCTTTTGAGAAGATGCCTGTTCTTGTAATCCTTGCACAAAAAAAAAAAAAAAAAAAAGTTTCCTCTCAGTGTAGAAATCGGTAATATAATACTTCACTGATCTCTGAGGGTTCTTGTTGCTGATGGTGCCAATCTTAGATCTTCAGTCATGAGTCGAGAAATGGATGAAAAATCCTCAGAAAACGCGGTTTTAAATGGGAGATTGAGATATATACACGAAAAGGACAAAAGCCCACCTAAACCCATAGACATTCATTGTATCATTGTTCAAATAAATAGAATAGAGAGCTTCATTTTGCGTTTGGCGATCCCCGACTTCTTGTTTTTCCTACAGGGAATATCAATTAGTCTTCTTCTATGGGGTTTACTTTTGGTTGCAATTTTGGAGTTATTCCTGCAGAAGCTAGTTGAGAAAAAGTCCGTTATTATTCTGCCTGCATTTGGAGTTCAACTTGAGACACACTAAGCAAGTGGGAGAACAATTCACCATTTTGTTCCCATCAGCAAGATCTTGAAACCTGTCATAAATGAATGTGTAACACCTGACCTTCTTATACGTGGAGAAGAGGAACTTATGCTTGGCAATTTGTTCGTGAAGTAGAGTCCTGATTTAAACAAAGAGAGAGGCGTGAGACTTAAAAAAAGAAAAAAAAAAAAAAAAAAGATATTTTGATGGGTGACTTTTGATTCGTGAAGGAGAGTCTTGATTTAAAAAAAAAAATAAAAGAGGTGTGAGACTTAAAAAAAAAAAAAAAAAAGAGAGAAAAGAAAAGAAAATAAAGACATATTTTGATGGGGACTCTTGAAACTACTTAAATTCATGCCAAAAGAGAAGGGAAGTCTTCTACTACTATTTGGCTTCTTTGATTTATTGATCTCTTACGACTAAATAATTTAAATTTATTATTCGTAAATCATTTTCTATATATATATATAACAAAAAAAAATCGAATCGTATTTATCTACGAGTCTAATCTGACTTAAATACTGATTCATAAAATATCTTTTAAAAATTCAAACGAATCACATTTATTTTCGAGTCAAATTCAAATTTCAATTTGACTCAAATTTGATTCATAGTATATATATCGTATTTATCTTCGAGTCAAATTTATCTACAAAATTTGATTCAAAATCGATTCATGTATATATATATATATTTATATTATCTCGTATTTTATATCGTGAGTCAACTTTAATTAAATAGTTTGATTCAAATAAGACGAGATAAAAATAAGTTGAAACTAGTCCTCATGACCATGCTCCAAATTAGTCCGTGTACAAATTTCAAATGGGTAATTTGTAGACAGTAAAAATTTGTAGAAGTAATTTAAGTGGTAGATAAAATTCCACCTAATTACTTATTATAAATTACTCTTTACTGCGACGAATGATATGCTGACACATGGTGATGTGACAAAGACCAACCAATCAAAATCGAAAGAGTATCTCGGCCAATCAAAAGGCACCACATCACCACAAAAGGCTCTCTTCTTGTCATCCCTTCCTATATAAATAGAAGAGGAAGAGAGCTTCAAAAGAATACACAAGTCTTGAAGGTTGTGAAGCTCTGTCATATCAGATTCTTCCCTTCTACTTATAATCCATCTTTGATATTAAGCCTCAAAGGCCTTCGAAGTCATATCCTTGGAAGGATAGATCCAGTATCGATATCTTCAAACAAATCAAAATCAAGCCCAAAGGGCCTTCGAATCTATTGACAGAAAGAATCAGCGGATTACATAGAGATTGTACCCACATGTTTATAAATTAATGAAATACATATTTTAAAATTGATTTTGTATTT
>JAXGGT010000035.1:6307400-6317416 GCA_035583425.1 Marsdenia floribunda | reverse complement strand
CAAGATGGATCCACAACAATCAAAAATCAATCAAGATCTTCAGAAAACGATAAAGCAGGTGAAGCCTCACCACCAATACTTTTGGCAGCATCCTTAAGGCTTCCAGAGAAGTACTGTTGCAGAACACTCAAGCTAACATGTTTTTCTGCCGTGCTTCTCTTTTTCTCCTGTTGTCTCCTTGTTCCGCTGATTGTCTACATGGAAATCCAGAAGTTGTTAAAACACAATTTCAGAGAAGAAAAGACATCCATAGAACAGAGTTTCCTTCTTTTATGTTTTTTTTTTTTTTTTTTTTTAATTATAATTATTCTTTCTTTTGGCCTTTCGATTTAAAACCATGTTCTTCTAATCTAAATTATATCTTCACATTTGACTTAGCATAAAGCGGTAGGAGAGGATTTCACCTTATAAATATTACTCCCTTCATTACTGAATACTCACACTTTCAAGCATATTACTTTTCTTGTAACCTTACAAAATATTGATAACACTTATTATATATTACATTATACCCCTATTTAGTACAACTCTTGCACTAATCATGTATAGTTTCAAAGGCAATCACCTATGATTGAGTTTTCTTTAAAACATCCAAATGCTGGCACCACTCAATGAAAAGGGCACACTTTTGGAGTAAAATTAACATTGAGTAACAAAATGGCATTTTGATCTTTTTTATAATTTTACAGAATTTTAACATGCCTAAACAATGTACATCCCCAAAATTTGAGAATTATTTCATAACAACAATACTGTTATACCCTGAACCCTTATTTATTAAGTTAGTAGTGAGAATCACATGTTAGAAGACCTCATCCCTTAAACAATAGTAATCCCTCCGTTTTCCCTTTTGTATTTTACTTGTCACCTTAAGAAGATTTCAAATTTTTTTCCTACTTGTCATCTTATAAAATCTAAAGTATCATTTCATATACTTTTTTTCCTCAATACTTTTTAAAATTAGTCTTTTACCACCAAAAAGGAAAAAATAAAATAAAATTCTCAATTTCAACATTATTCTTAAAGAATATTAATAATGAAAGGAGTAGTTAATAATGGAATTTTGGATGAAAATAGGTATTTTTAGATAAATAAGAATATTTTCATTTTTGACAATATAAAATAAAAACGCAGATCAAATCTCAGATAGAGTACCATGTATTGCAGTTGTATGGCAATGAATTTTCTTATCATGACAAGCTTGTTTTATTTCATCTAAAACTTCTAGAGAAGCTCTCAACTTATTAATTGAGTATTAAATATCATATAAGCATGCAGTACACATAGAAACACAAAATTGTCTGGACTCAAATATGAATCTATCCACAATAACAAAATGCTAAAGTTATCAGTATTTCAACCTTTTCCAGTAGATAACAAAGAAAGAACAGTAAGTAGTTTGAAATTTATGGCTTATAAGAAATGAACAGTAAATTAAAATATTTATTTAGAAAAATTAAAGACATAGATAACATATAAAAACTGAAGACAATTTCTCTATATTCAAATAACAAAAGTAAAACACACAAAACTAATATCATAATGCATGCAAACCCATTCGTTTAATGAAGTATTTAAAAAGTGAGATCATAAATATTGAAAGAATAGAATAAGATAAAACTGCCAAAGTAGCACAAATAGCCTTCTCAAACTACCATTGCTTCATTAAATTTATTTATTCTATTATTCATTTTGTAAGCCCAAGTATAGATAAGACTAACATGAAAAAATAGAACCTTCAAGAATACATTTTGTTTTGCTTTTCTCTCCTAATGGTATTAAACCTTGCTAGAATGATAAGGAATCGTTTTGACTATGCTACCAAAATGGAAGTAATTGGATTTGGCCATGTGAAAAAGTATAGAACTATCTATTCAAATAGGTCATTGATAGACAGATCGACTACACATAGAATATTTAATTATTCAAACACATTGGGAGATCACTCTATATATTAAAGAAAAAATTGGTAAGGAAAGATTGACATCAGTAAGAAAGAATAGGACCTTCAACAATATTTCCAAACTTTCCCATCCTTTTCTACACATATAAAAGTCTACAAAAGGGTACAGCGATCAGTTTGGACAACGCTACAATGGGGAGCAATCATTTTTAGTCGTGATTAAAGGCATATACAGTGCACTGACAGGGACCAAACAAGTCATTCTGTTCATGATAATTCAGCATATTGATACCCTCTGAAGTTTCCTTCAGGACCAAAATAAATGGGATAGGCACAACTGCATTCTGTTTTATCCATTAGATAGACCACCAAGTTTCTGCAACGTTTCAGAAGTTTATTAAGAGTAACAAAGGATACACAGACAAGAAGCATCTGATTCCTATGAAAAATATAAATTAATGATTAAGTGAACCAGAAGCAGTAGGTTATATATTACAAATGTGGTACTGGAAACAAAAGTAAGAACCATAGCAGAGAAGTCAAAATAAATGAATACATATAATGATTGTTAAATTGTCACATGTTCTAAAAGTCTAAAAGTTTATAGAGAGCAGTTAAATTTATACACTTAACACAACTCCTCACATGTAAGTCAAACACATTCCCAATAACAGTCCCAACACGATACACATGCACAATAATCAAACAAATGGGGATGGAACAAGACCCGAGCTCAAGACCTCCCTCATTAATATGCTCTAAAAGATTATAGAAAAGAGTTGCATTTATATACTTAACAATGAGGAACACCAGATAAAAAAATTGTTTTGTAAACCAACCAATCCCGAAGCGTTAGATTCCATCATAGGTAGGTTTTAAAATATTACTAGTAATTTTCACTGGAACTTTATTTTCCAACTATTAATGTACTTATTTATCAAATTGTTGTTATGATTCGGGAAAAACTAATTTTAAAAACATTATAAAAAGATACTAAAATTAGATACACTCCCTTGTTGGACAAATTTAAGCTGATGCATAAAGAGAAGTGAAATTATGCTTTTTGCTACAAAGGATAAAGATTTTTAATTGCATGCAATTAACTTTTTGGCACATATCTTACTGAAAAATTATTTGAATTGAGTACCTCCTCAAGATTAATATTATCTTCCATCTGAGCACTCTGTGTAGTAGATACTTTCAAGGGCGCCTCACTCCCAGAATTTGAGTTCCTACTCAACAATGGCTGTTGAGATGCCTTTCTCGATAATGCAAATGAAGGGCCATTAAAGTTGGGTTCCCCAGGAAGGTCAATCCTAGAATCCTCTCCCCTCATCAATTCTGCATTTGACACCGTCCTCAAACTCTTACAGATCCTCTGCATAGTACTGGAGAGGTTATTCAACAAGCACTGCTGTTCTGCACTCCCTCTCATATTTACAGGAAGAAAGAACTCCAGGATATAATCATCATCACCAGTGTAAGTGCTCCTTAACCTGATTGCTACAGCAGCATTTAAGCCAAATTTGCGAGCATGATGAACAAGTGGATATTCACTTATATTGTATTCCTTTACATCAGGGAAGAAGAATGGATGATTAGATTGAAGAGCTTTCCCGACAATACCTTGTCCTTCCTCAAGATAATGTTCCACACACGCATGAACAAATCCTTCCATATCTCTATCATTCACATAACAAGCAGTATCTTCAACACATAATATGCATCTCTCATTTGGTCCAGAAGCACATCCTCCAACACGCACTTTTACTTCATCACCAATGCCCTCAGTGTAACTACAAGGAATCCATGTCAAAGAAAGAGGTAATTTATGTGCATGACATACTGAACGTATGACAGCAGCTATCTCAGCTAAAGCAGCTCTTTGATTACTTGAGAGAGACTGCAAAACAACAAATAAAAGTTATTAGTAGAAGATTGTAATGATAACAGACCTAACATGAGACAAGATTGTTGAACTTATCTAAAACTTTATTTTCTAGGTAACCATGAAGGTACCTGAGGATACAGCCTAGGAGGTGCGGTGCTCCTTAAATTCACAGCCTGAATTTGTAAATACCAAAGATCAAATTATTAACAGAAAAGGAATTGTTATGGACAAGACAACTTTATTTAGTTTCAGAAGACAATCATCATCATCATAAAAGAAGGGAAAAAAGAAAAGAATTTGTAAAAATAAAACTATTTTTTACACCTTTAGTTCTATCAGCTTTCATTCTACTCTTAAATCAGGGAAGAAAATGGAAACATGGGCTTTTGAAGCCAGTTTAATGATAACTACTAAAATTTATATTTACACATACACATAAACAAGTCACTATGGGAAATGACGATTTAATGATGCCAATATTTAGAAAAGGACATGCACCATAGATTTCCCAAAAAAATGGCTAAACTTGTGCAATATCTTTTAACTAACATCATTAAGTTAGCTAATCAAACAAAAGGAGATTTACATACAAAGCTCCTTCCTGTAAAGCTCCTTTTTAGAATACTTATGTAGAAGATGAGTTAGTAAATGATCTTCAACTTTCATAATGGATATTGCCCACATAGAAACCAGCTACCAACTCCTTTCATAAGTTGGTCTGGAAAATTTCTAGTGCAGATTATATAGAAACTGATTCAAGGAGCATGAGGCTGGTGGCATTAACCAGAAAACACATTTTAAACAGGAATTAGTTGCTGATTCTGCAGCCGTACAGAAAGAAATAATGTTAAATGTAGCATCTCAAGAAGTTATTTCTATTCAAGGAGGTGGATTCAGGACCTACTACAAAGTATTTTGCTCATGATTCTGGTTATGAAGCAGGTTAAAAAAAACATAAAATCTGTGACAAGAAGGCGGTTGGAGGTATTGGACATTTTTTTTTCCACTGGAAGTCTACAACATTGGGAAGCAAAAAGATTTAGAAATTTTGTTTCCCATGGGATGCACAAGGGAAATCTCAGTTTTTGCACTAAAGATGGAGTGATTGAAGTTCTCCAATCTTTTGCTACAATACTTTAGAAACTTGAGCATGAGTTTTTTCAACCAGGGTAAAATGATGGAGAACAAGAAAGGGCTAAAAGAATGGAGAATTCCTAATTGAGCAAGGATTATATGATATAGTCTTATCCTGTATTTTTAGTTTAAGAGTCATTAGTTAGAAGATTAACAATTTAGTATGTTAAGAATAAGAGTTTTAGTTAGTTTTCAATTAAGAAACTGATTTAGAATCTCTTTAAGAGTCCTAGCTTTTTAATCTTAATTAGTTTAGAAGACAGGTCCTAGTAGATGAAGGACTAGTTAGAACCTTTAAAATAGGGGGATTTTGGAGAAGAGAACTGTCCTCACCAGACCTTATTTAAGAAGCCATAAGCCCTAAAAATGATTCTTATCCTGTCTTAAGAGCAAGTCCTAGGCCTGTTCTTTAAGTCTTCATATACTAATCTGTAAGTTCCATAAGAGTTCTTCAACTCCAAAGCCGTATCCCTCATCACTACTGTTTTTACACGATAAGCTACAAAGCTCTTAACTATTCCTCCACTAAAATTGTCCACTGTACATGTAAGTTGCAATAGTTTTATTAGACCAAACTCCAATCAGAATAATAATTCAGCTTTTCATGAAACATCTTTGACATAACATTTAAGAACCTATAGCTTTTTACACTATTTATGTACTTACATTTTAACATTTTAATCATTTCTTTGACAGTTCCCCAGCCACAGATCTTAATTTCCTCAAATAAAACCAGAACATTTGATTTGAACAGACATCTAACAATAACATAATTTTTTAATGTAGTCTCCATAGAACCTTTTAATAACTCCAAGCAGCTGTCAACAACCTTATATGGAAATGGAAATGAAACAGGTTTCACATAACTTTTAGTTGTAGGAAGATTTGGAAATACTCAACAAGCCTGATGCTGTAAAAAGGGAGTTGATACCTCAAGAGCCCGGCAGACATTTTCCATCTCTGTATCAAAATTGGCTTTCTCTGCTAGAGTAACAAGTTCAAGCACTGCACAGCAAGACAAATTAAGGGAATCACCCTCAAAAACTGGTAATGCAATAGATCCACGAACTTCATGATCACGGGCATGTTGTACCCGGAGGTACTCAGCCTCATTGTAAAACAGAACATCTGATGTCCACTCTGGAATTCTAGAGGCAAATACACGACCAGGAAGACCCAAAGATGACTCCGATTTAACTTCCGCAGCAAAAGTGAAAGCCCTAGACACTTCACGATATCCAGAGAGTGCCTGATCAAGTAAATAAGGTTGCTCACAAGTGCTCAATAAATAGTTATCACCATTCTTGACTGGTACCCAAACTTGGGCCAGAATGCCACCTCCAGCTGATTCTTTAAACACTGACAACGCTTTAAGCAATTTCTCAGCAAGTGGTAGTGAAGGTGACCTTGGCATCATAGAATTCCCAACATCAAAAGTAGCATTCTGCAGCCTACAACTCTTACCTTTCATACCATCTTTGTCAATATCCTCCCAGCAACCTATAGAAGAATTAAATTTAGTATCCAACTCCTCCGAACACATCACCTTATCTTCCATATGAGAACTACTTTCAACAAGCTCAACATCTGTTTGAGTGAAGGACCCTGTACTGTGTTCTCCAAGGTGTGGTCCATTAAATGGTGGATAACTCGAATTAACAGGTGACAAGGCATAGGACCCAAACATCTGGTCAGTTGCATTGGGACTGTCACACCATCCAGCATATGCATCAAAATTAAGCAATTCCTGAAATGAATCCTCCAAGCTTGCAGGCCTCATAACCCCATCCAGCAATGTGCCACCTTCTGCTTGAGCCCTTAGTGATGCCCAAAGGCCTCCCCCGGCCCTTTCTTTGGATGGAAAAGGGTATTCCATATCAGTCAGGTAAAACTGGAGTAGAAACCGTTAAACCAGTAGCCAACAAACTAGAGAACGCATCTCCTACTTCCACACCAACAGCCAATCAGTCCAAAATTCATCTAAATCTATACTCTTTTAATTCCAAAATATCACATCCAAAGACACACCTCCAATATCTACACAAAACCCTGCAAATCTCTTATCCAAAAACCATGTTGAACAATTAACTTCCGAGCAAGGAAGAAAAAGGAAAATCCAAAAAACACATCAAATAATAACTACCCAAATTCCAAAATTAAAAGTCTTGGTAATCCAAAAGAAATACATGCCCAAAATATTTGCAACGAAAAGCAAAAGACTTAGCCTTAACAACTTCTCATCACAAGCACAAAATTTAAAAATTCTCATACAATCAGAAAATCTTCAAAATTAGCAACAATTATTAAAAACTAAAAAAATAAATTAAAAAAAAAACAAGTACTCTCATCACAGGCGATGCTTAGATTCCACTATAAAATGAAAGGTAACAAAGAAAATATACCTCTATGGAACAAAAGTTACATAAGCACATGAAGGGGTTTGAAATTGTTCATCATGTTCGTGGGAAAGTCGACAGAAAGAGTAGCCATGTATATATGGTATGTTGACAAAAATAGACAGGTGAGCATTTGGCTGAGTAATAGGGTAATTTTAAGAAAATTTCCCATCTATGGTAGCCTTTTGTTTTTTTTTTTTAATATTCACTCATAAATTGTGAATAACAAAATTTTAATTTTTTTTTTATAAGTAAACTTTAATTTATTATTCTTAATATATATATACATACTAAATTAAATAAAAATATTAATATTATATATATTATATATATTATATATAATAAATTTCATTTTTTAATTTATAATTATTAAATATTAAAAAAATTATTATTAAATATTATCTTAATTATTTACGAAATTTATATAAAATTAAATATTTTATAATGATAAATATTCAAATAAAATATAAATTATAATTAATAAATGTAATTGTAATTTATGCACATAAATTAATATATTGTATTGTATTATTTTAATTTTAGTGTTATTTTAATTAAAATTTATATTATATAAAATAATTTATTATGAAAATTAAATATTTTTATATAGATTTTTTTTAATTAATCAAATGCTACAAATATGAGTAAAAATAAAATAAATATAAATTTTTTGTTATAAAAAGTTCAATGATATTGTCCGTTTCGGTACACTTCAAGTGCATTTTACAGGTTTAAAACGTATCATTGAGTAAAAAGTTTCAGGCCCTACTTAATAACTGTTTAGAGATCTGTTGGGCAAGCAACGTGAGAACTCAATTCACAATATTTTTATATTTGTAAGTGAAATAAATATAAACTTTTTACACATATTTGTAGCATTTGATTAATTAAAAAAAAAGGCAAATTGGCAAGTTTAGTCCCTCAAACTAATTTTTTGTACAAATAGGTTCCCAAATTATGCAAATCGTATGATTAAGGTCCTTCCGTTTGAATTTTCTGATCAAAGTATTGTTTCCCTGTTTAAAAAAAAAAAAAAAAAAATGCCCAAGGGCATTGTGGTCTTTTCACATTGAAAATTTAAAAAAAAAAAAAAAAAATCACATTTTTCTCTCACACATTCTGACAAACACTACGTGATCATCTCTTTTTGCTTCTCCCCGCCCCGCCCTCCTCTGCCCCCGCCCCTGCCAGACCAAACTCTCAATGCAAGCTCAGCGCAGACACTAGACACAGACAATTGAAATCTCCACGCAGAGCCAAACAATACACTTAGAAAAGGATCCAACACCCGAACTTCTACCCAACCCGTAAAAGACCCCAGGAAAAAAAAAAAATTCTTGTTAGCATATACCGTTGCTTCATCAGCCCGAAGGAAGGGAATGGTAGACAAGCTTCAATACCCATCTATGCCTGGATTTCACTTATTTTAATTAGTTGTGTTTTCCAAATTTGCTTGTGCGCCTTTACTACTCCCTCCATTTCAATTGATTTGGAGGCCACAAAAAAGATACCTCCTTAGATTGAATCATCAAATTCAAACAGAAACTAACTAACAAAAAGAGAAGTGGGATGGATGTATGAAAAATTATTCCAACAATTATTCATAATTTTGTACAAAGTTTTCATGTTAAAACCATCATCAGCAAAAGAGGATTTCTACATCCCATGATGATGAGCAAATTGAAGAACACAAATTTAACCACAAGATACAATCAAGCCGAACCCAACAAGAAGTCTATGGGTGGAGATAGTGTATATATACAGGGGAATAAACAAAAAAAAAAAAAAAAATCAAGATCCTAGAACAAGCCTGCCGCAAACGAGGATACAACCGACCGCTGTGAAGACTTGACTCCCTCAATATATCTTGAATGGTCTGGACAAAGAAATTCAAGCTTCTGATCGGTGAAACTTAGAGAATCAAAGGGGCGGCTGAGAATGCCACAGCAAAGAAGAAGCGCAACATCTCTCAATCAAATTTTTGTCGAAAAGGATTCAAGCGGAAAAATTTCAAGCCAACAACAATGGGTATTCTCCGGTATCAACTCTTGGGGATGAAGCATCGAATTATAAATGGAAGAAAAAAAAATTGCAGTAAACTAGAAGGTGGACAGAGGAAGTTCGGAGGGGGTGGGGAGGTAGGTTTGCTGGGACTGGGAGAGAGAAGCAGTGTTTTTTTTTTTTTTTTTTCCCTTAATTTTTTATGTGAAAAGACCAAAATGCCATGGAGCATTTTTATTAACATGTGAACGGTGCTTTAACAGAAAATTCAAACGAAAGGACCTTAATCACATGATTTGCATAGTTTGGGGACCTATTTGTATAAAAAATTTGTTTGGGAATTTATTTCACCAAATCACGATAGTTTGGGCACTAAACTTATCAATTTACCTTAAAAAAATTATACATAAAAGTATTCATTTTTCATAATCCTTTATTTTGTATAATATAAATTTTTTAATTAAAATAACATTGAAATTAAAATAATATCATAATATACTAATTTATGGGTATAAATCATATATTAATTATAATTTATATTTTATTTGGATATTTATACTTATAAAATATTTAATTTTATATAAATTTCTTAAATATTTAACATAAATTTAATAATTTAAAATTTAAAATTTAAATTTATTATATATATATATATATTATGTTAACATTTTTATTTAATTTATTATGTATG
>JAXGGT010000035.1:6255599-6267450 GCA_035583425.1 Marsdenia floribunda | reverse complement strand
ATGATTACGTAAATATATTATAGTTTTTCTTAGGTATCAATTATATTTAATATAATAAATTATTAGTCGGTAATTTTTATTTAAAAAAAATAAAAATTTCTTATATAACTTTTTCTATTAGTATAAACATAAATAAAGAAAAATAATTTTTAATTTAAAAAAAAATTAAAAATAAGATTTTAAATCATACTTTTATAAATACAAATAAAAATACAATTAAATAAAAGTATTTTATTCTTTTATATATAAAAAATCATAATTAAAAATTATTTTTGTTGACTCAAATTTTTATGTGATAAGAAAAAATTAGGTAGAATATTTTGATTGGTTTGCTACACAAAATGATGTTAATTAGGTTTTGTATAATAAGATTTTCTCGGCGTATAGGACTTGATGTTTAGTGTAGGGTTTATGAATTTTAATTTATTTTTTTAATGTTTAGAGTTTAAAATTTTAGATTAAAAGTTTTGGAATTTTTTGTATTATTATTATTATTATTTTTAAAATTGTCCATTATTGATATCTTTTATATTAAAATAAATATTTCTATTTAATTTTATATAGGTAAGAAGTAAATATTTTTAAGATAATATGAAAAATTTTAAATCTAATTATATTTTATTGCTATATTTAAATATTTTGAGTATATTTAGAATTAATTATTAAGATATTATATTAGTATTTTTTTTGTTCATTTTTTGGTCAATGATAGTAAATAATTATATTTTAATATTAAAAATAGTTTTAATTTGTTTAAATGATTTACAAATTTTAATTTGAAATAATTATATATCAAAATTTTAAATCATATTTTATTAAAAAGATAAATATTTATAATTATATGGTATAATAATATAAATTATAAAATATTAAATTTAAATTGAATGAAAAAAAAATATAAAAAAATATAGAGAGAATCATTCTTCATGCCTCCTCCATGCCTCAACAACATATTTCTCTTTCTTTTTGAAATTCTAATCTTAGGTACCGCTATTGTTGCCTTACCGGTAAAATTTCGGGAAAAATGGAGCCCAATTCCAATGAAGGAGATGAGTCAGGTAGTAGCTGTGCAAAGAGAAAGAGAGTTTCCGAACAGGAACAGGAACAAAGCGATACCAAGGTTTTAGCTTCAAATGAAATTGCTCAATTGAAAAATATAATAAAAGAGTCTTTTCAATTAATAGAAAAGATGGAGTCGTCCAGTTCTAATATCGGTAATCTCCATAGTCAATTGACATCTTTATTTGCGTAGCGACAAAGTATTTCGAGTCAGTTATCAGGCGGGGACAATCGCCTTCCCTGACCGCCGGCCGGCGGCAATTGAAGCAAAAGCTCATCCACATCTGCTCCTCCTCTTCCCCACTGTTGATTTTTTATTTATTTATTTTTTCAATAAATGGCATCGACAGCATCGACATGGGGCAGTCTTCCCCTGTTTCGACATTGGCCAGTGACAATTGGTTGACATATAATGGGTAGGTAGGTTCATATTGTTCCTACTTCTTAATAGTCTATTGTGGTTGTTAGTTTGTTGTTAAATAATGGCTTATTATATCATCAGTATAACTCCACACTTTTAATTCTCTGTCAATCCACATCATGATAAAAATTGGATGAGAGACTCATTTGATTGCAGAGTTGCTTGAAAGGTGGAATATATAACAATCTGTTGAAGTTTATCTTTTGGAATAAATTGGCTTTTAGTCTGTTAACCTTTTTGTGCATCCATTGGTCTTAGACATGAGTTTGAAGAATTTCATCTTTGTTCTTTAGGCATAAATTTGCATGTTGGATTAAGGATATTCCAAAAAGAATAACAATGAAAAATAAAGGCTATATTTGGATTTCTATTCCGTGAAGAATGTTTATCTCTCAATAACCAGTATATTAAAACATGTCTCCCATAAATACACCTATAAAAGAGTAATTTAATAATAATAATAATAATAATTTGAATTCCAAATTTAATATACATTAAACAAAATAATATACAACAATCAAGGAGTTATTTACTAAGTTAAATCTTTTTGACTACGACGAGTTCTTTTAATTTTTATAAGTTAATATTAAAATTTTAATTTTATACAAATTGATCATTTATCTATTTTTGATTTCTCAAATTGGTCATTTCAACTTAAAAATGATTGTCACTTTACCGATATACCAGTTAAATTAAAAGGATATTTTGATTATTTTATATTAAAAAAAAGAAAAAGTAGAATTAGATATATTAAATTTATTTTACATATTTTTTTTTTATTGAAAAAAGTGAGTATTTTGATCAAAATATTATATTTATTCTATTTTTTTAATATAAAATAACTAAAATATTCTTTTAATTTAATAGGTATGTCGGTAAATTGACTAAATTTTAACAAATTTTGATCGAGAAGACAAATTTAAAAAATAAAAAATAAATAAAGATCAATTTGTATAAAATTAAAGTTTTACGACCTAAGTAAAGAAAAATATAAATAGTTAAAGGGGATAAATGGAGAAATTTTTCGTAAAATTTATTTATAAAAAAATAATTTTTTTATAATTCAAAAAAAAAAAATAAAAAAATAAAAACGCGAACTGACACGTCAGTCAGTTGTTTAAATGTCTCTACTTTCCTCAGCTACTCTCCTCTACCTACGACTTTTGTTGTCCACCGTGCTTTGAAAACTCCGCCACCGTCTGAGCTGATACCGGCGGGCAGTGTCGCACACATTCTCTCTCATTTCTCTTATCTCTCTAAGACTAGCCACACCTTCTCCTCCGTTCTTCCGCTCAGGAGTCATCATTGTCATTGTTCCTTCTAATCTCAGTACTCGTTACAAACTCCGACTCCTCAAGGAGAAGCTCTGGATGCGGACTTCAAATCTGTTTGAAAATGGAATTCGTCAGGTGTTAGTTCAGTTTCCTGAGAGATAGGCGACGAGGAGATTAGACAGTTTTGGAATTGTCGACTCCTTTTTTAATTTTTTGCTGTTCAATTTGAGCTAAAATCTTTCGTTTAGTTTAGTTTAGCGGTTTGAGGAAGAGGGGAGAGCGGAGAAAGATGATGCTTAGGTTGATGAGGTCAATGGGACGACCAGTTTCGTCCGTGGTTTTGTTGCAGTCTCGTGCACCTCATTCTTCCAATTGCTATTCATCGTTGTCGGCAGCGAAAGCTTCGTTGTCATCTCCTGCTGCTGTGGAAGCCGAAAGATGTATAAGAGAAGGGCCTAGAAATAATTGGAGTAGAGATGAGATAAACTCTGTCTATCACTCGCCTCTTCTTGATCTTCTCTTTCATGGAGTGAGTTTTCTTTCTCACTTTTACATTGCAATTCAGCAATATGCATTGAAACATGTTGGTTTTTGTTTTCATTTTCCTTCTATTCAATGAGAAAGTTCTTTTTCTTTGGGCGGGGCGGCGGTTGAAGTTTTCTTGGACTTATGTTATTTTAGACATAGGAAGCTCAAGTATTCTACCAAAATTAGCCATTATCTTCTGTACTGGGGGGTAAGAATTTAGAAAAAGAAAAAAAAGAAAAAAGTGTTAATGGCTTTTACAAGGTCTTCATCAGCTGCAACAGATCATTGGTTGTTGATTCTGTTGAGAATCATCGTGATTTTGAAGCAGAATGTATATTAGTTTCTTCAAAAAGAAATATTGTTTGATAATATACTTAGAAGTGAGAAAGATGAAGATTCTGAATACTTTTAGAGCCAGCAACAACAATTTGAACAGCTCAAAAATTCCAAATAAACGAATCAGCTTCCTGAACATCGATAAATCTGTACTGAAAAAGAAAAGGAAAAAAATGTCATCAGCAAATTGAGAATATTGAAACTTTGACCCCATAGATTGTTCTGCAGTGTATTTATGTAGAACCTAAATACCAAAAATCACTTATACTTGAGCTGCATTGACATGGATCCTCTAGACTTTCTTCAGAAATTAATTGAGTAATCTGAATGCCATGAAAAGAAAACTCTTCTTTGTTTTCTTGTCTTTTAGTTCTGAGTCATTATTCACTTTTCAATTTCATCGACTTTTTATGTTATTCATCTACTTATCTTGGTTTTAAGGTTTTTAAAATAATTAATATAACTGTATATAATTTATCATTTTAGGCTCAGGTTCATAGACACGCTCACAACTTCAGGGAAGTGCAACAGTGCACTCTTCTATCTATTAAGACTGGTGGGTGCAGTGAAGATTGTTCATACTGTCCTCAGTCATCTAAATATAACACTGGTCTCAAATCCCAGAGACTTATGAACAAAGATGTTGTTTTGGAGGCTGCAAAAAAGGTTATTGATTTATTTTTGATTAAATATAAAAGTCTTGTATTATATACCTGGGTATGAGAAGCAATGCATATTATGTATAAGGTTTCTGTTAAATTGAGTTGAGCCCCACCTCAGATGAAAAAAAAAAAATACTCCGTCCTGTGGCATCAGTGGAGGAGGAACACAGTCTTCTTCTGAAAAATTGCATGGCATTGTTTTTTGTTTTCTTTTATCTTTTAAGAAGTTGTGCATAAGTTAGACAATCTAGGCGGGAGGCATCCACTTATTTTTTTATTTTACTTCTGGAATTTCTTCCTCCTATAGTGACTGAGGTCTCCCCTGTTATTTGACTCCTCTTTAGGTCCGTTTTCCAGTATTTTGAGTTTGTGACAACTAATTTAGTTTGACTTATTGGGTAACACACAAAAAAATTCTGTAGGTAAGTATTTCAGATGGTTACCATGAAAACAGGGATCCATCCGGCATTTTAGATAATTCTTGTTCTAAAATTTGTAAAAGCTAACAAAATGGTAAACATGCTCTGAATATTTAATGGCTAAGTTTTTTCTGTCTTTTATGATCTTTTTGGTGATGCCACCACACTTGGTGGGATTCTTCAAGCTATCTTGATCTTGTTAAATGATAGGCTTTCAGGTACTTATAGCCTGAAGTTGTACAGAAACCATTTCTTTTGTTAGTAAGGCGACAAAATCACATCACTCTGAATTTTATTCTACCATTTACTCTACATTCTTTGCATTTTTTAATTCCTTAATATATGTAATCTCTCTACTTGGAGAGTGTAGAATGACTTCATCTACAGAAACTAAAGGTGTGAACCAGATAATACTCTCCAGTGTGAAATGGTTTTCCTTCTGATTTCATTTTGAATCTTCCAAAAATGAATGTTTGCTTTACTAAATTGAACATTTGGACTATCTTGAATTTCCACTAAAGCACTTCATTATATTTCTAATTAAGACCTATTGCACTGTGAATGTCTTCCTTTATAAATGCCATTTATATTTATACTACTTAACAATTTTGCGTCAACTTATTGGTTCGATTAGCTTAAAATAGAAATATTATATTGTCTACTATTTATTTGTTTATTTTTTTCTGCCATATAGTAAGCTTGTGACTGTAAATGGTCAGCTGTTGAATTTGTTTGCATATGATCTATGTTATACCCATTCAATTCTTGAGCTAAATTTATCTTTCTAGCTGCCTTGTTTCTGAGCCAATGAAGAGAAACTTTTCTAAAGCATTCTAGTACGGCTGATCTTTTCCCAATTAAAAAAAAAAGAAAAAAATGAAACTTATGCAGTACTGCCTAACCTTCTGTTGAGGTCACATTTATTAAACAAATGCATATAACAATCATGTCTAATTAAAATTTATTTGAGACTGTTTGGGCTTCAAACCATGTAGCAAACATTGTAAAATAGAATTTTGAGTTTTCTACCTTTCACTTTTCTACATTGGTGCTGCTACGTTTCACTGTCAATTGGATTGAAATTACATGATAGCAGGTGGGAGATGATGATTTAGTCTCTTCTGCTTTTCTATTTATTTAATAGTTAGAGCTGATGCAAGACAATTAACATAAACAGCCAGATACTGTTGGTTAAACAGTTGAATGAGCTCCTGGAGGTTATTACAATCCTTGATTAACTATGCATATACTGTTACCTACTTATGAATGGATGTCTTGTAATTCTGACCACTATTTATCCAGCTACTGTACATCTATTTTTCTGAATAGTAAAATGTACTGGAATCCAATAGCATGAAAGGAATATATTTTTTTATTGTGATAGCCACTGGTACAAATGCATTGCTAACCTGATAGACATGCATGGTCATTTCAAACTCTTAAAAGGCACATGGTTTATTTTTTCCACTGATGCTGCGGCAGATTATTTATTAATGTTACGGAAGTTAAGCATGAATATATGTAATTAGGCCAGAGACATAGGTACTCTAATCAACAAAGTTTCCTCTCAGAAGATTCTTGATATAACATTGCTTGTGATAATAAAATTATCTGGACTTCTTTGTATTTTAGGCAAAAGAAGCTGGAAGCACCCGTTTTTGCATGGGTGCTGCATGGAGAGACACAATAGGAAGGAAGACAAATTTCAACCAGATCCTTGAGTATGTGAAAGAAATCAGGTAACTAACAATATGCTGTGTAAATAGTTAGTATTTGGATGATAATTAAGATGAATAGTTGACATAAATTTATGTGACAACCCTGGAATCATCAAATGCAAAAATGTGTTTTTCTTTCTTTCCCTCTCAGTTCTTTAGTCCATTAATCTTTCTCCTCATATGATGTTTGAAAAATGGTTTACTGAGAAGTAAGCTTAATAACTCAACTCCCCAATAAACCATGTAAATGCAAAATGATGAACTAACTCATGAGCCAAAATTAATGACTTTTAATTATTTATTTTTCGCTCTAAATAGCCTGCATCAATAGCAGGCTTCAGTTCTAGTGGAGCTTCCATATTTGCATAAGTACTTGCTAACCCAAAATTTCATGTTCTACTTCCAAAGTACCTCAATCTGGTTCAGACTCAATATAGTTGATGACTCTTAAAACGTTGCGGTATTATTCAATTGGTAAAACAGGGACCCAGGTTACGTTTTAGAAATCATGTGCTACTTCCAGAAGGACATTATATCTGTCAATGCTAATCTGTGTATGGAGATGTAATTTATCCCTGAGATCAAATGTGACAATGTGACAGGCCATGTTATCTTCTGTAGCAGTTCTATGTATGAGAACCCCACATTATTTGCTCCTAATTGAACCAGTGTTGAACTTGAATGAACACACGCCCAGCACAAAGTGTTTCTTAGACAGTTTTCAATGAAAAAGAAGAAGAAATATTAGAAAAGAAAATGAAGTACAGAAATGGTCACTAGATTGTGATTGGTTTTAAGGATATAGTTCTCATTTTTTTTTCTCCCATAACGGATTTATAATGCCATATATGGATTTCTAACCTTATGAGTCTACAGTCTGTCTGATATTGTTTGTTTAACCTAGCAAAAATGATTTAAATGAAGGGGCATGGGATTAGAGGTATGCTGCACTTTAGGCATGCTAGAGAAGCAGCAAGCTTTGGAACTCAAAAAGGCAGGCCTTACAGCTTACAACCATAATCTTGATACATCAAGGGAGTATTACCCCAATGTTATAACAACAAGAACATATGATGAAAGGCTGCAAACACTTGAACATGTTCGAGAAGCAGGAATAAATGTGTGTTCAGGTAATCTCTTAGATGATAAAGTAGCTTATCAATTCTGGTTATGATCTTCTTATTTGTACCTGCGTCAATTTTAAGGAATTGCCTTTTATCCCTGTTTGTCCGCCTATTGACTTATAGAAAGGCAATTTCACTACATTTCTGAAGGCCAAAGAGCATCCTCGGTGCCCTTCTTAAGAATGTTTGTTTGATGCGTTCTAATGGAGAAACTTCAAATTTAATACTGGTGTAAATCTTCAATTTGTGATATTTTATCTTGAACTATTGTCAAAACTCTGTCAGTCACTTGAAGAAAATTTCAACTTTCAGTGTAGGACTTGAGAATATTTGGATTTCATTCAATTTTAGTCACTACTCAAGGTTATTGGTGCAGAGTTTTAGATCAAACCTTATCAATCCACTTCTGACTTTCCTCTTTTCCTGATATCAGGAGGAATAATCGGGCTTGGAGAGGCCGAGGAGGACCGAGTTGGTTTACTGCATACACTGGCGACTCTACCTACTCACCCTGAGAGTGTTCCGATCAATGCTCTTGTAGCAGTAAAAGGAACTCCCCTGCAGGATCAAAAGGTGATCATCATTTAGTACATCGCACTATTTTAATGATTGCCTATATTGATCCGCTTTTAATTTGTAATTCTTATACTTTTATGTTTTTTTTTTTCTCTGTGATTTGCAAAATGATCAATCATTCTACATATTCCTAGATGTTGAAAAGGAAACAGAAAAAGAAACAAAGTAGATGTAAACTTTGTGGAGCTTAAGTCATCTTCCATATACTTTGTGGGGTGAACTTTTAAGTTATCCAATAATTATGCTGTCTCCTTGAAGCTAAGTTAGAATACAAGATGTGCTCTCATTATTCCCTGGGAGATGTGAATCTATGGAAGCACTCTGCAAATATGATCTTCTATGAATATACTCCATGCATTTGTTGTCTTTGTAATTTAAACTCACTATTGCTGCAAATTGTGGCTAGTAAGACATCAGAGAGACACTTTACATGAAATGTACACCTTCATTCAATTCATTGCTGCCATTTGAGGTTTATAATTCATATACCAGGGTGGAGGACTAATAATAGTAAACATGAACTGTTGTAAATTTGAATTACCCCATAGTATTTTGTCTGTGCTAATTTGTGTGTGGTATAATAAAAATATGTAGAGAATGCGTGCTTACCGTAAGACATGAACTATTGTTTTGGCAGAATAAATTTATTGGTGTAATAGTTTTGGAATTTTTGTTATAGTTATATTTTCTATTAATTAGTCATGTTTTCATAAAATCATATACTTCAGCGATTGATAATCCATGTAATGTGATCAAGTGACATAGTGGGTACTTAGACCTTATAGACATTCTGCTCTCTAGTGAGCATTTACTTCCGTGGTACTTTCATCCATCAACTGTTAGCCTGTAAAATATACAGAGTTAAAAAATTACAGAAGCTTCTAATTTCCTCAGACAATTTTAAAGTATGTCAATAAAGAATTTTTTTCTTTTCAAGTTTGGTAAACTGTAGAAATATTGTTACTAGTTAAAGAGGAACAGTAATGTGTCGATGAGTATGCTCCCTTTTTTTTTTGTTGATCTCTTGTTTTACTTTCTTTGTTCAGCCTGTTGAAATATGGGAAATGATCCGAATGATTGCAACTGCACGTATCGTGATGCCAAAAGCAATGGTTAGGCTTTCAGCTGGCAGAGTAAGGTTTTCCGTACCTGAGCAGACTCTATGTTTTCTTGCTGGTGCCAATTCTATTTTCACCGGTGAGAAATTATTGACAACTCCAAATAATGACTATGATGCTGATCAACACATGTTCAATTTGCTGGGACTTATTCCAAAGGCTGCTGAATTCTCCCAAAATGAAGACGACTTTGAATCAGACAAGATCGCAGAAGTAGCTTCCAGTTCAAATTGAGACATGACTCTCTCTATTAAGCATTACACCCTATATATGCCAAGAGAAGGTACTGTACTCTTTACTGTATCCTAGAATGTCAAAAGTGGTTTTCATATATAGAAGAGAAGTGAAAGAATCCCTAAATGTTCCTCCACCATTATTTGCATCTATTTATTTGCCTTTATATTGGTATCATTTACTTAGGTTGAAGTGAGAACTGTTCAGTTTGTTGGATACTTCTCATTTATTGCAAAGGAAAGGGATTACTGATTTATATATGTGAACTTCTACAGGAATTCTCATATTATCATGGTGAGATTCATGTTTAGTCACTAAATTTTTTACATCATTAAAAAAATAGATTCTCGATCTAATTTTTTGAGTTAGTAGTTACTTGAGTTTCGATTATTTCAAAATTGAGTCGGGTTGGATTTTTTCTTCATTTTTTTTTTCACTTGAACTTCCGAATTGTTAGTGTATAATTTGATTGTTTTAATCATGTATTTATCGCGTGAATAATTTATATGATTATAGTATACAAAGAGTAACAATAAATATAGTAAGATATCTTTATTAGCTTTTTTTTTTTATTTTTTTATTTTGCTTAGTGTACGAGATATTTTGAATGAGTCCTAATTATGAGCGACACCTTTAAACCATGTCTATATTCTGATAATTTCCGCTTCAGCCGAGACTTATTGGTCTCTAATCCTTATTAGCTTTGATTTGATATACTAAATCTTTTCTTTTTTTTCTTTTTGGGTTTTTTTAGAAACAATATTTCATAAAATAAATAATATACTAAAATTATTGGTGTGATTGGTCTCTAATTTCATAAAATAAATAATATACTAAAATTTATCCTATTACAAGGAGCAAAAAAAAAAAAAAAAAAAAAAAACCTTATATTCATTACTGCTTTTAATCTTCTCTATTTGATCAAAGAGCCTACTTTTTACCCTACTATTATTATTATTATTATTATTTTATTGATTGCTTATAATATTTTTGAATGACTATTTTAATTATATTTTAACTAATTCTTTTTTATTAATTTAGAATCTTAAAAATAATTTATATTTAAGTTAATTTGATGAAATAAGTTAAAATATATGAGAAAAAAAGTTATGATTTATTTTAAAGTACTGATTTTATATACGATTAGTCAAAATATAATAAAAATGACTAAAATTGTCATAAAAAAATAGCATAAAGACTAAAAAAAATTAAATAAATAAATAAATTAAATAAAAAGACTAAAATCACAAAGAAAAATAATAAAATATGAATTAAAATAACTAATATTCAATCATGAAAAATATAAATGCACAATAGAAAAAAAGTGTATGTATGTATAATTCTAAACAAATGACACATGTGCATTGAATTTTTTTGGGTCAAAAATCGGATCGATTTCATTCCATAAGAAGCATACATTTACAAGTGTAAAATACAAACTAATTGCAAGTGCATTGAATTTTGTAACGAATTTAAAGTAGCGGCAATCGTCTCACATTCACAATTATGTTCAAAATTTTTCTTTAAAGTCAACCTATTTAATAGTCGTATTTAAAATATCAATTCCAATCCAACTATGTCTTTTTTTTTTTTTTTTTTTTAATTTTGAGGCTTTTATGTTTGTAATATGTCTCACAAACTCATGACCTCTCAAATCATAAGTGAGACTCCTGAGCTATACTTTCTTGATCTAACTCAACATATTTAATAATCGTGTCGACTCATCTAATTATTTACATATTTAATTATTTAATTCAAACTCAAAAATTATAATTATAATTATTTAACCTTAATAATAAAACTAAAATTTCACTTTTTTTTTTTATTAATATTAGATATATTAATTATTAATCAAATTTATCCAATAACATTTATATCTAAAACTACAAAGTATTAAATGTAAAAAAAAAATTAAAAAAATTAAATTAAAATTTTTATTTAATAATATATTTTAAAATTTTGTGGCTACGCGAATTATAATCAAATTACGCGGGTTCAACCATTTAAATTTAAACGTATTAACCCGCACTGATTCAAAACCCACAAACATTTAATTTTAACCTGTTAATATCGTGTCATGATGGTATTAAATTTTTATGTTGAATTCAATATTTTCGACTCTAATTTAATGTGACAATTAATAGTACAACACCAAAGGTGGGGAGATTATTTATAATAAAAGAGAAGAATTTCCCATCTCTTTCTCACCACCAACTCGAACATTATAATAAATGAATTTCGGATTTCTTTCTTTCTCTTTTTTTTTCACATAAATTATTTACATTTTTTTTAAAAAAAAAAAAATCTAAAATAAATGTTATACTAATTTTATAAGATGATAAATAAAAAATAATTTCAAATATCTTGTTCTTATAACAAGTA
>JAXGGT010000035.1:6209433-6234262 GCA_035583425.1 Marsdenia floribunda | reverse complement strand
ATAATTTAATTGTTATTTTTATTTAAATCTTAAAGTTTATAATATAATATAATTAGAAAATATTAATTTATTAAAAATATATTTAATATAAAAAAAAAAAAAAAATTTGCGATGGATTTGCGAGGACTTATTAAAAAGGGCCGTCGCAAATCCCTTGCAATTTGCGACTGATTTGCGAGGGCTCCTTAGAAGGGTCGTCGCAAATCCCTTGTAATTTGCGACGGATTTGCGAGGGCTCATTCTGATGGCCGTCGCAAATCCGTCGAAATTTCTCCTCTTTGACCAAATTGATTGCGGTCGCAAATCCGTCGGAAATAGCGACGGCTTTTCTCTAACAGTCGCAATTTCTGACCACATAAATAGCGACGGTTTGTCCACTAGCAAATCCGTCGTAAATCCGGATTTGCGACGGATTTGACCGTCGCAAAAACTAATTTTTCTTGTAGTGCTCGTGCAGCCATAACTGATCATGGCACCTAGTTTTCTAAAAAATTTACGAATTAATGCAATAGATTGAATATCAAGCATTGTAAATCATCTGTGGTACATCCACAAGGAAATGTGCAAGCTGAAGCAGCTAATAAGCTAGTTTTGGCAGCCCTTAAGAAAAACCTTGAAGACAAATCTAAAAAATAGGTCGAAGAATTAAACCTTATATTATGAGTAGTCTGCACATCGATGCCCCATCAGGGAGACTCCCTACTCTCTAGTCTATGGCTCAGAGGCTATAGCACCAATTGAAGTCACACTGCCCACTTACCAGGTAATTTGCTAAGATGCTCAAAGCAAACGAGCTTCACAAAACATCGACCTTGATTTGTTGGACAAAAAATGAAAGCTAACCAGACTTCAGTTTGAAACATATAAACAAAGAGCGAAGTCGAGCCTTAACAAACACGTTTGGAAATGATGTCTTTAAATTAGTGATTTAGTTCTACGAAAGATCGAAGTAACTTGTTGATAGATGGAAGCTA
Organism: Marsdenia floribunda; assembly: GCA_035583425.1. Lineage (NCBI taxonomy): Eukaryota > Viridiplantae > Streptophyta > Magnoliopsida > Gentianales > Apocynaceae > Marsdenia > Marsdenia floribunda. Next base: position 6,233,288 of record JAXGGT010000035.1, on the reverse strand, counting down.
CTAAGCTTACTCCGAATTGGGAAGGACCCTCCCAAATTAAGTCTGAGATACACCCAGGCACGTTTCGACTGGCCAAAGAGGATGGGACTATGTTGCCCAATCCATGGTACTCCGATCATCTATAAAAATACAATGTACAAAGGGCATTGTTCTTAAGTTGGTATTAAGAAAAGCTCTTTATTTAAATTAAATTTGTTTTAGTGACATTACAGTTTGCATAATCTACTTCGAATAGTTCAACCTCGAATGACTGTGTCGACATAGCATACTTAAACACTCTGTAAGTGTTTGAATCTTATATGAAGCAATTAAGTTCAATTTCCATATTTATGGAAATTTCTCGACAAAGTTGCAAACATTGATGACAGTGAACAAAAATAATATATATGAAGAAATATTTCATTGAATAAGGAGGAGAATACAAAAAGGTCCTCCTCTATTACATTTTGAAGAAAAGAAAAAGAGGAAAAAGACAATCAAGAATTACAAGTCGGAGCAGGAAGTTGGAAGTCTCAGAGGTCATAGTCGGAGTTGGAATAGTTGATGTCTCAACAAATGGTACGATTGGAGGGATGGCTATGAGGTTCCGACCTCAAAAGTATAAATAGTAGCATTAATGGTGGGAAGCTCGACGGTCAAAGTGTTGGCCGCTTCAAGGAGGGTTGTCTGCTCTGCCTCACTTTGAATTTGAGTTTTCAATATTCATTTTGTGAATTGCCTCCAACTCCCAATCAAAAATGGGCTTGAAGTTTTCCCCATGACTCGCTTCTAGACTAGAAAAGAACATCTTGTAGGAATCGATCAGCAGACTCTTATCCGTGAAAAAAAATTGTGAAGTTGTCGCACTATGTGAGCTAAACCTAGCTGCAAGAAAGTATATGCCTGCGCAATAAGTGCGTTCTTGTACTCCTCAAAGGCTTTAAATGTGTTTATCACCTCTTTGGTGTACTCCGCAAACTCAAGCTCTACCACCCGTTTCCCCAACTTCCCTGCTTCCTCCTTGGCCGCCCACTCTGTAGCTTTTAATTCTCTATTTACATCTTGATGGGTGGCCACCATGCTCTTCAATACTTCAACCTCAACACACTTCTTCTTGTGCTCCTTCTTCTCTTGATTATACTTCGTCACCAACTTGTTGCGGACTCAGAGTAGAGCATCAACTCTTTCTCCTTTTTATCTAATTCCTCCTCCTTCTCCTTCAACTTCGACTCTAGTTTAGATATGCGAGCTTGACTTCAAGCACATTTCTCCTCCAAGCCAAGGGCATATCTTTCAGAAGACTCCACAGAGGCTGCCTCAGTGCACACATGAATATAATGTGCCATGGCCTAAAAAATATAATGAGACGAAGTTTAATACTTTGTAAGAATTGAGAAGGAAAGACATCATGACCATTAAATGATTATACCTGTGCAAAGTGAGCTCCACCCTGATTGGCAGACTCCTCCACCCCCTGATTACTAATAGGCTTTACGTAATTAGGGTCAACACTTCTCCTCACAAGAATAATTCCCAAGTGAGGAGCAACCTGAGCACTACTCACATACAACCCCTCCAAAGTCGAGGTGCAGTGGAGTACCTCTCTAGCCAGGCTTCGAAATTCATCGGATGTTCTGGGATATTGGAAATTCAAGTGATGCCACACCACCCTATTAGAGTCCCTTGCATTGACTTCAGAAGAATTGACCCTTGAGCCTGCAGACTAGAATCCTCCAGAATGCCTCCACCTCGACACTTCTTGCTGCGGAGACTGATGCCTGGGGCTTTTTGGGACTTCAACCACTTCCTTAGATCTTCTCCTTTTAGAGGCATCAGTAGCTTCCTTGTCAATCTCGCCAGTTTCATTATCTCGACTTCCTTTATGTTGGACATGGTGAGGTAGCAAGTTCGAGGTCGAATACTTGTCTTTGGTAGCATCAAGCTCCTTTTCTTTACCTTTCCCTTCTCCTTCTCCTTCTCCTTTGATGCAGGGTTATCAAGCTTGGAAATTAGAGTAAGTGGAGTGAAGTTAGCCTTTTCAATCTGACTAACCCTGCTAGTCCTCTTCTTACCTGCCATGGTAACCATCTTTGCTAAGCCACTCATTTCTGCAAGGAATAAAACAAGCAAAGATTTGTAAAAACTTCAAGTCATGGACATTGACTAAATAAAACCAAAGTAAAATAATTAATACTTTCAACAGGTTGGCAATCCTCAAGAGTTTTATTCGAATAGTTAGGGCATTGGTCAAGTAGACCCGTCGGGGTGAAGGTCTTGGGGCGATACTTCTCCTCTTTGTCAATCCGAGTTCTATCCTTCTCTCCTCAGATATGTAAATGTCACATTCAGCCAAACTCTCCTCACTTAGCAACTCATTGATGGAAAAGTAATTGGTTTGCTTATGAGGATTTGAGCTTAAGTTCTCTTCTATAAAATTTAAGAACTTAAGGTCGCTATTAGAGAAATTAGGTTCAGAGCCCAGAGGGTCCCATTTGCAAAGTTGGTTTACCAGAGGAGGAAAGGGGAAACCAAACTTTGACTCCACCACAAACCATTTCTTTGTCTAAACAATTTTGCTAGGAATGGGGCCAAAAAAAGATCGATGGTATTATTTCGAGGTCGCATTGAAAGAACATTATTGACCATGCGTAGTGAAGAAAAAAAGTGTCTAATCAAATTCTCAAAAATTTCTATATTGAATGTTTTATACAAAACTATGAATCTCATAATATAATGAATTGTATTTGGGTGGAGATGTGAAGGTTGTGCTCTAATAAAAATAAAAAAATCTACAAAGCTGGGGTCCAATGGAAACTTAAGCCCAGCTTCGAGATTTGCAACTAGAATAGGGATAGATATAGTAGACATAGAATCCACTTCTTTTTCAATATAAGTTTTATACTTTGACTGGTCAATGCTATACAGTAGGTGAAGTGCACTCAGTTCAACCTTGGTTAACTTATTCTTTGTAAGTGCAAAAATTCCATATAGCCTAGACTTCGATCTACAACTTCTCCTTGGAGATTCCAATGTACTAGACTTAGTCTGGGTCTTCTCGGAATCTAATATTGGAGCAACAGTGGTCAGTTGAGCTACATCGGAGGATGCTCTAAAGGCCTTTCAGACTCAAAAATTTGATTTCCATCTCTCCAACCTCGACATCTCTTCTTTCGGACTCTACCTCACCTACTTTGGACATTTGCTGAGCGAAGTTCTCACTAACATATTGGTTAGAGTCAGCCATGCTTGAGTCTAAAATTTCAATAACATAGTGGTCATTTATGATGGAATTATTGATGGGGGGAAGAATTTCAGAAAACCAAAAAGTTTGAAGATATTCATGGATTCAATCATCCTCGAAGCAATCAATCATTTGAGACCCAAGAGGCCAAACTAAATCCGCACCTAATCTAAGCTTCGCACAATCACCCTCAACAAATTCTATACCCCACCAATTTCTAAATTGCCTGATTCTGGTTTGTACATCCGTACATAGCCTCCAACAGTCCCAATGGAGCTCATACATAGCTAAATTAGGCAAACTCAAGGCCCTAACCACCTTTCTAGCCAAACGTTTAACACCCATAACTATTACCTATAGAAACCCACCACCCAAAATGCCAATGACTGATAAGACAAACAAGAATCTCTACACACAACGACAAAACCCACAGACAGAAGTAAAAACTAGAAAAAAAAAAAAAAAAAACCCACAAAGCCTAGCTAAATTCTCATTGTAACAATGAAAAGAGGCTCCTGAAGCTTTTAATCTGTGCAAAAAATAAAATCAACAGAGCAAATTGCAGAGTGTAAATAATTGTAGAAAGAAAGTATATGGAGGCAAAAGGAAAATGCATATGAGAAGAAGAAGAAAGGAAAAGAAAATGAAAAGCAATGAGGCATATTGAAGAAGGAAAGAAAAAATCATTATGAATTGATCTAAACGAGGCGTGGAGAGAGAAAAGTTATAGATACAATTAATGGTGTTGCCATCAATTTGTAACGACGTGCCTTTATCAAATAAAACTGAAGGGCTACGTGGAAAAGTGCATTTTCATGAGCACATTTTCCACATCAGCAGAGGTAAATTCCCATCAGTTAATGTGAGGGGCCACTGAACGAATAATGAAGTTTAAGAATTAGAAATTCACAAGTATTGGACTCCGACTCCGATACCTGAGCTTGAAGTCCGACAAATTGAGTTTCATAATTCAAGAAGGAAAATGGAGCATAGTGAGACCAACTTCGATAGAGGCCAACTTCGGTCATGTACTTTGGCTTCCAGAGTACTAAAGTAAGCAAAACGACTAGTCAATGAATTATTAATGGGTTATTAAACTCATTTTAATAAAAGAATTGGAATCCATCGATGGATAAAAACATGGAGGCCATGCAACTACTCATGCAAAATATAAGGTCAGATGGAATATCAGAAATGTGGCACAAAATCAAATTGATATCCTTCCTCTCATATATAAGAGCATGTACAGCTTATACCAAGATCATCTTATACGGGAGATCATCTTTGGCATGCAAGATACACTGCTAAATCCTAATACTCACTTATCTCTTTAGTCTCGAGTCCTTCATATTCTTTGACAAGATTACTAACTTAATAATCGGAGGGTTCATTGGGACACTCCCTCTCCGTTTTGAATTTTTTTGCAGGTCTAAATGCTTGGAGTACTGTTGCATGCAGACTTCCTGGACATATTATCGTCTTCTTAGTAATAATTCTCGTATTTAATGACCTCCTGATTTTTTGCAACATCAACTTGATTATGCCACCCCCATAGTCCTATTCTTCACTTTTTTTTTTCTCTTCTAATGTATGTTCTAGCATGTTATATCAATTGTTTTGACTCATGTTGATAACTGCCTTTTAGTTAAAGTATCAGAATACTTGAACTTGTTCTGACAAAATCTAGGCAAAACTTCATCCACGGGGTTGTTCTATTGAACTGTGCTGGCAAGTATGAACAACAAGGCCATTGTTCTTTTGGTTTTGACCTCTTGCTGAGGTAAAGAGGTATTGTATCTGTTATTTTTGATTGTGTCAAATAGAGGTAACATATCAATTGCGAGTTTGGTCATTTATGCATATCAACAATTCAAGCTACTCAACTTAAAATCAAGCAACATTAGGAACATCTTGATGCCAATTTATGCAAAGAAGGAATTTGTTGTTGAGGAACTTGTGGAAGTATGAGTACATTACTTTTTATGCATTTGAGTTCAATCACTACTGATTGCACTAAGCTAATTATAGGATTACGGATTGTTGATTTTGCTGGTCGTGGTAACATTCTTTAGAGGACAAGTGGCGCTGCTACAAGTTCTAGAAGATAGTGACTTGTAACTCGGTAATTTGTTTACCCTATATTTTTCTGTTATGGTCTTTGGTTGCATGCACTTCTGTACTGGATATGTGTTTCTTCTTATCACTGTTGACTGTTTTCCTAAATAATTGTTCTTTTTCCTATCTGTTTGATCAATTGGTACTTTCTAATTAATTTGTCTGCTATTAGCTCTAGTGGAGGCTGCATGTTGGTTTGACTTTTGAGGAAAACACTCTTACATGTATATTAAATAAGGCATTAGAATTTCCAGGAAAATCACACTTTAGTTTTTTTATCAATTTTTCTTTGGGACATGAATCATGATTTTGTTGCGAAATGAGCTATCAATTCTGATGTTAACATGGCGGGTACTACTCAAGCACTTGACACTTCATTAATTAGCTCAAGTTTCATTGAAGCTAGTGAATCTTAAATTGAAGTTTTGAGGTGTATTGATTGAATAGCAACCTGTGTTGGCCAGAGTCTCTACTCAGTACTACCTACAGACCTCCGCTTATTTGGGTATTAGAAGGATAGGTAATTAGTTGCTGGAAATGTCGTCTAGCATCTTTTTCATATAAACTTGTCTAGTAAGACTGAAAGAAGAAAAAACTAGAAATGTTGAGACATAGGAAAAAAAACACAACCATTATTTTTTATCATTTACAAACATACTCCTTTTTGAACCTCACCAGCTCGTCTGAAAGCTGCCCTCCTGTTACATATTCTATGACAATGTAAATTTTTGTCTTTGTTCCAATTACCTGAAACAGAAGATCAGCTGGTGGTAAGAAGTGAAGCGTAGTAAGTACTAGGAATAAACAACATTTCCAAGTTTTGCCGTAGCTGAGCATAGCTGAAATATTCTTACCATATTTGGTTGATTCGGGAGCTTCATTAGTCCTAATCTCCCTTTGCACCTGAAGGAAACGAAAGAAAAACTTGCTTGTTGTGTCAAAGAAGACCGACAAAAATAGGTAAAAGAGATGGCAAGAGAAAAGAAAATTTTCCATAACTAACCTGATTAATCAGATTGTGTTTCAAGATCGGTTGCTTGTCTATAATTTTAATGCCAACATATTGTCCATTCTTGATGTTCTTAGCTAGTTTAACCATTGCAAATGTTCCTTCTCTAATTGTTCTTCCAAGCTGATACTTCCCTACCATATTTGAATACCCCATTTCTCCAAAAAAAAAAAAAAAAAAAAAATCCTCTTCTACCAAAATTTTCTAGCCAAAAATAAGACTATATATATACATAAAAAGCTGCTTCTTGCAAAAGTCCTTATAAATATTGTACAGTGTTGCCTCTAGGAGAGAGTTCCATGAACTGTTTTTCTCTTTTTTTCAAAGATATTGAGCTTTCTTTTTTTTTTTTTTTTTTTTTTTTTTTTTTTTTTTGGCATAATCTGGGTGCTTATGTGTTAACCTATCTGGTGCATCGAAGCATTTTCACTCCTAATCAGGAACTGATATATTTTTTAATTATTTTAGTATGAGAATTTATGTTCATTAGTCCTTCCATAGGCATCTGGAATTTTAAAATGCAGTATTTTGTGTTCAATACAGTAAGATCTTACACTTTTTATTAAAAAAACAAAAAAAAAAAAAAAAAAAAATTCAAGTTTTAATGCAGAATTTATATTACTGCTTGGTGAATATTCATATCTGAAAAAAAACATGTACATGGCTCCAAAGCATAACATCATTTAGTTTACTTATATTGAGAAAAAAAAAAAAAATGATGTACTGTGAGTTATAGCTTGTGGTTGTCCTTTTGGTTCATATGTAGGTAACAGAGAGGAAATCAGAATTGACGACTAGAGGAAGCAGCCTGGATTGTATGTTTTAAGTATCTGAGAGTTCAAAAGCACAATTTTGTCTCGCCATAATAATATATAGGTTGATGTTCATTTTTCCTTTTTGGCATCTTCTAGGATGATGTTGCAGGATACTTTGTTTACTAGGGGAAAGAAGAAGTATAGATTGTTTAGTTTCATGATCGGAGAATTTTGTCATTTCTGATGATATTTTGTTTGGCTACATTTTCTGATGGACAAACATTGATTTTGCAGATTTGGAGGTTTGGGTGTTTGATTATTTTTCTTTCTCTTACTGCTTTAAACAATGGGGAAAACACTTTGCTCCATTTGTTTTGTGCCATTTTGGCATTCAGGAGTGTATCATTGGTGAGAAGTGAAGATGCTTACAAAAATATATCACCTGGACTATTACTTAGGGAACAGCTTCACACTTGGTTCTCCTCAGCAGGTTGGAAGTAGTTATAACATCTATAACATTCACATCTTCTCTCCGACCTACGATGCACCGATTGTTTTGTCTCTAAAATGGGGATTTTGTCTGTATTGTTATAGGTCATTCTCATCAATGGTCAATTTCCAAGTCCAAGGCTTGATTTTGTGACCAATGACAACATTATTATCAATGTCATTAATAAGTTGAATTATCTATTTCTCATTAGTTGGTGAGCCCAATTCATCCTTTTGTCAATTAACTGGGCATTATTCATATGTTACTGTAAAAAATCAGCATAAGTTTATTATTAGTTTTTTTTTTTTTTTTTTTTCCTCCACTTTTAGGAATGGGATCAAGCACAGGAAACATTCTTGGCAAGATATATGGTGTTTTGGGAAAAAATTGCCCTATTCCTCCAATTTCAAACTTCACATATAAGTTCCATACGAAAGACCAGATTGGAGGCTACTCATATTTCCCTTCAATATTGATGCACAGAGCTGCTGGAGGTTTTGGAACACTCAACGTTTGGCAAAGATCAGTGATTTGCTATTTCATATCCTAAGCCTGATGGAGATTTCAGTTTGCTAATTGGAGAAGTCACAGGGTTAAAAAAAGTTTCTTGTCTCCAGCCATGCGGCTTTAATTACTTGTTGCACTTCTATTGGTTTCCCTTTTGTTTTTTTTTTTTTTTGGGTTTCACCTACCTATGTGATAGCTTTTTTTTTTTTCTTTTTTTTTTTGAGAAATAGATCTATATATTATTAAAAATAACTGGAAATCGCACAAGATAAACCTGACAAGCAACATTTGCTGTAAATAGAGAATGTCAAACCTACAACCATTTGGTATGCAGGAGAGTATTTTGCCACAAGATAAACCTGACAAGCAATGTACTGATTTTCCAAGAAATTTTGCTGTAGTAACTAGTTTTGAGATTATTTTGTAAAAAATAAAACAGAAATAATTGGAAATATGTTGCCTGGTTTATCCAAATTTTCCACTTTCCCTATGCCCATTTACAGGTGGGTGATGAGTGGAGGGGGATTTTTTTTTTATTATTTTTTTTTTTTTAAGAAGTAAGAGGACTAAATTGAAATATTTGAAAATTAAATAGCAGAATGTTTCCTCTCTTTATACTAGTTGGAATCATTAAGGGTGTGTTTGACTAACTACTAAACTAGAAAAAAATTGGTTATTTGAGATAAATTTTTATTCAAAATGAAAGTTGTCTTCCATTTTTTTTAAATTAAATTTTATATTAGAAAAAATTGTGGTTAAATATATAGGTTTTATAGGTGTAATGATTGTATGTGTAAGAGAATATTTTTTTCGAAAAATGTGTGTAAGAGTGATTTTATTAATAATATATATTTTTTAAATAATGTGGGACTCACAAATTTTATAGGCGTGTTTTATAGGTGTATTTCTAGAAAACAAACTTGAATTAAAAAAAAAAAAAATGTCCAAATATGTAGAGGTATTAGGGAACCAAAATTCTCACTTTTTTCTAATTAAATGTTTATCCAAACACACCCTAAATAATTTAAATATTGTGTTTGTGTTATGACTTGAATTTATGATTTTTTTTTTTCCTTATGATTTTCATCTTGGATATATATAACTTAGATTTATAATCTTTGATAATTTAGATAGAATTGTTATTATTAGAACAATTACTTATTGTTGACTAATATTTTAATATTAAATTTTTTTTATTTACAAAAAGATAAAAAAATATTTTAATAAACAAAACTTAAATGAAAAAATTGTTATACTTAAGTAAAATTTTGATGTCACTCTCAAATAAGTTTTCTCTCTTGATGATCATTGAATATATATATATTATTTCTTTTTACAGATAATAAAATAATTGTATTATATTCCAATCCCTAAATTTGAGCCAAACATAATTGTAACTTTTGTACTTAGTTATATAAGTATGGTAAAGCAAATCCATAATTTCAAGGTCTTAATCAATTTGACTCGGCCAAAGTCAAACTTTTTGTTCAACCATTGACAGTAATATTAGGATAAATCACCAATTTAGTCCTTTAAATTTATGTTCTGATTTATTATGGTCTCTCATATTTATTTTTATTCAAAATAGTCCTTTAAAAACTTTTGAATTAATCAAAGTGGTCATTTGACCGTTAATATCTAAATATTCCGTTAACTTCTTTTGCGCGTGCTTTTTTAGAGGGGTATTTTTATTATTTTGTTCAAAATTAAAGAAAAAAATTAACAAATTTTTTTAATGATAGAGGAGGTGTAATAGTACAAAAATACCCCCTCTAAAAAAGGCATGCTTAAGAAATATTAACGGAATATTTGGATGTTAATGGTGAAATGACCATTTTGATTAATTCAAAAGTTCTTAAGGGACTACTAAACAAAAATACACATGAGAGATCATAACAAATCAAAACATAAACTTAAGGGACTAAATTAGCAATTTATCTGTAATATTATACATATATATATATATATATATATATATATGTGTGTGTGTGTGTGTGTATCTGTTTTAATGAGATAATAATAATTAATATATATTTGAGATATTTTAATTAAACCATAAAATAATAGAAATTTTATATTTATTAGAATAATATTTGTTTTTGTTTTTTTTTTGAGTTTTTACGGCAATTCTTAAAAAATGGATATTTATTTATTTATTTTATTTTTAAATGTACAAATTAGACTCGCTTTTATTAATTTAAAATTTTTTGAGTAAATAATAATTTAATAATATAAAATATTTTATTTTATATTTTTTATTACTCAAACTCATTATTTTTTAATCATAAATCACCCTATTGTCATTTATATGTAATAGTATATTTAAAAAATAGATTTTGGTCACCTCAATTCTTTAGATTTTGTCAAGAAGGCGTAACTCATTTGATTACATCTTTACTCACGATTCGAGAGATTATGAGTTCAAAATTTCTCAAAAAAAAAATAAAAAATAAAAAATTCTTTAGATTTTTTTTAAAGGGACAAAAATAAGGTAGTAAATCATCGGTGTAACTTTCTATATTTAGATATCTCTACTTGACTTGTCAAGTAAGAATTTTTGAGTTTGATTCACATGAAGAATAGTTTTGTGCTATATTTACAATTATGTATTATAATCTTAAATATTTTTCATAGATTTTTTTTTAAAAAATTAATCGATAAAAATACATAATTAAAGAAGCATAGGTAAAGATATCTTAAATTTTTTCTTCACATAAAATTATCAAATAAATAAATAAAGAGAGGGGAAAAAAAAAAGAAAAGAAAAAGAAGTTTGTGACACCTAACAACTTGGATGTAGCGTACATATAATTGTCCTCTTACCATATCTTATAAACATAATTCTCTTCAACTTTTGCATTAAGCAATAATGTTTTATTCCTTCACTAACTACTTGTGCTTGAAATTTCATCACTCAATCTCAATTCTATATATATATATTATGATTTTGACAACGATTTATTAGTTTGTATTTGGATTAAATTATTTTAAAAAAAATTAAGGCTGTTTTTGGAGTAGAATTTTTTTTCAAAATTTCACTCAAACTCAAAAAATATAGTTGTACTTGTTTGAACACCAATCTGACATGTTACTGTTCATGTTTGGTGAGGTGGCAAAAAAAATAAATAAATAATTTACTCACTTACTATAAATATTCAATATATACATATAAATATATATAATTCAAATAAAAAATCATCATTGCATTAATAAAATATATTATTTTTGTCTCCCACTTACTAGACAATATCTTAGCCCCACCTTACTCCTCGTTATTTGCAATCAACTCAATTCTTTTTGAAAAAAATGAACTTTCTCAAAAAAAGTTCTAATCCAAAAACACCCTAAATCTTTCGAAAGGTATCATGTTTGAATAATTGTCTTGAAGAAAAAATAGTTTTTATATTAAATTTTTTATAATATAAATAATATATATATATATATATATATTTAATCAAATTCAGTCATTAAATTTTAAATTTATTATGTCATAAAAAATATGAAAAATTAGTAAATATAATCTTTAATTTTTGAATCGTTAGTATGTTTGGTTTCAAATATTTTTTTTAATATATTTGATACTAAATATTTAATAATTTCTTATGTTTGGTCCTTTATGACGAAAAAGAGCCTTAAAAATAAAATAAGTTATATGTTGTTATTAAGAGTTGGTTGACTATTATACATGTTAAATCTTTTTTTCGTTATAAAGGACTAAATATAAGAAATTATTGAATGCTTAGGACTAAATATATTGGAAAAAGAATATATTTAGGATCAACCATACCAACAAATCAAATATTAAGAACTAAATTTGCCAATTTTTCTAAAAAATAAATATCATCAACTATTCAAATTTATCTCATAAATAAAAAATGAACATGATTGATTATATATATATATATATATATATATTAAGTTATGTTAAATAGTCAAATCAAATTATTCACATATAAATCCTTTTATTTTACTTTTTTTTTTTTTTTGAAACAATTTTATTTTAATCACGAGTTAAATGTATAATGTTTACATTTAACGATGAGACGTTGTAAATTGCGTGTATTTGTCTTATTATTCACTAATTAGTATACATCTATGTTACCTATATCTTTCAAGATAACTTCTAATCCATATAATAATTTTTAATTAGTATTTTAAAAATTTGATATATATATATATATATATATTGTTTGACCAAATAGTATTTAAAGTGTCTGCTTTTATTAATTTAAATTTGTTTATTTCACAATAAATGTCAAATTCATAACATTACAAAAAAAATTTACAAGATATTTATTCAGTTATAACAAATAGATATAAATATATACATCGATCAACAATATTCTTGACTAAGTTAAATCTATACATTTATATCCTCTTGCGACATAGAACATGTCATGTGAATCTTTAAAAGTTTATCTCCTTGTCATTACTTACTGAAATGATATATGATTTATTGCATTTCAATGCATTTCTATTGTCTTCTTGGTTTTTTTTTTTTTTTTTCAATGTACATAAACTTTATATTATTTGGACAAGAAGGCTTATTTAAGTTGATAATAATCTCACTTATAATAGAAAAAGTTATGAATTCGAATCATGTTAAAGGTAAAAGAGTTTCAAAATATATATTTTTTGAAATATATATATATATATATATACTTCATATTTTTTTTTGTTTAACCACTCGATATTCGGTAGTCACTTTAGATTCTGATTAATCCAAAATCGATTATGTCAAATCTTTTTTTTTTTTTTTTTTCAGAAGAAGCTTTTTCTAACACTCATTTCTCCATACACAATATTCGAACTCGAGATCTCGTATAAAGGAAACCAAACTCCTTCCACATAAACCAATAGATTTTTAGTTATATATACTTTATATTATCTCTACTATGAAATATAATGGAGAAAAAGACCACATTAGTGGACCTCAAAGTACAAAGAGTCAAGATATAAGTAAGTGTAATGGAGATAGAAGATCACATTGGCATTCTAATGGGGAGGATAATTATTCAATTTTGCCAATCAATTTACATATTTTAACTAATTAAGTCTTTATTTTATTTAATTTTTTAGTCAACAAATTCTCTTTAATTTACTTCTTATTCTTCTTCTTCCTTTTTTTTTCCCTCAACAAAGTTCTTATTGTTTGGGTGCACATAAAAGCAACCAACATTGTTAAGAAACTTTGTTGGCTGAAAAAAAAAAAAAAAAAATCAAATTGGCATAAGTATATAAGTTATAGGACCAAACTTGTAAATCCTAGTTTGACACAAATAGTAAATAATTTATGAATAGTACACGAGTCTAGAGATTAATACTTGTTGTAAGTGCCTTGTAAAAGTTAGGATAAGATTTTTTTCCAAATAAGAATTTAACTCGATGAATACAACGTGAGTCGATCAAATTCGAATTAATCAAAATAGTGACTCTAAATAAACAAATTTAAAAATTATCCTAATGATATTTGTATCATCAAACTTTTGTTTAATTATTATTATCATTATTTACTTCTAACCTAAATAAGCTTACTAGAAAATTTTCTTTTTCTCAATTCATGAATCATTTAGAACATTTTTACAACAAAATTGATCATTTTAATCTTCTTATTATTTTCATTTTGACTAATTAGTCCTTCTAATTGGCTTTGATGTACTTTTCATCATCTAAAGTTTGCAATTGATCAATTTTTTTAAAGAATAATTTTTTTAAAAAAATTATTAATTTTTTTCATTAATGTAATGTATAAAAGTTTAAGATTGTATTTGAACTGAGGCATAATTTAAGAAAAAATGACTTTTTTTTTTTTATTTTGAATAAAATTTATTTTAAAATTGGATTTATTTTTTTGAGAATGAAAAGTGTCTGGTGAAAAATTATTTGAATAAGATTTTATTTTGAGAAAAAGTTAAATTTTATATGTGTAATGATGAAAGTGTATTCGAAAAGACATACTAATGCACTCTATTGGTAGATCTTACTTTTTTCTTTTTCAGTTGTGGGGACATCTCGAAGATTGTCTAATGCAATCACAATTCTATATAATCCAAATATAACCTAATTCTCACTATTAAAAAAAAAAAAAGAAGCTATTAAGATATTTTAAAATTAAAAATTTTAAAAATCTTCTATTATATATGTAAAATGTTTTTTAAAATAAATATATAAACAATTAAAGTGCTTTAATAGAATAAAAAAAGCATAAAAAATTTTAATTTAAAAATAATTTAGAAATTCCATTTTTTTATACATAAAATGTGTCTTTTAAGGCAGTTAGAATTGAGGCGCTTATATTAGAGTTGATGTGTTTATATCTAGTGCATCAAAGTAAAAAAGAACCTTAATATATATCCAATTGAGGTGTTTAAAAGCACCATAAATATTATTATTATTATTATTTTGTGTGTTTCTATATGATAAGAGAGAGAAATTAGCTAAGATTATCCTCAATTTATGATTTTTCTTCCCTTTATTTTGATCTTTTATTTGGTCAGTATTATTTTTTAAAATTTCTCAAATAATCTTTTTGATTAAACTTTAAAGTTTTTTTTGTACAAAAACTTTCAATAAAAAAATTTAGAAATATTTATTATTAAGGTATTTTAAATTTCAAAATCTTAAAAATTTTCTATTATTACGTATACAAAAATATTAATATTCAAACTTGGCTTTAGGATAACAGATAGACTTTTCCGTCTATTGTCACAAGTCTTTTTTACTCACCAGGGAGTGAACTAGATGATGATTCAGGTTCGCTAGAGTCCGTCTCAATAGTTAGATTCTTTGAAAATAAATATTTAAACAATTAAAAGTGTCTTAATAAATTAAAAAAATATCTCAAAAAATTTTAATTTAAAAACTCTATTTTATTTATATATAAAATATATCTTGAGACTATTGAGGCGACTAAATTAAGTTGATGCACTTATATTAAAATTGAGGAATTTATATTAAATGTATCAAAATAGAAAATGCTCTAATATATACTCAATTCAGATATATAAAAACATATTAATAACCTTTTTTTTAGTATTTACATAATTTTTTTTAATATCTTAAATATGAATATTTTAGCTAGAGAAGCCTTCAAATTTAGTTAAAATGATAAATTAGAAAACTCTAAAAAAAAAAAAAAAAAATCTAACAAGAAAAAAAAAATTTAAATTAGAAAAGACTTAAATAACCAATTTTCTATTATATAAAGGAACTTGACTTGAGTTCATATCCATAAAATTTATCATCTTTTCTTTTGTAATTTGTTTGCCATGATGTTTATTTTTTTGGTAATCCAATATTTTTATTGATTAATTTGGGAGAGAACTATGGGGCATACCACTAAGACTATAGTACATGGCTAAAATTCGGTATAAGGCCATCCATTGTGAGAATTAAACTAGGTTCTCCACTTGACAAATCAAGTAAAAACATCTAAACACAAAAAATCACACCGAATTACTATCATATTGTTTGTCTGCCATGATCTTAGTTCTTTCTTCATTTATCAAATTTTCTCTTTCCCCTTTTTCCCTTAACAAGGGCATAAAAATTGAAATGTCTTTTCATGCTTTTAGTTTGATCCCAATATATTTGATAGGGCTTTTCTTTCTTCCTTTCTTTATTTTTAGTTCTATATAAATATATATTTTATATAGAGCCAATAAATCTATTTTTGAGTCTTGAAGAACGTGTTAAAGAAGCTTTGTCACAAGTTTGCCCCTGCTTTCCAATGGATCACAGGTTCGACAGCCCCCTATGCCCTAATAAAAAAAAAAAAAAAAAGTCTTGAAGAACGTAACAAATGATGAGGCAAAAATTTTCTGGTAATGTATATGTCTAACATGCATGATACTTGTTACTACTACTATCGATGCTGTGAGATTATTGTATTTTCATTTTTACTTGATTATAAATGACCTTAATTATATATATATATATATATATTGATAGATTTACAAATTATTTTGTGTTCAGTTATGAGAGATATTCTCTCTCTATATATATAAGCTATAAACGTACTCTAATCTAAAGACGATAATGCTTTTTTATGAATATATATATATATTAATAATAATTTAAAAAACTTCTACCTCAAATATTTATGTAATATTTATATATATAGAATCTAACTACCACAGGACTTTTGATCTGGTAATATAATTCTTGCTTGAAAAGTACCGAATTGGATCTCCAATATATTTGATATTACTATATATATATATAGAATCCATCTGACTATACCATGCAAAACTTAGAATTCAACATTCAAATCTAGTGGATGTTTGACATTGCATAATAATTAAGAACTGTGAAAATCTATTAAAATATAATCCTAAAAATTAATAATTTATTAACAATATAAAAAATAATAAATTAAATGAGAAAAATAGAGTATTAACAATATAATTCATAATTAAAAAGACATAACTTAGTTGGTAACAATTTTATTTATGATTTGAGAGCTCTTGAATTCAATATACGACAGAAATAAAAATATTTTAAAATTAAAAAATATATATTTTATTATAAAAAATAAAAATAATAAGTTTTAATTTTAAATGATCAAAATTTTGACATGATAAAAAAGAAAAAAAATTTAAAGTTGACATAATTTTTTAGAATTAATAAAACATTTTACTTATAAATTATCGAACAATTAATTTAACTAATCCGAATTAATAAATATGAAATAAATATTATTAAAAAGTATTACTTATAGAGTTATCAAATATTTTTTTTTAGTTGTTATTATTATTATTATTTGTTAAAAATAAATTAATTTTAAACTTAATTAATATATTTATTTCAATTTTATAAATGGATGTAAATCTTTAATAATAATTTCACTCATTTCAAGACATATAAATATGGTAAATTAAAAAAAAAAAAAAAAGAAGGGTAAAATTTTAATATCTTTATTTTTTTCTCTTATATATATATATATATTTATAAATATACTTTTATATATATATATATATATCATTATATATATTTTCTTTAACCTGATATATATAATAGTCATTTTAGACTCCGATTAATTCAAAATCTAGTTCAAATCTTTTTCAAGAAAAAGCTCTTCTTAATACCTATTTTTTTATACACAAAGATCGAACCTAACACATATACCTTCAATTTAGAGTAAGGGGTTTTTTTTTTTGTAAGGGAGTTGTTGTTATATATATATGTATATCATTATATACATATATTTGTAATATATTGTGAATATATATATTTTTAAATAGGAAAATTGGTGAATTTAGTCCCTAATTTTTTGATCATTGATATGATTGGTTCTTTTCTTTATTTTTAATTTACTAGGTTCCTAATGTATAATAAGTTGACACATTTGAATTTTTTCTTCACAAAATTTAACTTTCCAAACAATAGATTTTGTGAAGAAAATAATCAAATACACTAACTTATTATACATTAAAGACCTACTGAATTAAAAAAAAAAAAAAAAAAAATCAACTACACTAAAGTCATAAATATTAGAGACTAAATTCACTAATTTTCTTTTTAAATATTATGATAATTTGAGTTTGAAGTAAGTTTTGAGAGCAATGCATAACCCTTTTTTTTTTAACTTAATATCCTTATTAATTAATTTTAGAGGAATGTATGGATATACCCGAAACTACAGCAGGCAGTTCCAAGGTCCTCAAGTTGACAAACGTGGTGGAAGCACACCACACCACTACCACTGGACCACAAACTTCTCTTTGAATTCCCTCGTCTCCTCTTTCTTCTCTGTTTTCTTCTGTTTGGTATCAAAAATATTTGTTTGGTGCCTAGTGACTCTGTAAATTGCTAGTTACAATCCTACAGAAAAATGGAATCAACGCTTACATTGTCGCCACAGGCAACGGCTGCTATGCCGTCCCCGGGTATGGGGCCAGTCCAATTGAAGGATTGCATGGAAGAGTTGTTGAAATTCACTCTCACTTGTTCAATTCACGGTGAAGTCGACTTAGGCTTCTCTAAAGATTACTGCTCTCGACTACTCCAAGATGATCCCTCCAATCCTTTTCAATCTTCCATTGGTAACTAAAATGAGTGAATTTTACGAACAAAAGTTTTGATAATCATGTGATATGGTGTTTACTGTAAAAGTTTGCTTCTTTGTGGTTGCTAAAAGGGCTTACTTTGATATGACTTCATTTTCTTGTTTTTGTTGAATTGGAGACTTTGCTGTGAAAGTAGTTGAAGCAAAAGGGTATCTTTTAGTTGGTTCGTAACTTCAGGATCCTCTGCTTCAGTAGCTATTTTTTACCTTGGTATATACAATAATGCACTATTTCAAGTTTGAAATGTAATATTTACCTCTTCATATGCTATTTATTTGGTAAAGCTGATGTTCGAGGGAGTTAGTTTATCTTGAAAAAGGAAATGTGGTTGAGATTTTATCTATGCATTACAAAAGGATACAAATTCTGGTGATTGATTGGGATCTCCTCTGGAATCAAAATATTTTGGTCCCTTCTAATGTTTTTTAATTTCTTTGGCAACTAAAGTAGACTTTACGGGCAATTCATATTCAAACTGACAACCTCTGGCCATTGAGATAGTAAGACCAAGGCCACTTGATTATATTGAATTTTTGGGGCAAGTTGGCTAACTAGTCAATTAACTACTCTCTTGGTAGAGAAGATTCTGTTCAAGATCAATGTGAAAGAAAATACTGCTCATCTGATCAGTAGAAAAATCTACTCTGATTCTTTCCTGTGAAAAAATGTGTAGTTTTTACTATTTTGCTTCTCTCTAGTTCTGCACATTTTTATCTTTTTCTTCTTCTTTTGAAATGTTGTTACTTGATTGGACATCTTCTACTTGGACAGATATTTTTAAGGGGGTTCCATCACATGCTCTTTACAAGCACCTAGCTGCATCTTTATGCCAGACTATTTCATCTGGAGCATTAGTTAGGGGATCGGACAAAATCTCGTTCATGCATCAAGAAGAATCTTTGAAGCTGAAAGACGATGAATGGACTAAGTTAACTTTAGAAAGAGGGATGGAATTGCTGAATGTAAGATAGATGTGACAAGTTTGTCATTGTCTTGTGATTTCTTTGAGTATAAGCCATGGAATATCCTCATGTTCTAATGTACCTGAAGTTTTTCTATGATAGGTGTTGAAGTCTGTTGACTTTGAGCTCCATGTTCAGGAGCCTTATTTTTCTCAGCTAAAGGGTATTGAATTATCCTATTCCTTTCTCTTATATACATGTTCTTTAAACTATTGCTTTGTTCTTTTGCCCATTTCCAGGGACTTAATAATTGTGGAAAGTTCTACATTTGTAGGTGGATGCAAGACTGTTGAAGGAAGGTGTGCAAGTGGTAACTACAATCGGTATGACATAATTTGGTTGGCATTTGACTGAGATGGGGGTATGAAAATTGCTACATGTGTATTCTCTTTCTGTACGGTAAATGGGAAAGCAGATCATTGAGGATTGAATTTATTGGGTGTCACATGCATCTTGTTAAGCGGTTACATTTAACCAATTCTATGAGATTAAGCTTTTGGCAGCTGATAACTTAACATTTTATCAGAGGGGGAGGTCTTGAGTTCAACTTATTGTCTTTGTCGATGATTGTTCATGTGTTGGACTTTGTTATGAAATTTTTGTTTGGCCTACATGTGAGGGGGTTTGTTAAGTGGTTAAATTGAATATCTCTTTATAAGCTTAAACTTTTAGAGCATGTGACAATTTAACACATCTAAATCAAGAACCTTAGTATTGCATGGTTTCTTTGTTTAATTGACTCTCTTGCTGAATCCCCTTTGCAAAGAAATAATACTTTTGAATTAGAACAAGTTAGAACTAGGGTGTTTTGTTGGTAAACCAATGTCTCTATTTTACTTGCCATGATGTATTGATTGATTAATATACTTTTCAGTTTTCAAAAATCCCTTATGAGGTTTTTTGTTTGTTCTTTTGTGGTGTGGTGTTAGTTTGTCTGTAAATAATGGCATATATCATCAGTATAACTCCACACTTTTAGTCCTCTGTCGTCCATAAAATAAAATTGTAGCAGAAGATTATCAAATATGAAGTAAAAAAATTGGATGAGAGACTCACTTGATTGCAAAGTTGCTTGAAAGTTGGAATATATAGCAATCTTCCAGCTTCTGTATGCAACAGATAACAATCTTCCAGCTCGATGTTTGAAAGAAATAGACGTTTGGAAGATTCAAGTTGTTGAAATTATCTTTTGGAGTAATTGGATTAAAAAATAACTTAAGTTTAGGAGAACCAAAATTTGGCTTACAGTCTGTTAGCCTTTTTGTGCATCCATTGGTCTGGACATGAGTTTGAAGAATTTCATCTTTGTTCTTTGGGCATAAATTTGCATGTTGGATTAAGGATATTCTGAAAAAATAACAATGGCGATCTATTATATTCAGGAACCATTATGGACTTCTGAGTTATTTCTTAGCGCTGCTCTCTTTCCTTTAACTATGTGAATTTCTATGTTCCCTTTGGTTGCATGTAAGATGGTTTACGTGGAAAATATTTTCATTGAGACATTATAAGGGGTAACTGTTTTGCATATCAGTTTACAGACTTTTATCTGTTTGTCAGGGTCATCAACCATGGTAATAGTAATAAAATAGAAGCCTGTACAAGAAATTGAAGTGTAAGGATAACTTATTGTATTACCTGCTCTAAAAGCTTAAGCTAATAGAGAAGGATAAATTTAACTACTTAGCAAACCCCATCATATGTGGGCCAAACACAAATTTTTAACAACCCCTTCATATATGGACCAAACACAAATTTTTATAACAAGGTCCAACACATGAACAATGAACAATTTAACATGGTACTAGAGCAAAATATCTTGAGTTCAACTCTTGTCTTGGCACAAAAGTTCTTACTAAGAGGCCTAACATTGTAAACATTAACCAATAAATGTGGTGGAACCAAGGCTCGAACACAGGACTTCTTGCTCTGTTACCACGTTAAATTACTACCTCTGATACTATGTTAAATTATCATCTACTCTAAAAGTTCAGAAAAAGAATTATATTTTGTGGAAGCAATATACCTATGCAGATGTTTAAAGAACATGAACAGATTTCCATCAACGAGCTCATATATTAGAACAAGCAGTGGCTTTTTTCCATCAAACTTTTTATATGATTGGTAGATTGGTTGTGAAGTCAACATTGTTGGATGGCAGAGTGAAGGTGGGCTGCAGATGCTGTGAGTTAACCTGATCATGGAGGTTATCTAGATAGTAACCTGACCTTGTATCAGGAAAATTTCTTATTCCCTTCATGTAAATATTTTAAGCTGAGGCATAAAAACCTAGTGAAATCTTTTCCTCTATTTGCTTAATTGAAAGTCCTTGAATCATTTTGGGGATGTTTTATACAGCCATGGTGAAAGGAAAGATAAGCTATCTTCTAGTAATTTTCCCTCCCAAGCAGACACATGTATTTTACATTTGAAAATTTCTTCACTTGGAGATCACCGATGAGGTTATGTTTATTACCTATTATTCTTGAAAAGTGATAGAGTTATGACAATTACATGTCTAAACTTCTGCATACACTGCTAAAAGTACAACAAGAAAGAAATAACCTACACTGTTTGAAGGCCAAACTCTTGTTTTCAAGCCATGAAGGATTGCCAAATCAGATTGACAGGTTTTCTGTCTTTCTTTCCATAACAACTGATGTTATTCTATTTGGTTCCTAGAATTATGCCAGGGGCTCGTATTCTTGTCAATAAATGTCTGCTGCTCCAAGTTGAGGTTATAAAATGTTTCTTCAACTTAATATATTTTCTCTCAGTTAGTACAATGCAAATGCAACCTAATTAATTTTCAGGATGTCCACCGATATGCTTCTTTTATTGAGATGTTGCAACTGGAGAGTCTTCAAAGAGTCCTTCCTGGAGTAACAACTATTGAAGAAGGTGAGAATCTTGAATTCAGATCAAATGGAAAAGTAAACGTAATATCTAAGGGATAATGCTCAATAGTTGCAAAGTGATACATGATAAGGCAAATAGAGGTATGGATATTTATTGAACTTTCTATCAATATGGGGTATTGTTAACAAAGTACACTAGCATGGTGATTTAGGCAATCCAATCAAACCAGGTGGAAGCCAAAAACGGATAATTACTCCTTTCATAACTTAAAGACCTTTTCTTTTCTTAAAAGGTTTACTGAACCTGTAATAGTAGTAGCAAGAAGCCTAAAATTTACTTTCCCACACCATGCTATCTTTTGTCCATTGCTTCTATCATTGCCATGCAGTCTATAATTGGACCAGCCATTTTTTTCCTTACTGCTATGCATCTAAGCTTTCTACTGGATATAGCCTGATTCTGAAATTACTTTCTTCAATGTTACGACCATGTTTAATTTAAATTTTTACATACACACTTGTATACATGCATAAACAAATACATGGGAACATATATAGATACATATGAAATTAGTGAAAGTTTAGTATATCGCATGAACAGAGTAGTACTGATTCTTTGCATTCTATTTTTTTGCTTTCGATCTTCTATCAAGAACAAATTGTGAGAGCATGCCAACTTTTGAAAGCCTGCAGATAGTATTTCTTGAATGGTTTGCCTGACTTGAGAATTTCACAAACGTCATGACATTGCCTCTTTTCCTCTTTCTTCACCAAAGAGTATTCAAGTGTCAATATTTTGCAAAAAAAGTTAGAATTGGGAAGATAGTGCCAATTCTCGAAGAATCTCTGGATCTATTATAGAACTAGTGAGAACATGTTCTGAAGAGCTTTCTGGTTCTGAAAATGGATTTTGGTAATGCTTCTCAAGCTCTTCTTTTGGCAAGTGTTAAGTTTATAAATTCTACCCTTCTCTATAAGCTTATGCTTTTAGATGAGGTGGGAATTTGAGAGTGGGAGGTCCGTGTTCAAGCCTTGGTTTTGTCCCATTTGTTGGTTATTATGCACACTTTGGGCCTATTATGTTAATATGAGTTTGGCTCGCATGTTAGGGTTGTGCTATGTGATTAAATTCAACTTCTCTCTATAAGTATAAGCTTTTAAACGAGGTGGAAATTTAAACCCATGTTCGATCCTTGGCTTCGCAATGGTTATTGTGCACGTGTTGAGCCCATTATTGAGAATTTGTGTTCAGCCCGCTCATGAAGCCACGTGTTAAGCGTAAAGTTGAATCCCTATCTATCAATTTTTAGATAAGGTGGAAAATTAACAGGAAGAATAAATTAATTTAAGAAACGCATGGGATTTTTCAGGAAGTTGTCTATTGACCTATACAATCTAAATCCCGTGTTACCTGATTTTTGTCATTTGGCTTTTGTTTCCTTTCATGATTTTACTCTGTAGTCCCTATTTTTGCTTGTATGTTTGTCTCTGATTATCTATATAAATAGTCTATGAATCTATATATTTATTATGTTGTATTCACTTATTTACAAAAATCTACCTCATGCCTACAATGAAGGTGAAAAGATAAGGTGGTGAGTTGGGAACCAAAAATTAGTTTCTTGCCTTATTGGAATTTAATAAATCTATTGGTTGATGTGTTGAAAATGTGGTTTGACAGAACAAATCGATGTAATCCATGATAATTTTGAGTCAAGTGCAAATTTACAAGATCATGGACTCATTTGTGTAATTGGTGTATGTCTTGTTACCATATATAGCTAACAGATTTATATTACCATATATAGCTAACAGATTTGTACAGCCTGTTTATTTTGTATTCATATTCTCTTTCCATAAGTAGATTGTACA
>JAXGGT010000035.1:6175193-6186410 GCA_035583425.1 Marsdenia floribunda | reverse complement strand
CTTCAACTTTGATACAAGTACCATCAATCATGAAATGAGTTGTTTGACAGTATGTGTTACATGGTATCAATTATATATACATATATAGAAGCTGTGTTTAATTTTACTTTCAATTTAATTTAATTTAATTTTTTTGCACATGAAACAACCCCCCTGGCCATTTGGAGGACCTCCCTAGTTCAGAGGCACAGACAGTGGTTTGGACGGTATTCAAGTTTTCTTCCTTTTCTTCATCTATATTCTTCCCAGTAAGCTTATTATTATTCTTCTCAATATTTAAAAAAAAAAAATAATAAAAAAAAAGTTGCCTTTTTCTCCCATCGAGTTTTGGCTGAGCAATCAATGCCAGGTTACCAGTTTCTTCTCATTCTTTCCTTGCCATGATTGCTAACTACTATTACCATATCCATTAATTTATGTAATTTTTTGTTTTTTGTTTTTTTTAAAAGTTGTTTTGGTATAAGTTCTATTATTGCATTTAAACAACCTATTTGATTTTCACTCATTTTGCTTTTGCTTCTGGTGAGGTCACCTATTGAGTGTCCACCCTGTTTGTTGACTAGAGGGTTGCTTCCAGTTTCAGTTCTTGGAAGAAAAAAAGAATCCCATTTTCTTTTGTACTCTGGTTTGGGGCAAATAGGGGTTGAATCCCCTTTATTTTTACGGAATCTCAAGTTGGAGACAGAGGAGCACAGGCTTTCTTCTGTTTTACCATTTGTACTTCTGAAAGATTTCAACTTTTGATTCGTTTGGTTGGCATTTTGAATCAGAAGTTTTCTTTTGTTTGTTTTTCTGTTTCAAAGATTGCTTCTTTGGGGTGAAAAACAAAATATGAGAAGAAAAGAACAGCTCACATTTTCAATCCATATGCAAGAATTGTTGTATTCGAGGAGGGAATCTTGAAATTCTTCATCTGGGTTTTTATCATAGTGATGCTTATTGAAGGTCTCAAGAATGGCTACTTTGGTCCCCGGAGTTCTATTGAAGCTTCTTCAGCATATGAATACAGATATAAAGATTGCCGGTGAGCACAGGTCTTCTTTATTGCAAGTAGTTAGCATTGTGCCTGCCCTAGCAGGCGGTGAACTCTTCCCAAACCAAGGTTTTTATTTGAAGGTATCAGATTCTTCTCATGCTACTTATGTATCTCTTCCTGATGAACAGCATGACCTTATTCTCAGTGATAAGATTCAATTGGGTCAATTTATACACGTAGAAAGGCTTGAAGCTGCCTCCCCTGTTCCTATTCTTAGGGGTGTTAGGCTAGTCCCTGGGAGACACCCTTGTGTTGGGAGCCCTGAAGATATAGTTGCAACTCATTCTTTAGGCTTCCTTAACAATAATGTCCACTTGTCTCCGGGTTCAAAATCAGCAGACAAAACTAAATCACAAGCAAAAGAATTGAGCAATGAGCATATTGGGGTGAAGGAAAGTAAATCCACATATCTAAAATCGACTGGAGGTGCTAACGAGGACAAGACTGAGAAGAAAATGTCCATATTGCTTCGATCAAAGTCTCAATTATCAAAGCTGAATTTGAATTTAGTGGATAAAAAAGAATCTTTAGGGAAATTGAAGTCTTCTAATTCCAGGTCTATTCCATCTTCTCCTACGAGTTGCTATTCTTTGCCGACTTCCTTTGAGAAGTTTGCAAATGGAGTTAAGCAGCAGGGTAAGGTAAAGGGATCAGAAAGAGTGGAAAAGACTACTGGAAAGTTGGGATTGGTGGAAAAGACAAGTTCTGTTCGAGGTGCAAGTCCAACAATGAAGAAAGCTCCAGGTGGAAGCTTGACAAAAAATATTGTACATGGAATTGAGCTTGGGCCTAAGGCCTTGAGGAAGAGCTGGGAAGGCAATATCGATGTAAGAAGTAGAGAAAGTCCAAAACTAAGGGCCATAAAACATGACTCAAAACCAGAAGCTCGGTGCACTTTGGTAAGTCATCTGTTTATTATGGTGCCTTCATTGTAGTTCTAAATCTTCAATGCTAACTGCTAAGAGTTAAGATCAGTACAAAATCCATGTTGTAGCTTTTCTAATCCATATATCATATATAAACTTTTAGGTAGTCCTTTTCCCCATGGTACTGCATGGCCTATCTAAACTATTGTTTCCAATTTTTGAGAATTGAAGTGATCATCTTTTAATTAGTACTATTTAATTTATGAAAAGTGAGATTCTGAATGCTTTTATGGTTTCTGAATTCTAAAGGCTTTAAGGATTTGAGTTTTCTTATTCTGCTTGGTGAAGTTTTTCATGTGCTGTAAAACATTATCCCGATTGGCATGTATTGTTGAAACTAAATCTGTGATGTTCCATGTGATTACTGTTTATCTGCAGACTCCAAGAAAGTCAACCAGTGAAAGAACAACAAATAAAGAAGACCCTAAAATAGCATCTGCAAAACAATCTAAGCAAGAAAATAATGGTCAAATAACCACAAAGAAAGTTACTTCAAATGGAGATATGGCTGATACAGACAAGTCAACGAAGAAGAAGACATCTGTTGGGAAGAGGTCATCTGGGGATGCTGCTAGTCCTGTATTTCCAGCAAACATGGTCAAGGTTTCTTTGAGTAATAGGAGATTAACTGACGCAACTGTTTCATGGGCTTCACTTCCATCATCAATTGCAAAACTTGGAAAGGTCCAATTTTATAGCATTTTGGTTCTTATTCAGTACTTAGCTCATCCTAAATCAGAAAATCATTATTTCCTTAAATTTTAGGTTGATGAATTTCTAAGAAATTCAAAGTTCTATTTATGTAACTTGAATATTCTATGGCTAGAAATGCAGTATTGGCCTGAAATTCTGAGAAAATGGTGCAATTATATCATGGCTGATATTCTACACATTCTCTTGATAATTTGGTGAAACAAGAAGGAAGTCACGTTGTATGTGTGCGTTAGAATTTCATCTGTAAATTTCTTTTGTTTTCATTAAGAATGCAAGTATAGATTTCTTTTTCCTGGAAAAGTTTTAGTTACATTTTTGCTCCAGTATCTTACAAATTTAATAATGTTTTCTGTGACTTATATTTTGTTGGAGTTTCTCATGATGGTCTCTCTGGCACTGTAGAAAATGAGAAGCATAAAACATTCTGAAATAAGCTTTTGCATGCAAAAATAATTTGTTATGTGAACTTGACAGGAAGTCTTAAAATACAGAGATGCTGCACAATCTGCTGCAATTGAGGCAGTGCAAGAGGCTTCAGCTGCAGAAAGCTTGCTTCGATGTATAAGGTAATTTTCTATGCCAAAAAAAATTGAGGTGTTGCATATGACTAGTTGTTTTGCTTATTTTAACTGTAGCCCAGATTTCTGTGTGTATTGCTGCTGTCCTGCTGATCTTGAACATGTGCATCATTTTGCTTCGTTTGGTTGTGGGAAAATTCATATTGAACCCATCACTTTCAACATATTGATGGGATAAACTATCAATCACTTGTGGAAAGAGGCTTATAATTTGGGAAGAAAGGAAAAGGGAATTGATTCTCTTTTCGTGGGTTGGGGATAGTTTCGTGTGCTGTGGTACTCTTGGTGTGGTTGCTTACTATGCTTAATATAATACTAAAACATTAGGATGGTTGAATGTCATTTTTGTAAAGCAGGAAATGACCGGTTTCTTCTACTGTGTTCTTACTATATTCTTAACTATGTCAATTTATTTATTTCATCTCCAATACTTGCTGGATCAGTGCGTCTCTTGCACATTTATAGGTTATGGGTGCTTGTGTCATTTGTTAAATCCTGTAGTGCTTATATTTTTGTCATTTTATCCTTCAGTCAAATGCATCTTTCCATCATGAAGATGATAGCAATGTACTACCTCCATTTTGGAGTAGCTATCACAATTTGGATTTGGACAAAGTTCCAAAATTTCTTTTAACTGAAAAAAGAACCACAAAAATACTCCTTTCTAATTTTCTCGGTAATAAATATGTAACAAATTAACTCTTTTTTTTTTTTTTTCCCTGAAAATTTGAGAAACTACTGCTACTACTTTTATCGTTCGTCCTCAATCATGAGTAAAACTCCGTAATACTCTTAGTAGTTTATATTGGAAATACTAAATAGAATAATGTAATGATCAGATAGGACAAAGGTATTATGGGTGTTTTTATATATCTTTACAAAAAAGCTGAAAACTCTAGAGAACATGTACTGGCTTCTTCAGGAATTTTTAGGGATCTCTTTCTTTCTATTTGATCAAATTCTTTTCCTCTAAACTCAATTATTGTTGCATCAATGAGCAATATAGGTAAATGTCTGAGCATGTGGAACTATTATGAACCTATGAAAAAACACATGAAAGCTGAGCTTTTATGTAGTACACTGGTAACTTAGGAAGTAGTACCTTTTTCAAGAATTCCTTTAGTCACATTTTCCTGACCTATCTTTGAGAAGGGATATAAGTTAAAGAGTATTTGTGGCAGCAGTTTTCTGTTATTAGTTTGCTTTATTCACTATTACTGTATCAGTCATAGACCATTACCATTACCCCCAAAAAATGAGATGGAAATTTCCTACTTTGCTTTATGATTTACTTGATCTCAATGCGTTTTCTTCTTCTTTCTTTCTTCTGTTTTTTTCCCCTTAAGAAGTGGCTGTCATGTATATCGATGGATCTTCTGGTTGTAATTCTTTGAATTGTTAGTTAGAGACTCAAACATCCAAGTGTCATACGCATCAATTATTTTTTGCTGAAGGTCTGAAATTTACGCTAAGAAGGTAGTAGTAATGCCTTTTCAAATTCTATGTTTCTAAGGAAGGTTCTAATACTTTTATAGATCAGGGAATATACGAGTACAAAGAGATTTCATGTTTGTGCCAATACACTTTTTTTAACAAAACACTTGGCCAACTAGGCAAATTTTTGATATAGAAATACTTTGTATTGTTGGTGTATTGAAAAATTGTACAGTCATGGCATTGGATTGTTATTTGTTGAATTATTTAGCATTATTCTGAGGAAATATCAGTCATCTGAAAAGGTGGAACTTACCTGCAAATATTGCCATAGAAACCTGTATTTATATTATTCTTAGTATTGTTATTAAATACACAATGCTATTCTCTTCAGTATTCACTGGCCTTTTGCATAAATGGATTTTTACTGTGGCGAAAGAAGTGCACCAATGCTAGTAGATTCAGTGGCTGGCTTCTATTTTGAGGCTTTAGCTATCACTAAGTTTTTTGATGACATGTTTTGCTTTGGCACGATGAACCTGAAATTGCTAGTGAATTTCCTCCTCTCCTGATCCTAACCTCGTGTTATGTTGCAGCGTGTACTCTGAATTGCGTTCTTCTGCAAAAGAAGATAACCCACAGCCTGCAGTGGATCAATTCCTGTCGCTGCATGCTAGCTTGAATAATGCACGTCTGGTTTCTGAAGCTCTATCCAAGATGTCCTTTGCCGGTTCATCTCCTGATCATGAAGAAAATGTATCAGAAGAAGCAATAAGGGTTGCATCAGATACTCGTAAACAGGCTACCTCATGGGTCCATGCTGCATTAGCAACAAATTTATCTTCCTTCACAATTTACAGCCGACAAGGGACTTCAAATCCAATATTAGCTTCCAATCCAGCTCCAAGTCTGAAGAATCACGTAAATCAACCCACGTTGGTCCTTGAAAACTCTACAAAGAGTTCTGCAGGAAAATCCCAAACCAAGCCAAACAAGCCAGCAGTTTCCAAAATAATACCATCAGGAGTTCCTCGACGTTTTTCAGATGGGATAATGCTGAATCAGAAGTCTAAATCTTCTCCCCCGAGGGAATGGCTCAAGGGAGATGGTCTTGATGAGACTGTTGACTTGGCAGACATGTTAAGGGAGGATTCACAGGAATGGTTCTTAGGATTTGTAGAAAGGTTTCTGGATGCTGAAGTTGATGTCTCAACCTTATCAAATAATGGTCAAATAGCAGGCATGTTAACTCAGCTCAAGAGCGTGAACGATTGGTTAGATGAGATAAGTTCTTGCAAGGATGAAGAAGAAACACCTCAAATCTCATCAGAAACAATCGATAGGATAAGGAAGAAGATATACGAGTATCTTCTAACACACGTTGAATCTGCTGCAGCAGCACTCGGTGGTGGCTCACAACCACCTCCACCACCACCACCACCACAGCCACAAACGGATGCCAAACATAGAAGGTAAATATTTGTTTTTGGTATATCGGAGATTGATGTTTGGCGTTTGCTGCGATACTCATATATATATATATATACGACTCTCGTTAGACATGGAAAAAAGCCCCTTCTACTACCAAGTGGGTTTTTATAGAAGAGTTCAGCTATTTCACTTGCTGTATATAATTTCTCTAGTGGCTTCAGGTATAGTAGTTATTATTTGTCAAGAAATATGATGGTGGTGATATTCATTCCCTTTGTTTTGGATATCAATTATTTTGAAAGGAAAAAAAAAGAAAAAAAGAAAAAAGAAAACTATACAAACCTAACTATGGAAAAGAAGAAAGCTCCTTAATGCTGGATATACTCGTTTTGAAGAGTTTGGCCTATTTTTTTTTTTTTTTTTTTTTTCCATATGTATGTTGTTTGAGCAGATGACTTAAATTCCTTATAGTAATTAACTGTGTGGATTTACTTGTTTGGACTACATGGGGAGACATGTTCTGTTTGTCCAATTTGTTTTATATTTCAACTTGGATGAGCAGCAAAAAGTCAAAGAGACCATAATGTTGGTCCTGGATTTAGGGTACTGCCCTTGACGATGAGGGACTTTTCAAATTGGAAACTTAATATATTGAAAGTTAAAATGATCTAATGGTGTATATATATATATATATGTATTTATAAAAGTGGATTTATATATCATTCTATCGAAATGATGTTATTTTTGCTAATTATGATTCATGTGTAAGACATTATAAGATTTTGTGATTGTATTTATAAGATAGAATATGTTGTGCATAACTTGAGATTAACGGTTCTTGCTCTAGCTAACAAAAAGTTCTGAAAACACAGTTAGTAGGTGCAACTTAGGGTTCTTGTGAATATTACACAAGGTATTTGGTTCAATTCTTATTACCATGATGTAAGAGTAAGGGTTAGGGTAAGGTTTTTTTTCAAACAAAAGAGTTAGATTTTTATTTTCATTGTTATGTAAGAATTAGGGTTGTTATGTAATAATTAGGGTGAGATTTTTTTTTTTTTTTTTGAATGAGAGTAAGATTTTGTAGGATAATTTGGATTGAATTTGTGAAGTAATCGAATTGAATCTGAATTAATTAGAGTCATTAAATAAGATTTAGGTTGAAAATTTTCCCCCGAATAATCTTTGAATGGAATATAGAAAAAGTTTAGTCTTGTAATTATTTTAATTTTTTAAATTACATCTTATATATATTTTTTTCTTGTAGTACTAAATTTTACAGTTATATATTTACGATAATTACTAGACTTAGTCTTTTTGATTAATTTTTTTTTTCTAAATAATTCTAATTTTATTTATTTATTTATTTATTTTTATCATGTATGTAATCACAAAGTGTTATTTTATTAAAAATACCCTCTATGAAAAAATTAGATAAAAGGACCATATTAAGTAATCATAAGATTTAATAATATAAAAATAAAAGCATAAGATTTAGTTTGAGTATTTAAAATAATTATAGAAACGAAAGTGAGGGAATTATTTTATACGATTTTATTACAGGATGAAGAATAACAAATGTAGTAATAGAGATAGTCTTGGGTATCAACTTGGGGTTGGTGGAAGTGGTTCGCAGCTTCACTCTGTTTAAGTGAATAATTTGAGTTCAAATCGTTACGTACAGTTATCTTAATTGGGAGCCTCACTCACCATTGCTAGGTGCCAGGACGACCAACAAATTAGTCAAGTATAATAGGGTTAAAAGATACCTTCTCATTGCGGTGGGGCTTACTTGGATACCGTGGCCGGCGCAAAAAAAAAAAAAAAGTGATAGTCTTGGGTGAACCCCTAATTAATAGAAGGAAAACTGACTATTAAATTTCCTTTATTCCAAACTACTTCCAACAATCTAGAAGAAGAAACATGCATGATCTGCCTCTTATTACATATTACACACACACACATATGTATCTCTGCTGCATTTTCTCTGCCTTTCTAATTAAGGAAACTTTCCTGCAAAAACTCTCCAGTGAGTTGGCCAACAAGATGGACATTTCCGGCGGCCAAGTTCAGTCCGAGGTCCATGTGGAGGAGCATTGTCCCAAGGAGCATCTGCATGAAATATTAACCAATAAATGTACAAATTACAAATACATACATACATGATTAGAAACACACGAAACCTCATTATAGATATAAATAATATATATATATAAATTTACCAATAGGTTTTTCTTTAGAAATTTTTTTTACCAAGAAAATCCTTTTAACGTGTATAAGGTCAAAGAGAATAAGACATTGAACGTAATGCTTATATGTTGACAAAAATTTCCCTAAAGAAAGACTAGTTAATAAAAAAAAAATTGAAATGTATATTTTATTGGCAAAAATATATTTAAACGAGACTAAATTTATTAATTTTTGTTTTTTTTTTTCAAGAAAATATCCCTTAAAATTTATATAATTATGTACTTACAAGACATTAATGTCGTCCTTGCCGAGACGATTGGAGGGATTTTCTGAGCAGTTACTAAAAATAGAAAGAGGAAGATAACAGTAGTACTTCCCTTGCTGATGAACATAACTTTTGGTAGATATATGGAGAGTAGAAGTATATATATAATTGAACTGCTAGCTAGTTTTGTGTGAAGATTGATGAAGTCATTGGGGGTGCATTTATATACGAAATTAATATTTCTTCCTGAGAATGAAATATTTATTATTGAGATATATACATACATATACATATCTATATATATATATATATATGAAAGTAGGAGGAAATCATGTATATGTGTATATGTATATAGTATTGTAAGTCAAAACTTGCAGATGTTTTACCCACATAACAAGGAAAATGGGAAGTGCAAGGAAGGAAGTTTAGTTTATTTGAATCATGCACTGAAAACAAAGAACCACTAAACTAGTTATACTTTCTTTATACTTGTTAGCGATTAAAAGAAAAAAAAAACATATTTAAAAGAAAAAATTAGAAATTTATATATATTTTTAATTAAAAATACTAAAATATTCTTTAATTTTACTTTTTAATAATAATAATTAATAAATATAGTTATATTATTATTATTATTTTTTGAAAATTTTAAAACATTTTGACTTGAACTCATAACCTCTTGGATTACAAGTGTGGTTACTACTAATTGAACTAAGTCATCTTGTTAAATATGAGTTGTTAAGCATTAATTTTAAATTTTTTTTTTTTTTTTTTTTTTTTTTTTTTTTTTTTTTTTTAAGATAATATCAATAAATACAGTTTACTTTTTCTAACATAAATAAGTATATATAATCTTATTTTTTTTTTAAAAAATATCGATAAATGCAGTTTAGATTGCAAGCATGGTTGCTATCAACTGAATTAAGTCATCTTGTTAAATATAAGTTGTTAAGCATTAATTATAAAGATTTTTTTTTTTTTTTAATATCAATAAATGCAGTTTAATTTTTCTAACGTAAATAAGTATATGTATATATATATAAAATCTTAATTTATTTTTAATATGACAAACTAAAAAAAATGGAGGGAATACTACATTGTTAAAGATTTAACTTTGCCACTCTACAACTATGCTATATATATATAGTGAGATGAAAAAGATTTGGGTGAAAAAGATTTGACTAATGAAAGTATTCCACATGGCCATCATGTAATGACATTAATAGATTAAGTGAGATTTTCATAAAAATAATATATAATGGAAATATAGAATTATTTAAGAAGAA
This sequence comes from Marsdenia floribunda, assembly GCA_035583425.1. Lineage (NCBI taxonomy): Eukaryota > Viridiplantae > Streptophyta > Magnoliopsida > Gentianales > Apocynaceae > Marsdenia > Marsdenia floribunda. Next base: position 6,176,550 of record JAXGGT010000035.1, on the reverse strand, counting down.
AATTAGATGCAAGTGGCAAAAAATCACTTGTCATTCTCATACAAAGGGTATCAAATCTAAAGGAAAAGAAAAAATAGGAAAAAAAAAAAAAAATTGTATCAAAAAGATTTCTTTATATAGAATCCTTTTCAAAGGGATACTTTTCATCTTGGATAGTCCATAAATTTTAGTCTCATCTGTTTTTTTTTTTTTTTTTTTTTTTTTTTTTAAAAAGATTAAATTTTTCAATAAGAAAAAAAATATGTTTCTTTTTTCTTATGTGATTTTCATAAAGAATTTCCTATGTTCATTTTTTTTTTTAAAAAAAACAGTGTTAAATTGTTTTTTTTTTTTTCTTTCAAATTTATGAAAATATTTGAGAGTTAAAAGAGAATTTAAAGATTACCAAAAATATTTCTTCAATATGGGAACTTGACAAAATTACTAAATCAATTTCAATATATATATATATATATATTCTTCGAGAATAATTAAATAAAGTTGCTATTATTCCAACAATACTTTTTTTTGTCTATTATAATATAATTAAGTCTACTCATATCTCATATATATATGGCCACTTGCTTTGAATAAATAAATAATAAATATGACAATTTTGTAGGTACAGATGATTATATATATATATTTGCAGAACAAGTGCATAGCTTGCACATGTTCAGAGAGCACTGTTTGGTGATCATAGAACTAGAGAATTGTATAGTTGAACCAAGCTCCCAATGGTTTGAAATAAGGCTGTCGTTTTGACATATTTTCCCAGGAAAAAAAAAAAAAAAAAACTCTACCAAATAAACATAGTTTAGGGTTTGATATTTGATATTGCAATCTCACCTTCAGATAATATAAAAATGACTGCAAAAGGAAAAAAAAAAAAAAAAAAAAAAAATTAAAAGGCTTAAAATTCTTTTATTATTTATGTAAAAATATTTTTAAAAATAAATATTTAGACAATTAAAAGTGCTTTAATATATGTCAAGAAGACTTAACTCAGAGGGTAGTAACTTCGCTTATAATCCGAGAAGTCATGAGTTTGAGACATTGATGTACTTATATTAGAGTTGAGATGTTTGTATCTAATATGTTAAAGTAGAAAACGTCCGAATATATATTTAATTGAGATGTATAAAAATACCCTATAGACGAACTAACTAGTCTATATAGTGTATTTTGATAAAAAAATATTGGGTAGACAAAATCTTCGTGCATAATGATGAATTTATTATTATATATATACAAATATTTTGTGGAATTTAACTTACTGATCGACTTAACATGCTTAATAAATAGGTAATTAATAATCACAAAACAAAATAAAATCGATATTTTCTGGAAAAAGAAATGAAAGAATTGAGACGTGAAT
>JAXGGT010000035.1:6107670-6119901 GCA_035583425.1 Marsdenia floribunda | reverse complement strand
TTAAGGGAAAAATGAAGAAGTAAAGGAGTTGTATGGTGCAGACTGAATATTTTGAGCTAGAAAGAAAGGGAAATTATGCATGATTTATGATCAATGAACACCTAAAAGTCTCTAATTTGTGAAATTGAGATGCATGATCTGCTGGATTGCTACTAATGTTGTCTGTACGAGTTTAATGGGAGACTGAAATTGTGAAGTGCAAGTTCATCTCTTGAAATCAAGAAAATTCAGTTTAAGACTCGGGCTTTACCAAACTCAATATCAAGCACTTATACACAGATATACACAAAAAATTGAAATGTTGTTTTGCTTTGAGAACTTTTTAGTGTTAGATTGATTTTATGTATCTAAAGATGAATATGGTTATGGTGATTAGATCATTCTTTGCTAGCTACGGAGAACATAGGGAATCTGGGATATTTTGCTCCACCATAATGCTGAAGGCTTGGTTTGTGGATATGAATCTTAGCTTTACTGATGTAGAGTTGGATCGATGTAAAATTATGATATTGTAATGAAACTTTTAAGATACTTAAGACCACCGTAAATTGGTGAGGGTACTCAAAGAGTTTCTGATATGTACCAGAACCATATTCATCTTTAGATATGGTTATCTGAATGATTTTCTGAATGATTTCCACTATTTTTTAACACAAAGAGATCAATTGAGGCTTAATACATCTAGTTTCAAGAGTAATGGATTCCTATTAAAGTTAAATATTCATGTTATTAACTTCTGGTATCAAAAGTTATTGTGTAGCATACTGTGGAGTCATCTTTTAATCTAATTATTATGTTTTGGAGAAAAATTACTGTACATTACTGCTTCTGGTTAAAGACAAATTGAAAATTTAAAATTCAGGCATGGGAAGACTGTACCTGTTTAGTTAGCATTCAAATCTTATATTTTGAAGTTATAAAGAAGTAAACAATAAGAAATATAATATTAAAAGCTCACTTTAACTGGGCTAAAGGAATTCTTATCACTTAAGAAATGAGTGCATATGGATTTTTCCAAAGATGAGATCAGATGGAAATTAATTTTTAACCCTAAGCTCAAGCAAGACCTAACAACGGTAACAAATCCATCTAAAAGAGCAATGGGAAAGCAATGTGCTTGCATTGATCTAAAGGAGTTTCAATGAAACTTTTCAGATGTTCACTACCTAAAACAAAGCAATCTCTTGTTAACAGGGATAATATTGATGGGGGCATTTGCTTTTTTGTTTGCATTTCCGATGGTTTTCCTTACCAAGGTTGATGTTTCAGCCTGAGGTCTTGTTTCAGGACTTTCTATGAGCATGGTGCAGGATCTAAGATTCTCAGTCAATTCCATGGAGCAAAAATCATTATTGTTCAAGAAAGCTTCTAAATTATTCATTTTAGTAGCTTTACTGAGAAAACCCAATCTCTAGCATTAAAAGTCTAATAAGTATATAAAACCTTACTGATGAAATAATTAATTTTATAACTATAAACAAAAATATTCTGACTGGAATGTGAAGGTCATCTTCACCGTGCAAGTCTTTTTATAAACAATCTGTCTATGGTGGATTATAATTCTATATTACTGGCATGTACTATTTCTGTTGCTACTTCCTTGATCCAAAAATTGAATACCTATAGATTTGCACAAGTATTTGCCAATTTAGACCATATGTAAGTGAACACATAGTTAATGGTGAGACCATAGGTTTGTGAGGTTGACCTACTTTAATTTTAGTTACTTGTGACACTTTAAATGGAAATACTAAGAAGAATGATTAGTATTGCTTTACTTAAATTCTAATTTTTATTTAATTTTCAGTGTTGCTATGCCATATTTTTGATATGACATGATACTAATAAGAACATTCAGTATTGGTGTAGCAGGAAATATGCATATTTGCTAAACTTACTCTTCTATTACAAGTAAAAATATGTAAACAAACCACATAACTTCTGCAGGAAATACAACTTTCTTCTTGAAAGTTTGGAAATGTTATGACTGTTCATTAAAACTTGAGCCATTTTATGTATTCAATGTTTGCTTTCAAGTTCCTAACATGAAATATTGTTATTATACGTAAATTAGAAGTGAGAATGAAAAGTTGTAGCAAATAGCTACTCCAATTCTTATATTTATACTGTCGCCATAAAAGTGATGCAATTATTTGCAGGAAAACATGTATAATTGTTGAAATGCTGCTGCTTGGGTTAATGGCTTTGTGATTTGATCTGGGGAGCCCCTAGCATTGGAGAATCGTGAAGTATGGCTTTGCTGCCTTTTAATTATGTATTTGTCCCTGAATCATACTTATCTGCCTAGATATTTAACTTCATCATGTCTGATTCATTGTTGGCTTTGTTAAGGTTATTTGCCTGTCCTGTTCAACTATTATCTGAGGTCTTCTCAAAATAACATAGGTTGATAAATTCCTTTTTATCTTTTGCATTCATGACTTCTTCTCATTATGTTTTGTCTGTTCATCTTATTACTTTAACGAGGCACACCGAATAGTATGTCTTTGAAATAGTTGGCTTTGTTCAAGTGAATTTCAGAATCTCGACAGTGGTGCAAATTGTCATGAGTTTAGTTTCAGGAAAAAAAACACTTGAAAAGCTGCAGATTAGTTCTTTTATTGAAAGTAAATCTGATCTATAGGTTCTTTTATCAAACTGTGCATATAAAGTCATGAACAAGAACTCAATTTACTGCTCATGAGTATAGTTATTCTGTAATGAACATACGTGAGACATCATGTGCATATGTTCTTGGATTTTGCTTTACTTATGTGCATTAATTGTCTTTTGATTTGTGAACTTGTGCACTGGATAAGATTTCTGAATGGAAAGTTAGGATATTGGGCATGTGAGGGGGAGAGGCACAGAGTGCAAAACAAGCAAGTTAAACTTCTATCTGTCAGTACATCATTCTCTGAAGTTGAAAGTTGTTTTATGAGATTGCAATCCATATGGTCTCTGTTGTGTCAAATGTGTCTTATGTACCTAACATCTTATAAAATGAAATATCCAGTCAACAGAGCAAAAGTCTTTGGGTTTCTTCTCTCTTGTCTGCCCTGAAATTTTAACCTTCCATTTCAAAATGTAATTTCTGCATACTTATATAACCTACAACACATGTATCATGCTAGGCATCCTATGCTTTTTTACTTTTTCTGAAGAGATAAACTGGAAAAATGTTTGATATAGATTTTAAATTACCACCTATGTGCCCTGAGACACTTTCAGTTCTGTTGCCATCTTCCTTTCTTCTTGCTCTGGGGATATTCTTCTTTTTGTGAAACCAATTTCCTAAGGTAAGCTTGGCAACAAAGTGATCTTCTGATTCAGAAAACTCTAAAGGAATGGCAACACTGCATCAGTTGTCTTACATGTCTTGATGGGTACGAGGGTTTGTCTATTGATTGCATATGAATCATTTATAGAATGCAAGTTATTAAGGACCAACCAACTCTTTCAAGTTAATTAATAGAAGGTTATATTTTTTGCATTTGCAGTTTTTCTTTATTTTCTGGGAGTTGTTAGTTTGAGAGAGAAGCTTTTGGTTTGGGGCAAAAGGCTTTACTGTATTTCTAAAACTATTGGCTTTTATTGGCTTTTGATTTTCTAATTTATTTATTGGCGAATTATTGCCTTTTGTCATTTGTTTTAGAGTACTTGTATAGGGGCTTGATCCTTTTCTACTCCCAACTTCTACCTGGAACTATCATGATTCTTAGATCAAATTAGGCTTGAATCCTTGGATTTTGGCTACTATCTTCTTCTTGAACATCGTGAGATTTTGTGAGGAGCTTGGGAAATGCTTGGTTTAACACTAATATGTTTAGTTTATTTGCAGAAAACATCTCCTCTGTTGCAACTGGATAGATAAAGAAAAGAGAAAGTGATTCAAAAGTTCCTTGGAGATCTCATGAGCAAAATTTTATTTCTTATATTGTACCACATTTATATCAAGCGTTACCTATAACATGCTTTTTTTTCCCTTCAAATCCAAGACTGGAACTGCTGGGAATATTCAGCACTCTTAACAAATTTTACAGCTAGTCAATTAAGAAGTTTTCTGGTCATCTTGGTTGTAGAAAAAGTTAATTTGTAAAATGAAATCAGCTGAGGTAATTTCAACAGGTTGAAACTGTTCCATCTTTGTATCTGGCTGGAAAAAACCCTGACTTCAATATATCAGTCCCTTGGTTATTTACTCCCTCAAAAAAAAAAAAAATCCAATTTTTATACTTTGTACTTTGACACCTGCTAAAATTAATGTAATTTTTATAGTGAAATTAGTCAGTAATCATTAAGTAGAAAGGTATAAGGGTATGAGGAAAGAAGGAAAAGATTCATTTTGCATCGTACAAATGGACCCTCTAAGATGTATGAAGATTATTGATAAGTTTTCAACATATGAGGGGGTGATATGGAATTGCAAGTATCAGAATTTGAACAGGAATTTCAAAAATGGATCAAGAAATTTGCAGCATTTGCTTTATCATTAACCTACGATTTTTCAAGCATCTTACATTCATTTATTTCATTGTTACAGTTGTATTTTTTGAAGCAATTTTTTCTAGAAATGGTCTCTCTTCTGTTTGTGTCAAAGCAGGCCTTCTTGTTATTCTGAAACTGTTTATGCTTCTTCCAGGAATATGGCAACTCCAGTTGAGCCTCCGAATGGGATCAAATCACGAGGGAAGCATTACTTTACCATGTGGCAGTCGCTTTTTGAGATTGATACCAAGTATGTGCCTATAAAGCCTATTGGTCGAGGAGCATATGGTATTGTATGTTCTTCTATTAATAGGGAAACCAGTGATAAAGTTGCTATAAAAAAGATACACAATGTCTTTGAAAATCGCATTGATGCTCTGAGGACTTTACGTGAGCTAAAGCTACTTCGCCATCTCAGACATGAGAATGTAATTGTCCTAAAAGATGTAATGATGCCTATTCACAGGAGAAGTTTTAAGGATGTTTACTTGGTCTATGAACTCATGGATACAGATCTGCATCAGATTATAAAGTCCTCACAAACTCTTACTAATGACCACTGCCAGTATTTTCTTTTCCAGGTTCGTTCTTGGATTAATATTTCATGTCTTCAGTGTTTTAATTGGTTGTGAAGTTCAAGTGTTTTAGTTTGTGAGGTTTCTAAAGATATATGTTTTACGATATCATCACTGTCACATTCTGACATTTTAGTGCATCTCACTGTAGCTTCTATAAAGATTCCTTTAAGAAGTAAATAGTTTTTAAGTTTGATAATGTTGATGTTGCCTCTTAAACACCATAAATATTTCTCTAAACATGTAAATATATCTTTTAATGTTCAGCACCAAGTATTTAGGTATTATGGTCTATTTCTAGAAATCTATCATAATGCTAACCTATGGTCATTGGCTCTGGTACCATTGAGTTTATGGGAACCAAAGTTCTTTTGATTATATATATATGTATGTATATATCTGTGAGGACTGACAAAGTCTATACTTTAACGTAAGTATTACAGATCTCACTAGATGCAAAATTTCGGGGTTGAATGAACTATTCTCTGGCTGATTAGTCAATATTTCATTTTATGATTGATGTCTTGGAAGAATATTCATATTATTTTAATCAGCATTGTCTTGTGCCTTTTTCACATTGTTATATTGATGCAGTTGCTCCGAGGCTTAAAGTATCTCCACTCGGCAAACATTCTTCATCGAGACTTGAAGCCTGGAAACCTGCTTATCAATGCCAACTGTGATCTGAAAATATGTGATTTTGGGCTTGCACGTACCAACAGTGATAAGGGCCAGTTCATGACGGAGTATGTAGTCACTCGCTGGTACCGGGCCCCAGAACTGCTCCTCTGTTGCGACAACTACGGTACATCTATTGATGTATGGTCTGTTGGTTGTATCTTTGCTGAGCTCCTAGGAAGGAAACCTGTCTTCCCTGGTACTGAGTGCCTTGACCAGCTTAGGTTGATCATTAACATACTAGGCAGCCAGAAGGAAAACGATCTTGAGTTCATTGATAATCCAAAGGCAAGAAAGTACATAAGATCACTCCCATATTCTCCCGGGACCTCTTTTCCTCGACTGTACCCCCATGCTCATCCATTGGCAATTGATCTGCTACAGAAGATGCTCGTGTTTGACCCGACAAAGAGGATTAGCGTGACTGAGGCACTTCAACATCCATACATGGCTCCATTATATGATCCAAACTGTGATCCTCCAGCTCAAGTCCCAATCAATCTTGACATAGATGAAGATTTAGCGGAAGAAACAATAAGGGAAATGATGTGGACAGAAATACTACACTACCACCCAGAGGCTGCTCTTGCAGGTATAGAAGTTAGTAATTAAAACTCTGGCTTCTTCCATCTTTTGTTGTATTAAATCTTGGAGATGGTTTCATCTGTAACATTAGAACCTCTTTTTTTCCCCATGGTTGTGTTACAATAATTAGAAGGAATAATGCAATCACAGTTTGAGCTGTGATACGCGCTCTTTAGAAACACTTTAATCCCAGCCCTGGTCATATAACCTTGGATTGTCTCCGATTACTTGTTGCAATTTGTATATATTTGTTGTATTTTATCTTCCAAACTGCTCTTTTTCTGTACATTATACATTGATATGAGTTAATGCATGTATTATTACTTGACTTGTGCTATTTCTGGTTCTGCAGTAATCTTTTTTATCTGAAATTAGACGTCTGATATACAGTGTACTATGCTGTTGATGTGTTATGGCAAGTAAGAATTGTCCTATACATATATATATATATATATATATTTATATACGTGCACAGGTAAAATGGCGTGTAGGATTTTCTGTTATATTTCTCGTTACATTCTCTTTTACATCAATATAAATATAAAAATAACAATATTTAAGTATATTTATATTGATATAACAAAGAGTTTAACAAGAAAAACATAACAGATGATCCCCATACCCTAGTCACTGGTTGCAAAGCGGAGGAATCTTGTATGGAAGATATGGTTTGTTGGTTTAATGATAACCAAGAAGTTCAGGTGGGTTGGGAAGCTCTTGGCTCTCCACAAAATAAATAAGTATTTTGTATGGAATTATGTTGACTCTTATTGTGAATATCATATAAAAATATGGATAAGATTTTTTCGGAGTAACAATTAGATTATGGATATAACTTAGATTGAATTTGAATTAGCTGAAATAATAGTTTCGAATATCGGATGATTTAAATTCTCCATTGCATAATTATTTGAGCACTTGAAGAAATTTATTGAGTTGCTAAATAGTTTCTTTTTTTGAAATCTGATATCCTTATCGACTAATTTGAAAGAGATTTATAAAGTTGAACCCTAAAATTACAATATATGGCTGGTGAGATTGAAACCTAAGTCCTTCACTTAACAAGTTAGGTGAATGGGTTAAACTCCCAAAATTATAGTACATGACTGAAATTCGGCTTAAGGACGTCTCTGGTGAGATTTGAACTCAAGTCTTTCACTTGACAAGCTAGATAGAGGTATCTAAGTAAGGGAAACTACACTACTGAATTACCACATTGTTCTTGGCTGAACAGTCTCTTTATGTAGTGACCAAAAATGGTTTTAAATCTAAAAGAAAATTTTTTGTCATTTCTTGATATATATATATACATCTAAAACAACAATTTTGGACAGATACAGAGAATGTTTATTGGACATGTTCAGAACCCAAATTGCAGAATTTGTTCAAAGAAAATAAAAATAAAAAGGAAGAGATTCTCTAAAACTAACCCTTTCAGAAAAACAAACTACTGATTGTTGCCTTAGGAAGAGGGTAGCAGCCACTGGTGAATTTGTCCAGAAATTTCAGTAACACACACTGCCACACTGAACAAGAAAAACATATACTAAAAATTCCATCATTTTAATACAGAAATCATCTGATGATGATACTATACTAATTACAAGATTTAATCAGACATATATATACATATACATATATATATATATATATATATATATAGATATAGATATATATGTAATTGAACCATGTTGAACTTTTCCTTCAGAAAAAGCTCCCTTAGCACTTAATTTTTTCACACCATCCAATGTAAGAAAACCAGGTAAAGAAACATGGTTTTCTTTTTATCTAAAACCTATTTGTCTGCCACCAAGAGCCAGCAGGAAGAAATACTTTTGAGGGCATATGAATACAAGTTCTTGACTCTAAATGAGTTGATTGCGAAAAGATTATTTAAGTGTGTAATTATATTTTTTTTTTTAAAAAAAGAATTGAATATTTAAGGTTAGAGTTGTAATTTACAACTTTTTTGAATTCAACATAATTGAAGATGTGATATTTAAACTTGTTTGATTAATTATTTTGAATACATTCGAATAGACTCGATTAATCTTATTTGAATTTGTTTGTTTATTTATTTATTTTTTTGTTTTAAATTAGTTTGAATTCCGGTTCAACCTTAAATACGAATTATATTTTAAAAAATATATATAAAAAATTGTAAAATATTAATAAATACAATAATTTATATATAATATGTAAATATTATAATTTGTTCGTGAATGTTTGAATAATAATCAAGTTTAAAAAAATGTTTCAATTTGATTTGTTTAATAAATAAACGCGTTTTAATCAAATATAAACTATTTCGAATAAACTTTGTCCGCGAACTATTTAACTCATTTACAACTCTAAATAAAATTACTATTAATTGAATTACACATTTTTGTTTAAATATATAAAATTTGATTTTGTAAATTTGATGATTATAAAAATAATTGTATTTGATGATTTTATCTTTGAAAGAATTCTTACACGATTAAATTAGAGAAGCAAGAAGGTTTACGAATATGGAAAGTTTGATTTTAGGTATAAATAGAAATAAATAAATAAATATATATATATATAAATAGTATTTGATGTATTAAGAGATTTGAAATGTCAAAATGTGATCTTTTTAATTTTTTAGAAATTATAAGGTTTCTTTTTTTTTTTTTTTCTTCTCTAATATGACTCGAACTCATGACTTTTCATAGTTATAGGTAAAGTTGCTATCATTATTGACAATCACTTATTGTCAATGCGACACTTAAATGTCAATTTATATCACTTTTTTATAATAGGAGTAATAAACCTTAAAAATATAAGTATTTTAAAAATGTTACAAAAGACTGTATTAAGATTTTATTATTTTTTTTCTGTCTGTAAGGACTAAGATTTCTTATTCTAAAATATTTACACTTATCTTCTATTTTTTAACTAAATAGATTAATATTTAATATTATTTTTTTAATATATATATATATATATATATTACAAAGATTGATATAGTAAATTTGGACAAGAAGACCTAACTTAATTGATAGTAACAATCTCACATATGACCATAAAAAATTTATAAGTTTGAGTTATGTGATAAAAAACTTTAGGAAAATTGAATATTTTAATCTTCATATTATTTTTATTTGGAAGAATTAGTCCTTATTTTTTCTTTAACTTATATAGTCCCCAAATTAAAATTAATTAGATAAATAAATCTTTTTAGCTATATTTTTACTTAGTGCTGAAAATCACATAATTTGCACATATACATTTTTGAATGGATAAAAATACCCTTATTTAATAGCAAACTTGTAAATCACATGACTTTTGACACCGAAAATAGGCAAAAATATATTTAGAAGGACTTGCTTATCCAATCAATTTTAATTTAGAGACTAAAAAAGTTAAAGAAAAAAAATATAAAGACTAATTCTTCCAAACAAAAATAATATGAAGATTAAAATATCCAATTTTTCAAAACTTTAAATTTGTCTTTATTTTAATATATGTACACGTATATTTTATAAATTTAAATATATTTTCCTAACAAATATCTATTATTGAAATTTTAAAAATATATATATATATTACCTACAAACAGATGCAATTCAATACTAATTTATAAATATAATCTATTTGAAACCAAATACATTATATAATTATGTGCCTATTTGCAATGTCAAGATTTAGTTGTTTGCGACAAGGTGAACAATTATATGAGTAGATAGATCCATGGTGGTGTTATGCTTTTAGTGGCTTCCCCTTTGTCACATACTAAATAGACTTTTTCTATAAAACCCTAATAAAAATACATCTATTTAGGGTTTCAGATAGTCCTTTCTTGTCTTCATTGTTTTTCTTTTCCTCTCTCTCTCTCTCTCCCCAATTTATTAGGGTTAGGGCATTCTGGAACTAAAGTAATAATCCATATCAAAAGATGTATAAAATATGCATCCAAAATAATAGGGACAAAAATTCTTAAAAATATATAATTATTTAAAAAATATTATATCGAATATAGAATAATTAAATAATAACTATGATATATTGCATCAAATTTTTAAATATATGTGTGTGTATATATATTGATTCGGTATTTAATTAGGTTAATAATTTATTTGAATATTTTTACATAATTTTACATAAAAGTAAAAAATAAATTCTTAATATATAACAAAATGATAAATTGGAAATAATTATATTAATTTAAATTTAAAATAATAATTTATTGTAACTTCTTTTTTTTTTTCATTATTTAGTGGTGATTATTTATTTATTATTATTATTTTTTTTTTATAAAAAAAACCGTTTATAACGAGTTTATAATATTGATATGGTGTAGACAGTAGAGTTTGAAATTTATTGAATATTATTTAAATTAATTGAATAGATAATAAATTTTTACCTAATTAAATAATATTTTATTTTTTATTTTTTTATTTTTTTATTTTTTTATCTATAAATAAAAAAGTAAGAAAATATTTAAAAGGTCAATTATATTAAGAATTTGAGAATTTACGAACTACTATCTCTTTTATTCAATAAAGATATATGGAGACAAGACATATTATAAATCAAGAAATAAAATAATATATATTTATTTATTACACATATGTTTTTGATTTTTGCTGACAACGTGAATTATGTTTTAAATTAATATACTCCAAAATAAAAGATTTAATAATATATATATATATGGTATTAAATATTTTATAAATATGGATATATATATGTATATATTTGAAGAATTAAGTTGCCATTATTGTATTATTGTTTTCGAGTATAAATAGGAAATGGAATTTTAAGACATAAGTGAGACTAGATCCTAGGAGTGGCAATCGTGTCGGGTTCGTGTAATCGTGTCGGGTTGAGCTAAGTTGAACCCGAACACGACACGAAAATTAATCGTGTCAACCTGCCAATCCGATTATGACACGTATATGATTCAAAACCCATTAACTCGCCAACACGATTACACAATATCAACTCGCCAACACGATTACACAATATCAACCCGCCAACCCGATTATGACATGTATATGATTCAAAACATATTAACCCGCTAACACGATTACACGATATCAACCTGCTAACCCGATTATTTACCTATTTTAACTTATAAAAATACTAATATTATGTAATTTATTTATATAAAAAATATTAAAATAATAAAATTTATTAAATAATTTAATAATAAATTAAAATATATAATTAAAAAAATAATAATAATTAAAATAAAAAAAATAATTATTATTTAAACAGGTTGGCGGGTCAGAAACTGGTTGAGCGAGTTCAACCCGTTTACAACCCGAACATGATTAAACTTAAACGGGTCAACTCGCTCTGACACGAACCCGCTAACGCTGAACCAGAACCCGCTATTTTCGTGTCGTGTTCGTATCGGCTCAAATATTGCCACCTCTACTAGATCCTTAGTCGAATATTGGTGTTCTTTCATTAAACTTTTCAAAATGACCAAAATTGCCCTCAAAACATGAAATAAACCCTAGAAATTCGGATTTCATGCAATAGTAGTAAAGATATGAACTTGGAACTAAAATTTGTCCCAAGCTTAGAAATTGAAATATATATATATATATATATAAATTCATCACTTTTCTCCTATAACTATTTAATTTTCCTAAATTATAACTTATATTTATATTTTTATAATATTAGATCATACAACTATTTATAATTATTTGATTTAATTATTTTGACCATTTTTTTAAAAAAAATAATTCAGGTATTTTGGTCATGAAATTCATGATTTAGATAATTTTTTTGAGAGCATGACCACAATAGCCGAATTATTTTTAAAGAATTAGTTAGAAAAATTAAACAAGTAATTATGAATAGTTGTAAAATTTAGTATCGTAAAAATAAAAATATAAGATATAATTTGAAAAAGTAAAATATTTAT
>JAXGGT010000035.1:6087412-6100221 GCA_035583425.1 Marsdenia floribunda | reverse complement strand
ATATATATATATATATATATATATGAAGGTTATGGAGTACGTATCAATAGTCACTTTACTTCTATAATATTCCAATAATTATATCATTATTATATCTATAAATTTTTTTTTTTTTTTTGCACCCCAACAACTTTTTCATATTCTCCAAGTTATTCCTCATTTTCCACAAATATCTTCACTCAACTTAAAAAAAAAAAGAAAAATTTACCGCTTTAGTCATATAACTATTCTCGTTTATCTGACAATGTCCTATAATTTTTTTTTTTTTTTACTTTAATTAGTCTCGGAACAATTTTCATTTACTTAAATTAGTCTTTTTGACTAAATTTTTTAAAGTTTTTTGGTGCCCAACTGACGTGGACAATAATTAAAGGGCATTTTCAGTAGTTCCATATTTGAAAAACGTGAGAGATGAAATGGAAGGAAATTTTTTAGTCATCCAGTTGTAAGACGTCTTCTTTGAGTGAAAAATCAAAATTTTGACTGTAAATTTGGGCAAAATTAATTTGCAATCAAAATTTGTCAAAATTTGCAATCAAAATTTTATTTTTTCACTCAAAGAAAAAGCTCTAATATTGAAAAAGTGAAAATTTTCTCTCCATTTCATTTCCCACATCTTTCAGAACTACAACTACCGAAAATGTCCCTCAATTTTTGTTCACGTCGGCTGGGCACTAGAGCAATAGGTAAAAATTTGGCTGAAAGGACTAATTTTAGTAAACTAAAATTGTTACGAGACTAATTAAAATAAGAAAAATATTATAAAATGATGTCAGAGAAATATAATATTATATTATATGATTAAATCTATAAATTTTCTTTAAAAAAAAAAAAATTAGCGAATTAAAAAAAAAAAAAAAAGAGTTAATAAACACCATAATAGGTTCAGACCGATTGAATTGTTGTGAGGCGTAAGGACAGTTGATCAAATTCGGTTGACCAAACCCCCACGTACTGTCCTACTCCTACCTAAAAGCCTCCAAAAGGGAAAAAACCTCTTTCCCGGATTCCCTTCTTTTCTCCGGCACCCTTCCACCCAAACAACTTCCACTTTCTCTCTCCTTTTTTATTTTTCTACCTTTTTCCCTCTTCTCTCTCTCTCTCTCTCAAATTTGCCTTCTCATTTTCTCTGGAAACTGGAGAAATAAGCGAAAATGGCGACGGACAGTGAACATAACGACAACGGAGACTCCAAAACCTGTGTTGTTTTGGGCGGTCGTGGTCTCATTGGAAGATCCGTGGTGGAAATGCTATTGAAACTCGGCAATTGGATCGTCCGTGTCGCTGATTCGACTCAGTCAATCGAACTTGATGACTCATCCGTTTCCGACTCGCTCCTCTCGCGAGCTATCGCCTCTGGTCGCGCTTTGTACTTTCATGTTGACGTTCGGAACAGAGATCAAATCGTCAAAGGTATTTAGTTTTTATTCTGGATTTCGCAGAAAGTCTTACCTAAATACTTCTTTTTTTTTGTGTGATCATTTCTAGATTCGATGTCTACGTAATAGTTAATTCTTATTTACTGTCCTACGAACGTATTGCACGACTATACGCGGTGCATGTTTTGTAGGAAATGCGGCAATGTGGGAGACCTATTAGCATAGGAATTTAAGGATTTTTGTTGTGCTACACTCAAGGAACAAACAATGTAATTAATAAATATTAGGGACATTGTTAGCTTTTACGTGTCATTTTTCATGTTAGATAATTTCATCAATAAATTTCGCAGATGCCCATGAATGTACCTGGTATGCAGCTGAATATATATATACATATGCATGCAAATATGAATATTATGATCTGTTGTTTTCTCCTGCTGTGATGGAGTATTGGAATCTTGGTTTTGTGCAGTGGAACTGTATAAGCATCATGTGTTCTTTCCAAATTCAAGAAACAGGTAGATGCAAAAAATCTTCCAATGTGCAATATCTACTGTTTAATGAAGTTGTACCATGCTTAGCGACAGAGAGGATGAAAAGATTTTGAATCATTGAGTGATGAGGCTGTTGTGAATTGCTCAAAAAGACGTAGAATTTTTTTTTTTTTTTTTTTTTTGAGTTTATATATGAACAAGATAATAAAGTTGGAGAACCATGTATAAAATTTTGGGGGCATAGGAAAAATGTTTTATAGGGCCTTTTGTTTCCAATATTATTTATTTTATTTTTGCAATTGATGTGTTTTTCATTTTATTTTCATAGATAAACTACATGTGTTAGGGTTGATCTTAAATATGACTTGATTAATTTTAATTTTGAAAAACATCTTTTTGCATTAGCAACCATCACTAGTATTCTTGAATTGGCATGCATATTCAGAATATATACTTAATATAGGTAATATTTCTAGTAGAGTATTAATTTTCTTTTTCAAGACTTCTTCCAATACTTTTATTTGAAAAAACAATAAAATTAATACTATCAATATCAATAGTCAATAATTAATTTTTCAAAAGGGCCCTCTTCTCAATAGTCAATATTTAATTTTTAATTTCTATAAAAAGAAGTGGTCTTGTTAATTTCTCTATATATATATATATATATATTTATTTTAATTGAACATGAGAATACCATTTTTTTTTCACAAATGACTAATTTATTGTTTTTTTGGATGACCCTTTTATTTCCCAAAAATAATGAATATAATGTAATTCTCAGGGCCCTAAGGCAATCCCCTCACTCGCCTAAGGGTCTCCACGGCTCTGTGAATTACCAAGTTGTCTGAATCAATTGAAAGTTTTAATTTATGAGGTGGTAAGCACATCTTGTGCCTTGTATACTCTTGAGTTATAGTAGAAATTTTAGACTTGTAATGTTTCATTCAGAAACATCTATAGTATCTTTAAATATCTATATAGGGTAGGAATCAAAGATAACGCAGATAATGTGTTCTATCAACATGTTTATTAGTCTACTTTCCATTGTCCCCAAGAGCTTATATTTTCAGAAATATACTGATGCTTCAGTGACATATAGCATGTGTCGTTGAGGGATTCATGAAATATTAATCCTAAGTACGCTATCGTGTTCAAACGTTGATCCGGATTAATGAATATGAAGGCAAACTATTCACTCTTCTAACATCACTTACCGACTTGCATGCATTACTTCTTTTTTCTTTTTAATGTCTGAATGTTTCCTCATCACCTACTTATTGTTTACATATAGATTCAACTGGAAGTATCATGATATAGAAATACATTGTGACACGTGTTGTGAGAAAATTATTGGACGTTTGTTGTTATATAGAAATGGAACTGAAAACTATTTGTTTTTTGGCTGAAAACATTGGGATGATATTCATTACCCCTGTTCATGGTTAACTTTCCTGAAACAAATACTTAGATTCCTTTTTAAGATCAATGTGTCTTTACCTAATATATATATATATATGTTTACTTGCATAAATGCAATGCCTTTGTTGAGCTTAAGGAAACTAGTTAAACATAGATTTCATGTACAGAGGTTAGAGTTATCATGGTTTTCTTGTTGTATTTGTATACCCACTAATATGACTAGTAATGTTATCCTAGGTATTTTTTTCTCCATTTATGCATGTAACCTTACTCCCTTTCCTCCCATTCTTTGATCATTCGCTTGAGTTAATGCTCGTCAAGTTAAAGACATTTTGCTACAAATTTTAGTGTGTGGAATAAATTAGAAATTTTAGTTATTAATTTTACGAATCCCATGCTCATATTGTGATAATATTTGTATCTGGCTTTCTGTTTCCTCTCTCAATGGAATTAGTTAGGCAGAAGAAGAGGATTTTGAATTTCTTCCGTGGTTTTGAATTTCTTCCATTTTTACTAGGGTAGGATGTTGTTGGGACAGAAGTAGAGAGCAATTTGTTCTTTACTTTAGCAGTTATTAGCTATAATGTGCCACTTAAATATTAATACTTATAAATAAGCATATTAAGCTTTTTTTTCTTATATTCAATTATTATTATCTAATATTTAAATGTTAAAGCAGTTCCTATTTGTGTTTTTTTTCTTCTTTTTTTCAATTTCCTCCCAGCTGTGATTGCTAACTTTTTATCTTCTTCACTGGAGCAGAACGTTTTGAATCTTAGCCCATTGCATTTTGTAGATAAATTTTTCTGAATTTTAAATTGTTCTGCAGCTGTTGAAGGTGCTGTGGCTGTATTCTACACAGATACAGTGGATTTGGGTGGGCATGAGTTCTATTTTTACTATGAAATGATTGTTCAAGGTAGCACTGTTACAATTGGCCAATGGCATATGTTCACTTTAGATTTTGTTGAACTTCTACTTTTCAGACTGGCTGTAATTTCAGTGTGTTCCTTTATGTGCAGGTGTCAAGAATGTAATTGATGCTTGTCAAGAGTGCAAAGTGAAACATCTGATATACAATAGTCCTGCTGACGTAGTATATCAAAATTCACATCATGTACATAATGGAGATGAGTCCTTGCCATATGTTGGAAAAGTAAGGTTCTCCTAAGCTGGTCTAAATGCATATCAGAATCAATATTTTGCCGCCATCATACTAAGCTTTTAGTTCTTTCTTACTTACTCATGGTCCCTATCTCTTTGGTGTATGCATTATCCAGTTTGGCAGCATGTTGACTGATCTTAAGGCTCAAGCAGAAGCACTGGTCTTATCATCTAATGATATTGATGGCCTTTTAACCTGTGTGATTCGTTCTTGCAATGTTTTTGGTCCTGGGGATAAGTACCTTGTGCCATCGCTGGTGCATATGGCAAAAACTGGCTGGGCTAAGGTTTGGGAACCATATTTATTATTGTTTCTTATGATTATTGTTGTATAGTTGATGTGAAACCTTATAGATTTGTTTCACGGATCAGTTTTTAGTATTTCTTTTGTATGTTAGCACCTAAAACCTTTTAGTGTCTAATTGGTGAGCAGATCTAACATTTAGCGAAACCATCTTTAAGTCCAATCACCTTCTCAAAATTCCTCCTCCCCAGCCCACCCAAGACACAGTTAAACAGGCAATGCAGATAGATATTCTTGTATATTAATGAAACTTGCCTGTAATTAAGTATAAAACTGAGGGAATGGTAGGGACATATGGCAATCTTGAAATTGTAACTGGGGGAACTTGGACCAATTTGTCATCTATGATTTTTCTGATGGTGGGGATAGTTTCTCTTGTAAATATCTCATTCACCTTGAAGAAATATTTTCAAGTGTTAACCTCTTTAACTGCATTCACTTTTTTGAGTTTGATTCTCTTAGAATAAGTAATACAGTTTCTCATTTCAGTTTATTTTAGGAACTGCTGGTGAGAACATGTCCGACTTCACCTATGTGGAAAATGTTGCCCATGCCAATATATGTGCTGAAGAGGCTCTAAGTTCACGTATGGTTTCCGTATCTGGAAAGGTAAGCTTAGTTTCTGTGTTGCTCTTTTTCCAACCAAAAATAAGTTTGTTTAGAATGAGAGAGCTTAAGTCAACATTTTGCAGGTGTTTCTCATCACTAATCTTGAACCTATGAAGTTTTGGGAATTTGTGTCTCTCATTCTGGACGATTTAGGTTACCAGAGGTACTGTGAATTTGTTTTACAGAATAAATGCTTGCTGCATCAAATATTGGTATTGCTTTTCAGTGTTTATATTAACATTGCACCTATGAAGTTCTCTGTGTGGCATTTTAATTGCAATTGGTAATCTGTTCTGATTTATTACTCAGATATTTAGTTTAGATATGTATAGGATATTCATCATCTTAAGATTGTTCCTTGAAATACTTTCTCATGATAGGAAATGTGATGCAAAATGAAGCTAGTTATCTAAACTACAAAATTAAAAATTAATATTTCTGTTCTTTCAACTATACTCTTGATTTTAGTTCCTTTCTGATGTTTTACAGTCATTAGTAATTATCAGCAAACTATTTTCTTCCTCTGGAATGTCGTGC
The DNA here is from genome assembly GCA_035583425.1 of Marsdenia floribunda. NCBI lineage: Eukaryota > Viridiplantae > Streptophyta > Magnoliopsida > Gentianales > Apocynaceae > Marsdenia > Marsdenia floribunda. The sequence goes on along the minus strand of JAXGGT010000035.1, from coordinate 6,094,312 downwards.
GACATTTGTAAGCACAAGTTCTTGTTGCGTTTACTTTTTTGCTTCATGTCATGATTTAAAATGAAGACTTGGTTATTAGTTGAATTCAGTACATTGGAAGCTATTTGCAGGAAGTTGTTTTTATTTATAATCTACTCAAGTGGTTATGAATTTTGAAAATCAGTGTACCAAAGATTAATTAACGGGCATTTCAATCATTCTTGAATAAATGTGTGCAATCAATTTTTTTCTACTTTCTAAAGCCAGCCAAACCCGTGTGGTTGTATGCTACTCCTCCACTAGTCACTGTCACTTTCATCTTAACTCTATTTTATGCAGGCTGTGGATTAGGTGTGTGTCAATTTCTTTTATATATTTTTCCTCTCTTCTTCCGTGATACATGCATTAGAGGACTTATATACTTCATATTATTATGACATACGTTGCCTTTTCCCATGACATTAGGGTTGCTTGTCTAATTCCAGGCCCATGATCAAGCTTCCAACTAGAGTGGTCAAATACATTATATCACTACTAAAAGCGATGCGGCTGAAAATCGATTTTACCTCAATTAATTATATTTTTGAATTAAGTTCATGCACTAGGACATTCGACTGTTCTGCAGCTCAGAAACATATTGGCTACTCACCCATTGTTTCTCTGGAGGTCAGTATCTTGTCATTTTAGATGTTTTTCTGTCATAGATCTTTGATTTTTGCTATTCCATATTTTTTCATCTTTTCTGTACTGCAACTTCTGCAGTAGATAGTGGGCCTGGAGTATTTCATTCATGACAGCTTTTTTACTAGCCTTCAAATTTGAGGTAGTCAAGTGTAGGGCTGTAATCGAGCTGAGCCGAACCGAATATTGAATGTTTGAGTTTAGTTTGTTTAATTTTCGAGCACTATTTGAGTTCGCTCAATTAATGTTTTTCGATTATTTGTTCATATAGTTCGAAAATTGTTCGATTTCGGCTCGTTTAACTTTCAAAGTAGCTTAAGCTTGATTTTGAGCTCAAGTTCAAATTATGTTTTTAAAAAAATTATAAAACATATAAATAGAAATAATAAAAATATCGCCGTGGGTGCGGTGAGGAGGGAGAGCGTGACAGAGGCAAGATGGGGGCCGATGGCTAGATGGGAGAAGATGGAGCCGAGAATGGAGGCGATGCCAACAGTAGTGACGTCGGAAGTGGAAGCTTGAGGTCTTCTCTGATGATGGGAAGTGGAGGGATGGAGAAAGTTGAGAAGAAGCAAGAGAAGAAGGATTGCCATGCCAAGTGAAAGGCTCACATTTGAGGTGATGATATTGAAAATCCACTGGTAGAGAGTAAGATTTGTGGGTTGGGCATCGAGTATAGAGAAGAGGAGTAGCCGAGGAGGGAGGGAGGGAGGAAAGAATGGAAAGGAAAAACAAGAAAGTTTTTATATGTGATGTGAAAAAAAACCCTAACCCTAAATATTATAATATTTTTTATTAAAATAATAATTTATATAATATATAAATATTATAATTTGTTTGCAAACGCTCGATTATGTTTCGCAAACACTGTTCGCGTTCACTCAAATATTAATTAGTAAAATGTTTGAATTCTGTTTGTTTGATAAACAAATGAGCTTTGATCGAACATAAACAAGCTCAAACGAGCTTTGTTCGCGAGTGGCTTGTTTACAGCTCTAGTCAAGTGTCTTTTACTTTTTTATTTTATTTTAAACTTAGTTTACAGATAAAAATAGTCTTTACTATTTGAAAATAACATTTGAAATTAAATTTTCACCCATGTTATTTATCTAATGGATTAATTGTGTTAAATTGTTTGTCTTTAACCTCCATACCAAACTGTTGCTAAGTTGACTATGAAAGTTTCATTATTTTCTCGTTATTATATTCTTTATTGTGAGAATGCTTGCTATCTAGTCTGGTGAGTTTATGGCTGTCACAAAATTTACTATTCTCTCTGAGCTTTTATTTGTTGTTCAAGCTAAAAACTAGGAACATCCAAAAAAAAATAAAACTAAGATATTCATCATTGCTTCATTCTCCACTACTCTTTATTGAATTCCTGTATTATTGGTGCCTTCACATTCATTGTTTGATTCAGCACGTAGAAATAATGCAAAAGTTTGTTTCGGTAATTTTTTGTACTTGGGATATTTTCCTACTGTCAAACTTCCAGGGACGCTTAGTATTTGGTCACTCATTTTATGATATAGTTGCTTGCCTCTATTCTGGGTACTACAGGAAGGCATCACAAGGACTGTTGAATCATTCTCTCATTTAACCCCAGACTCCATTTCAACAAGATATGGAGACTTCAGTGATGAATCTAAGGCAAATAAGTTTCTGGGAAATGGGACAGGTGTGCTTTAGTTTCTGCTTGACATAATATCTATTGTATTTTATTATGTACCTTAAATGATTGTTAACCCGTTCCTTGATTGCTCAACAGCTTGGTTCGCACTTCATCTAAAATAGGGTACTTCTGTTAGAACAGTTTGAAAATACATCCTTTTTTTGCTGTTTTCACTTAGAAAATACTCTTTCCATATAAAATATATCTGTAGGTTATGACAAGAGCTGATCTGTCCTTGTCTTAGCTTTCTAGCATTTGTGTCATCCTAGGAGCGACGCCGTTAAGGCAAATGTTTTTGAAGTTATAAATTAGATCATTAGGAAAGATTCTATGTCAGATGTGTAGTCCTTTTTCTTTTTTTTTTTTGGGGGGGGAGGGGGGTTATTTTCTCTTCAATCATTTTCATAGACATTAGCATGCTCTTTTATGTTTCTTCTCCTTTTGACTGGTTTTTCTCTTCTATTATATTTTTCTTTGGGGGGTTTGGTCCTGAGCATGGTAATTGAGCTTTCAATTCAATATATATTTACTGGTTTTCAATTTTTTTCTTCTCTTAGAATTGACAGTATGCTATGTTATTGCAGTTGCCGATATTTTACTGTGGAGAAATGAGAAAATCACCTTTATTTATTTTCTTTCGGTGGTTCTGCTCTACTATTGGTTTTTCCTATGTGGAAGAACTTTTGTCTCATCTATGGCCAAGCTTCTGCTACTGACTACTATTTTGCTCTCAGGATACTGCTTTCTACAACCTTTGCTGTAAGTATAACCGTGAATCATGCTGTCTTAAAATAGTTTTGAGTGTTTGAGATATGCTCATCTTTCTTCTCTGCCACACTATAAAATTTTTCTAGCAAACAAAGTGAAAATGAAGAGAGAGATACTTAATGGTTGTCATTTTCATGTATCCGTGCCAATTGTCAGTAAAGTATCAGGGCCTTCTGCAAATTTGTGTCTTATTTAACTAGTAACTGTATGGTACAGCTTAAAATGGATAATCCTGTTTCCCTTCTTTTACTAGCTATTTGATTAGTTTTTAGGATTTTAATTTATTTAATATATTGGTCATTTGGTTGAGTTCTAAACTTGCTTTCACAAGATGAAGTTTTCTGCATTTCAAGTTGTTTAATTACTTTGAGACTTATGTTTTGAGTAGATTCATTCCATTATGGAAATATTATCTCCAATATACTAAGATTTCTTTGCAACTGTTTATTGTAACAGACCTGGTTTTACACTTCCAAGACTTCCTTTATCTTGGTTTGAGATCTCTCATACAGCAGTAGGAGAGTCTGTTTCATTTATAGCATATGCATGGAATGAGGGATGGCACCTAATAGAATCCTTGGCTCTAGGAGAAGAGTGGTCTACTTTCCTTGTGGTAATAACTTTCATATGTATCCAAACCATTCTTTCTTACAGTTTTGATTACTTTTAATTATCTTGGTGAAGAAAGCCCTTTTTATATGGTGGACCTAATTCACTTGATTTGTTAAGTGATATTTTCTTGAGGAAGATTATTGTTTAAAAATTTGACATTTTTTAAATTTTAATTACGTTCTTAATGATCAATTATGGTAATTTCCTATTCAAATGTTCGAATTTAAAAATATGCATATTTGAATTTCTCACCAAAATTTAAATATAATTTCTCCTCTAAAATAGCAGGCCAAATAAACCTTTAGTGCCCTATATTTCCGGTTCATGTAGTACCAGTAAACTTATTCGAAAATTGTCTGGGAGCTCCTTTTCATTCAATTAGTTTACTTTCTGTTAAATCCTACAAATGAGCATGTTTCCTGATTATCTAGGATTGGAACTCTTTCTATGTACACTTGTATAGGGAATTCCTCGTCCTTTTTTCTTTTTGGTGGTTGGGGTGTTGCCAACCTTTTTTTATTATTATTATTTTTAATTAAGGCTCAGTATTATTTGAGGAGTATTTTGTGTAATTGTTTCTATGCAACTACTTGCCTGTTCTGTATTTTCATGCAAAACAGAAATTTCAGAGGTGGACAAAGCTAAATGGTTCCAGCTGATTTGCAAATGCTTTCATAGTTCTTCTGTTACTTAGACATGTAATATGGCTTCACAATTGATGTCTATTTGCAGATAGTAGCGTTACTGTACTTTCTTAAAGTTATCGTGTCATATTCCTTGACTGTGGCAATTGGTATTGGTATGATTCTTACCTTTAAATACTGCTTAATTGTGATATTGAACTTATTTACGTAGCGTAATAATATGCTGTGTTAAAACATAATGCAGCAATAGTCTCCGCATTTACTGTATTCATCATCTACGAGCAATACGAGGGAGAAATTGATGCAGCTGTCCAGTTTTTAACCAGCCATACAAAGAAAGGTATGATTTGGTTGTTGAGGGGTCTCCCCACTCCCCTGGCTTCAGTCTTTTCGGACCACAAGGAAGGAACAATGCATTTTTCTACAAAGTATCAGTCTTAATGTTCTCCCCCATATTCCGGGTTCCATACTCGGATGTACTAATATTTTTAACTGCTAGATGTGTAAATAATCTAGGTTTTTACATTTTTGTACAAGTACAAAAGACCAACTGCAATGAGAAAATCAATTTAATGTATGGTGCAGAAGAAGATGGATATAAACACCATTCTAGCAAACCTTTGAACTGCATGCATCTTCTCAAATTCAAAAGCTCTGAAGTAATTGGAACGCCTTTGATTTTATATGTTTTATTTTATTTTTATTTTTATTATAACATGGTGCTTACTGGATGCAGCAAAAAAGTTACTAAAACATAGCAATGCTTGCCTTTTACTCCTCTTCCTCTAGACTCTCCAAGGGCTTAATGTGCTGATTTAGTTCTTTAATCTGTTGTTTATTTATTTATTTATTTTTGCAATCTGTTGTTGTTTATCTCATTTAGCTGCTAACTGTTAGCCAGTTGATAAATTCCTTGGGTATCTCTTTTGTTTAGTTCAAATGCAAATGAATGATCTTGTTTTTTGACAAATCCAAAAAAAAAAAAAAAAAAAAAAATGTTGAAAACATGGTATACTATAATTTTACTTGAACTTAGAAATGAATCAATCACTCCTCTCTCTCTTATAGTATACCATGTTTTCAACATTTTTTTTTTTTTTTTTTTTTTGGCTTTTGACAATATATCACTCTTCTCATTCCAAGAAAGAATCAATTATTCTTATCATATATATTTAAAATTAATTATTTTAAGTTAGTGATAAGTTGTTTGAGAATGTCTTATGATTCTTGTTATGAATATTTTTTTTTTTTTTTTTTTTTTTTTAAAAAGTGAGCGTAATTCAAGTTGAATATTTAAAAAATAAAATTTTAGAATTATTAATTGTTAAAATAAATTTGACATTAGTTTAATTTTTTTTGAAAATTTTTAAGATTTTTTTTTTGTCTCTATTATATTTTAAATTCATGACTTTTTGGATCATGAAGTTATTATTAATTGAGCTACTTTTTCTTGGCAAAATAAGTTATGGTTTCAAATTTTAAATGGTTATACACATGAATATAATTTTAAATTTGTAATCTTATTCAAATCTTATTTAAGTTAGAAGAATTTTTATAAATTTCATGATTCATTTAATTTTAAAATTAAAATAAATACCAATAAATACAAATGATATCCATTCTTCAATCGAATTCAATTTCTTTAACATTTGAAGCTAAACAACCTATTAAATTTCTTCAAGTATTCTCTAATACACCTTTTATGACTCATTAAAAACATATAATTGCCTTATTAAAAACAACACTTTCTATTTTAATAATAATGTGTGGAGTTTCTCTAAAACATTCTCTAATATATTATTTACACTAATAAAAATAAAATAAAATATGTATTAATTTAATTAACTTAAAATTAGTATTATTATCTTTTATTAATTCAATATTTATAATTTGTATTTTAAAATAAAAAAGTATAATTGTATTGTCAAAAAAATAATTAAATTATTTAAATTATTTAGAGTGATGAGAAATATATTTATAAATTTTTTAATATAATTATAAAATAATGATGTTAGTTTTTATTTTACAAATAAATCTCCTAAAAATTAACTCAATAAATATGATGGCAAATTGGCATAAATAGTCCCCAAATTATGGTCATTTGTTGACATTGGTCTTTAAATTAATTTTTTTGTGACATTGGTCCCTAAAGAATAATTTGTAGATTTAGTCCCAAACAAATTTATTTTTGGCAATTTTAGTCCCAAAAGTTTTTTTTTAAACTTTTAAGATCCCAAACTATTTTACGATTGGACAATACAGTCCTATTTGATGGATTCTGTTAAAAAATTTATAAATTTGGTCCCTAATCTTTCGATTATTAGTGAATTTGGTCTCTAATATTTATGTCTTTGGTGTGGTTGGTCTTTTTTTTTTTTTTTAGGAAGGTCCCCAATGTATAATAAGTTGGTGCATTTGGTCATTTTCTTTACAAAATCTTTGTTTAAACAAAGTTATAAATATTAGTGATTAAATTCACCAATAAAAAAATAAGGGTAATTAAGTAAATTCATATTAATTACTTATAAAAAAAAATGTAAATTC
>JAXGGT010000035.1:6048727-6064814 GCA_035583425.1 Marsdenia floribunda | reverse complement strand
TTGGGTCTATACGATATTTATAAATGTAAAATCGTGATGCTTCCTTGTTACTATCTACATGCGATAGGTACTCTGTCTATAATTGTACTCGATTACGTGACAACCTTATGTGATTTATTCTACTCGATTTATGCTATTATTTTAATCACACAAAGCACACACCACCATACTAAACCAATTCTGTCCAAGGTATAAATTGTTGAAGTTGGGAAGTGTAAAGCTTCCAACTTTTGTGAATGACATTGTTACTGATGCATCCGAACGAATTTCTCCGTGCTTTCCTTCGAAAACGAATTTGTCAAAATAGTTGACAAACGAATTTGGCAAGACCATAAGTCAGTCTGACACACAACTTTTACCATGTGCGTTGTCAAGATCCAAACCATAAATGCGTAATCGCGTGATTCATAATCACAAATAACATTTAGTTAAGACATTCGAGGCTACAATAAGAATGGAAAAAGTGAAGTAAATCACTTTCCAAACTCTATCATGTTAGTTACATCAGAAGAAAGAAACAGTTGAATTTAGGGCTATCTATTAATACAAATTTTGAGATTCCAATGCAAGGAGTTTGGATGACCATTTAAATTTCTGTACAGAAAATGCACAAACTAGTTACATATACTAACAAATTTTTCCAAATGTTTTTTGCTGGATTTCTTCTAATAAATAATAAGGTTTAGTTGATGTTGGACCTGTATCATGTATGCTTGGATAACCAATTCATGGTACACGCTCTAGCACTCGCTGCAGTGCCCTTTTGATTCCCTCTTGATCAAGGGAGGTAAAAAGTTGTATTTCTTGCACCTGACGAAAAATGATAATTCAATAACAGACGGAGAGAGAGAGAGAGAGAGTCGAGAAAAATACCTGTCTTCCTGCACGAGCAAGGAGAGTAAATTGATCACCAGTTGGAGGTACCTAAAACATTAGAAGATGAACTGTAAATTGTATCACAATTAAAGCTCAAAAACACATGAAGATCATATGGAATCTAACTTACATTTGAAAGCCAAAGCTGTAGATCTTGTGATACCACCCGTTTCTCAAATCCTTGCCGACTGATTTTCACATCATTAATGCTGGAGAAGAAAAAATTTCCCACTAAATACATAATAAGTGGGACAATGAGAATTCATAGTTTATGTTGCAACAAGAGTCAAAAATCCAGGGTGCTATGTGGAGATTGTGTTTTGAGCCTTGGCGTAGGACCTAGTCACAGGTCTAGGCCTAAGAAAATTCTCACCCTGACCAATTGTTAGTTATAAAGGCAAAATTCATCTGTGACAGAACCCCCTCCGAGAATAACATTAAAATAGAATAATTGCTTGTCCCCTTTTATTCAATATTAGCATCCTTTTATAGACCGATAATGACAAAGGAATGAGTTCTAATTGACAAAAAATAAAATTCCTAAATTATAGGATCTTGATTAGCAAGACTGAAGTTATAAAGGAAATGAAAATAAAAATCTAATTGTAATAGGGGAATCAAATAAAACTCTAATTTGCTTTCGTCTCTATTTCCGTTGTCATCCTTCTCTAACATTGTTTTCCGATAAAGGCATCCACAATAGATCCTTAGACAAAAAATATAAGATTTGAATTCACTGTCTGGCTATTTGAGTATGATACTCTGGTCAGTTTAAACTATATCTGGCATTGGCACTTGAACTTGTGATTGTGCTAAATTTCCTATTGATAATTCTATTACTACCAAGAAAATAGGATTTCACTAAAAGGCACATAATTTTGAAGCTGTTATTATCCTCACATGTTTCTTTGGAGAGCAAAAGTATATCTAACAAACTTATAAACACAAGTGAATGTTGAAATTCGGTGTATCTTTGTATTCTAGGAGTAGTAAATATACATATATGGTAATTACTTAATTATTTTGATATGCTACCTATTTAGTGGGATTACGAATTTTAGAGATTGTCATTAATTATGAATTGTAATTAGTAGATTGTGATTAATTATGAAATGCTTAATTAGTAATTTCCTATTCTAATGTAATCTTACTTGTCTATATATGTTATATCATTGATTGAAATCATCAAAAAATTCTCTCCTCCATTGTCTACGTGATAATAGAGCCACAATTGCTCGTTTTTGAAGGCTGCCTAGGCATGAATCAACCACTTATTTGTTGCCCTAGTGTGCAAGAGTTCACATCTGTTTGCCTTAGTGCAGAATTTATTTCTTTTTCCTTTGGGCCACTGCTACTCAAAGGACTTTGGTCTGGCCACCACCTCCTTATCATCGTGGCTTCCTACTCTAGCCCAACATGTTAGATCTCACCAACGTTGGTTTTGCAAGTGATCTTCAAGCGCACATCGTTCGCAACACTCTCCGCCTCAAGCACTGGGTGCACACTCTGGCTGACTTTTAGTCGGCTCATCATGCTGGGATAGCCCCTATTTCACTGACCTCTTCTAACCAATTTCAAACATCAGTTTGCTCTTAGACCTACTAGATATGATTTTCTCCGTTATTGATATTTGATTATCATGGGTAATCCACTAAATGCCAGTCATGGATAAGGAGTCAAAGTATCTAATTGTTTCCAACAGAATGCTAAATTCCAACAGTATCGGGATTTACTAAAAGCTTTATCCCAACCTGTAAATACTATTGTAGAGCGAAATAACTCAAACACGTGTCTTCTTTCTACCACCTTCCAATAAGTCATGACCATATGACATGTAAAACTAAACTTTTTACCGACTTTAACCCCATACACATCCTCTACAAAAGTAACCATAGTAGATTATTCGACTACATCTTTTCCTGGTTTTGGCACTGTCTATCATACTTCATTACTTCATCTATCACATGACTTGACTATCTCCTGATTCTCTTTCAATTCTCTTTCAATTAAATGTAAGTAAGTAAGAATATTCATACCTTGAATTATTATTTCACGTTCTTTTCAAATTGTTGTCTATTTTAAAATCTTATGATGAAAAGGATTACCAGAAGTGGACATGTATCAAGAGGGCTTTATTGTTGGATTCTGATATATCTGTAGTAAGACATACATTCTAGTTCTTACTAAATTATCTCCACAAACACAACCATAGGTTCAGAAAGGCTTTAAGAGATAAGATACCTAAAGCATTGCTTACAATTATGACGACATACATAACCAACAGAATGATGCCACTACCATATCGATTATTAAAAATAGAATGATCAGACTTGCTTTTCTTCAACCCAAATGCCTGAACTATGTGATTAAATTGTTCAAACCAAGCTCAAGGATGGTTCAACCATACAGAGATTTTTGAAAATGACATACTTTCTCATTCTCCCTAAGCAAGAAATCCATGAGGTTTCTCCATATAAATCTCTTCTTGAACATCACTATGTAAAAATTATTCTTGATATCCATCTACTGGAGGGGACTAATTCTCAACGGTAGGCATAGAGATAAAAACTTGGCAAATGATAACTAAGCAACAAGAGAAAATGTATAAAATAATCTACTTCATATGCCTCATCTTCTTGAAGGTATTTGGAAAATTGATTGGTACTTCAGAATTCTAGATTAAGAGTATCAAATTGTTTTCAGAATTTTACATACTGCTCAAAACCGATTTTATATTTAGCTTACCCATCTTCTTGTAGTAGCTCGTCAAATATTGTTTCTAGCCCAGGAAGAGGTTCAATCTTATAGTTGTTACCCAGATTATCAGGAGCAGCTGAGCCATCCTGGAAGGTTTTTTACTCATCAATGATTGAACCATGTAATAACAAAATAAAAAGACATAAATTACCACAAACAAATGGTACATATGTTTCTTTGTACCTGAGGAATTACTTTTTCCAGAGTTTCAAGTAATGGATCTTCCTCCAATTGTTTCATTGACAAAGTAACCCTACACTTTTCTCTGCAGAAATTTAAAAAGATAGGAATAATCTACAAAGCCTTGGCATCAAACAAGGGTAAGAAGTCAAACTTCTGTTTAAGAATCTGAAACAAAATGGTATGAGAATATGCAGCAGAGTTTCATGCAACTTCTAATCAACATATGGGCATTGTGTCTGGGTATGTTCAACTATTGATTCATCTATCAGTTAACTAACAAAGTTAACAGCATTCAGAGGTAAGAATAATGATAATGGTATTAAACTGCTTGTTCTATTCAGATAGAAATTGTTAAACAACTGCATATGATGACAAATATAAATCTTCTTCGGTTCATAAAGGTCTAGTAAATGCTTAGACCATGCTACAGCAAGTAAATGAGGGTATGATGATGAACATCACAATTTATGGCATTATATTACACATAATGGTCTTGAATCCATGATTCTTCTGTAGCCACCATACATTTAATATGTTCATGTAATAAGCTAAATCAAAAGCAACAGAGTCGAAGTTCGACTAATCCATTTTATTGCTTTATAGATGGGAAAAACTGAAAACATAAGAGAGTAGAAAGGCAGTATAGTCACCTATCTACATTAGTAACTTTTACTTTCACTTCGTCACCCTCAGTCAGGATATCTCTTACATCTTGGACCAAATCCCATGAAACTTCTGAGATATGTACAAGACCAGTAAGGCGATAGCAACCTGCAAAGTTCCATCAACACTAGTAAATAGTAAAGCAACTAATGAATGTGCATATCCATAGAAATGATACATAGAGAAAAGTACCATCTTGAAACCGTAAATGCATGAAGGCACCATAATCCTCTACAGTACCAACCCTTGCATAAAATACATCTCCCACACTTATCTGTTGAGAAAACTTCGACCAGGCAGCTTCTTTTTCAGAGAATATCAACTTTCTGTTCCCCTCATCTGCTTGCATTACCTACAAGAGCCAAGACCCACTACTATTCAAGTAAACTAAATAGATTTTGAAATCAAAAGCAAAATTTAAAACATATCTGATATCTAATTTCATATAAGCAAATATTGCATGATAAATATCTCAACATGAAAATTCTTGCTATATAAACTAGATCACATGCCAGAGGAGTTAGGTTAGATAAGTTTCATTAACAATTGCACAAGCTCAGATTGACAAGAACTCCGGGAATTTTCCTTATATGGTTTCATGATGCAAGGTCACAAAAGTAGAAGCTCCTATTTGAAACATCACTAAAGTTCAAAGTTTCCATTTATGCTCCTCTGTGAACTAAAGATTCATGTTTCTATTTAGGGATGCTAAAAAATGAATATCCATCTGATTGCAATCTAAAGTTCCAAAAGAATAACCTCTCTAATGTGTATGCAAGAAATTAAAAAAATATATATATATAGTTGCAATCAAAATATACAAAGGTAAGAATGAAAAAAAGAAATGAAACACAGTAGGCAAAATATTTTTCACAAAAATGACCTAAGTATACATGATCATAGAAATTTACGTTCAAATTTATCTTACAAGATAAGAAATTTAAAAATGAAACATCAAACTTATCTATAAGTCTCTTCTTCATATTGATTCGTCAAAAACCTAGGAATAAGGAATAAGAAAGGAATGTAAAGAAAATAATTGAATATTAATAGTTGATATTTTAAATCTTCAGGAGCTTCTACTGAGGGATCCATCAAGCAAAAGTGATCAGGTTAGATTTCTTTAGCTAGTAGCAAATTAACTCCCACGCCAACATATATAGATATATATATATTTTTTTTTATCTCTTTGTATATTATATATATGTGCCAAAAATTACAAAGAATATATTGAGTCCAATAAATTTAAGGTACCAAACCATGTTAATTTGCTAAACATAAAGAAATATATTTTCACAGATGCAGAGGAACTCAGTGGCAGGGAACTGAGGAAAGAATATGGGGAATGGACAATCAGCAACTCATGGGCAATGATAGGAAAGAACTTTCTTATAAAACAAATTCAGCTATTTACTTATGATTCTACAATTTAGAAGGTTAAGTCCATCGAAAAAGAAAACAGAAAGATCAGCTGAGAGGGAAACTCCCTGAATTAGCTTCAATAATGAAAAATAAGAACACTATTGTATACGCAGATTGTTGGATAAAGGAAACTTGAGTCCTAAATGAGAGAATCTTGAATTTATTAGTTGCAATATGATTGTCAGCTAGTATGATTCTGCTGTCCACTGTCTCACCCTAATTTTGTTCAAAATGTACTTTGTTTTTTGTCCTACTTCTCCTCCACTTGCACTGTCCAACAGATGCGGGAAACTGCAACGAGTCATGCATGGACTTCAAAACTTTGGACCAGATGAACCATGAGGTTTGGATTTAGTCAACATAGATTAAGTTTCGCTATGTTGTTCTAGCAAGTAATGATGTAGAACCAGAACTTCGCAGCGAAAAATACAAAACAAAAGTACTATATCAAGCTCTAGCTTCTCTCCAAATATGAGAGTTTGACCTTGGCTTCTGTTATATTACAGAATATCTCACCAAAAACATATTTCTCAATCTTCTTTCCAACTTAAAGCATGATGCTTTGGGGTTCATGTTAAAAAGTGACATCGAAACTTTCATCTCAAGGGATGAGGTAAAATTCAGAAGTTCCACTAGAAACCCCCAAAGCTTCCACATGTTTTATGAAATACATAAATAAAGTGTGCTCAATTTGCCATTTGAACATTTGAAACCATGATTTTCATTACACATCTATGCAAACATCATCAACCTCATTGTTCATGAAACCCAACCATTTCGAAACCATTCAGTGGTTTGATTTAGCCTCCAGTAGATAGAAGATGCTGCCTCCAACTGGATGCATTCCTATTGATAGCTTTCTTATACGATTGGGTTAAAGAGAAAATGTAAAGTTGTTTAGCAATTCATTCTTTTAATTCTGAAATGTGCAAAGTTGTGAAGAGAAATTAAAAGTACTTTTGTAGTGGAAGGTTGACACATACCTTTACAGGAAGAACAGAACCTACTAAATCTTTAGCAACCTCCTGGATAGGCTTTTGCTGTTCTGATCAAAATATCAGAGGAATCAGGTTAGTAATTAAAACAACTCCCAGAATTCTGAAGCAATGATTTGCAAGGAATTTGCAGCTTGAGAAATTGAACAATGAAGCATCTTGAAACTTTATGCTAAATTTTTCGAATCCATTTTTTATGTTTACAGTGCTTCCAACATCCCCCCCCCCCCCCCCCCCCGGCTGACAAAGGAGTGAAAAAGGGGGAAAAGAAATGAACAAGAACAAATGATCAAGTTCATTTTAGTAACAAATCTCCAGGAAAACTAAGGAAAGAAAGAAAAGAAAAGGTATAGTTTAAGAGAATAAATATGATTCCCAGTACCATTGCACCCTCATAGTAGGTTCAATTTTGAAAACTTGAATATAAAAAAGGCTGCAAAAAAGGGGGAAAAAAAAAAAAAAAAGGCGCCTTGCCTTGTCCCCTCTACAGTTAGTTATACATAAGCACATAAGTGGTCAGAAGTCAGATTTATTTTTATGACATGATTTGACTTTGTCCTTTGGATAACTCAAGAGTCTAAATATCAGCCATGGAATGACCATCTTTTCATCTCAGAGCATTAAAATTTTGAAATTATAATTTCTTGATTAATATTCTCTCTAAGAGTTGAAAGCCCAGCAGAAATTTTGTTCAAGAATTTAAGGAAATGACCACATTATCCTTATTATCAAGATAGTTCAGGGTTAAACTCAATAAGAAAGTAGCATTCATTTAGTTATCCCAAAATACAACATATTACTTAAAAATTAAAAAAAAAAAAAAAAAATTAAATATAAATTTTTTGTAAGAATTTTTTTATTCTATCAGTAAAAATTAACCGAAACCAATATAAGATTCATTTTCAATCATTAATCATAAAAGAACTACTAGTATGTGGTGCTAATTCACAACTTTAAAAAAATCTTCGTACTCTGGTGCTTCTACCAACAGACTTTAATGTAAGGAAGAGAACAAAAGAAGTAACAACTTCCACCCCAAATCACGATTCACCTACTAAGAGATAAGAATGAGTGCAATCTAGCACTCATTTTCCAAGATCAGTTGTGCATTGGAGTGGAAGAGAATTGCAGAAATTTGGATTATTTAATTGATATTGAGTTTTTTTTTTTTTTTTTGGTAGGTTTTGATATTGATATTGGGTTACTTAGTGACAACTAGCACAGGAGTTAGTACTGTATCAATTTTGCACAAACAATTACAAAATTATCAATCTAACGGTAAGTACAATTCTATATCTTGAAAAATATCAAGAATCAAAAGGGGGAGAAATTATTTAAAAAGTTGAAATAAAATAATTTCATTCTTCTTTTATTTAGTTAAAGCAATCACACTAAAAGAACTTCACGAAAAGATTCTCCGAACATGTCTAGTTTATGAACCTTCCAAATTATTTCTTTGCTTCTCTGCATACGTAGGAAGGCAATAAGGTTCATAAACTTCTAATGTACTTAATACCAATGAAATTCAGGTTAATTACATGGAAAATGAAATTTAAGAAGTCTAAATGGAATGCAAACAACAAATTCAGAATTTGATTCTTAACTATAAATGGATTCTTTCACTGATTTAGGAGCAAATTAATCTAAAAGATTTTAATTTACTCACAGCCATTCATCTGTACATTCAATCGCCACTATTGGCAGGTTAAAATCTTCAGTGAAGCTGTCTACAGGTTCAAGGAGCACATGAGGCCACGAGAGAGCTGTTTATTCTTGGTTTACAATCATTTCATTGGCCTTTTTATAAGTTCAACCCTAAATTACGTGTCAGGGAACAGATAGACATAATCTGGAAACAACAGTAGAAACAATGTCCCAATGGCTACCGAACATCAGCAATTTTTGCTTTGCCTGTGCTTCATTTTTCTTGTAGTAAATCAAATCTCTCTTGCAAATACTAGGAAAAATGAAACAAGCATTTATGCAGTTGGATTGAGGAATAATTAAAAACAATGGAGCTGTTCAGAAGTAAGAATAAATATTAAATACCTCTACAAGAATGTGAGGGGCTCAATTGTGGGTAAGGAAGAAAACCAAGCAGAGAATAAAAGCGAATCAATAATCCACCACCGTTGAAACCTTCAACTCTACCCTCAAAGATGAGTCCTCTCTCTTTGTATACCCTTGCTGCTTTCCAATCAGCAGACCTCTACTTCTTTGTATGCAACAGAAATTTATATAAGAAATATTAATGAGAACATAGTCCAGCTGAAAAGTACTTCAGTCAGTAAATGAAGCACAATCTTAAAAATGTGAGCAAATATGATTCTCCGGGTATTAGGAAATCTTACAAGTAGCTAGATGAATTATTTTTAGTTGGAAACTTGAAAGATATTTTGCTATCATTCTTTACCCTTGCATAATTTGGCAGATAGGTCCCCTTCCAAATAAAAAGCGAAAAAGAATACCAAAGTCCTAATGACCAGCACCTGATAGTCCTCTTTTGTTCTAGTTTCTCAAAAATGATCTGAAGCATAAAACTGTTCACTGAACCCTACCATTTTCTCACTAATTGCAGCTTCAGACCCTTGCAACAGTTAAGATCCCCAAATTAAATGCCCTTTGTTTACAAAGATTCCAACTGACCAGAGTCAAAACCCTACACCCATTTAAAGTTCGACAGCTGGCTGTCAAATGCAAAATTGTGTATGAGTCTCCAAGGAAAAGTAAAGAATGGTAATACATTCTGAGCAATATGCAACAAATATGTTATTAGAATTCAAAAGAAAATGAGAAACACTTCGGGAGTTTGAAAAAGAAATACTCCCTAATGAAACAGGTAATATAAATTTAGGAGCAAACTATTCAGAAAAGTGCGCTAATTTCATAAATTGGAATTATTCATCTTAGTTCTAATTTAGACACCATTAGTCCTCACACTCGGCACCTTATCAACTGGCCATCATACTAGCCAGAAATTTATCCTAATGTTCTAAGTTCACTATAAATAATCCCCAGACCCATGCAATTCACCATCTTGAGAAGGATTTCAATATATCCATCCACACAACCATGTCTGAGATAATCCCGGATAGCAACTAACATCATTAACTAGTTCAACGCACAGGACACAGCTGAACAAAAATACAACTTGAGAATTCTCCAGCCTGACTTTCCCTTTTTCCAACCAATTTATTCCTCTCAGTAAATCCCAAATCAATAAAAACACAACAACCTCAAATTACATATAATCTTCATCCTTCCCCCTAAATTTCAGTTTCCGTTTAGTCATACATTGCCTATGGTCCACTATATTCATGACCTATCAATTATAACTCAAATATATATATCTATATATGAATAAGAAAACTATGTTTACTTGTTACACGAAAATCCTAGTCAAAACTAATAATAATAATAAATAATAACTAAATCAATCTTGAAAAGAAGAAGCTAATAAATAAGAGGACCAAGAACAAAATGAGAAACACACCCGGGCATGACGAGTATCATCAGAGGAAAGTGTTTCTTGGGCTCCATCCGTTCTCTCAGTGCCACTTGAAACAGTAACTTTAGGTGCAAAAACTGAAGCTCTTTTAGGACTAGAACAAAGAGACAAACAAGGGAAATTCAAAACTGCATGCGGGTTCGTCACAGCCGAGAGTGAAGATTGATGAGATTGAGAATTATTGTCACATGCATAGAGGTGAGATAGAAAGGCAAAGCCTCCAGAAATTGAACCCAGAGATGTAGTGAATCTCGGCATTGTGTTCTGTTGTGCTCTACTGATCGTTCCCGGCCAATAATCCCTGAATGAGGTCAGAAGGACAGTTCGTAGTTCTGGGTGGGAAAAGAAATGGACATTCGGGAGCAATTAAAGGTTTGTGAATCGATTTCGTTGGTTGTGACTTGTGATCAATAGAGCATTTCGATCCTGTAGCTTTGGATTAAATATTCGTGTCATCTTCATACCCACATGCTTTCTCTTGTACTTCTTTCTTCATTTTTTAAATAAAAAATAAAAAAATAAATTTTTCGACCATCCATTATCAATCATCAAGTTTTCCCTTTTACCCTTTTTCTTTTAAGAAAATTCGCCTATTTAATCACTAATATAGTCATTTTCAACGGTTTAGGTCCTTATTTTTTTTTTTTCTACCATGTAAGTCTTTAATATTTTTACGGGTCGTCATATTAGTCCTTTTAATGAAATTTTCAATCAAGTCTCCAGTAGGTCAAATAAAATTTGGTATACTAAAGGGTAATTTTGGCATTATCTGATTTTTTTTCTCAGAACATTTGCCAACTTAGTCCCTCATGTTATAGTTTTTAGTCATTTAAGTCCTCAAAAGATTTTACGAACTGCCATATTAGTCCTTCCAATCAAAGTTTTAGTCATTCCTTCAACTGGTCAAATAAAACACATTAGTTAGAAGGGTATATTAGGCTTTATCTAATTTTTCTTCCCCTAATTCTCCTCTAATGGCTAAAAGTGATAAATATATATATATATATATATATATATATGCTAGCTTGTAGACATGGATGCAAATTTAATTACATTCACATACTTGTCCAGTTTATGAGGTATGTAAGCAGGTCTACGATTAACTAAAGTCAAGAAATCATCTTCGATCTCCCGTTGTGTGAAGGAGATGAAAAATTTAACCCTTTCTTTTCTCCAAGAGGTTGGTGTCATCGTAGAGACAAAGGAGGCATTGAAAAATGGAAAGAAAAGGAGAAATCTGATGACCCAACTGTTTCTCGACCTAAACACCAACACGGATCCAATTGTAAGAAGCTGGGTTTTAATTTCAAGCTGCATCCTCTTCCTTCTCAATGACTTCCATGCTTTGCTAATGTGATGAGTCTTGCCACAAATATTGGTTATGGCCGAGGAACTGGTTGGTGAAGGTAATGGGATCACTATTATGAGGGAGAATCTTATGATTGATATCTCCAAACAGCGATTGATTAGATGAAAGTAGTGATTTAGGGAGGACTCGAGATACATGAACAAGATAACCCACCTTTGCCTTTGCCAACTGATGCAAACCCGCTAGACGACCTACTCTATAAACCTACGAGTCAATATATTATGTGCCTGAAATGCTAGAACACCAAGTTATATGATTAAAGATAAGAACTTTAAGGAAATCAAGTCTTTAAAAACCCTAATGCACAAAGGTTGATGGTGTTATGCACACCATTTTTACCGTTTTGCCCTTGAAGGCAATATATCTTTAAAACAAAAGATATTTTATTTATCTCAAAGAACTCATTAAATAGCTCAAAAACCCCTTAAAAATATCTTAATAACCTCTTCCAACTGCTTTCTTTGCGAAACTCTCAACTTTGGCTCCAAGAACTTAATATTTATCTATCATAATTTGCCAATAAAAGGAGCCTAAAAAGAACTTAAAAGGGGTGAACGACTTCTCTGATCTCATTTTACTCTAAAAAACTTTCTCTCTCTAAACATTTTTAAAGAATTTTCCCTTAAGAATTCTCTAAGCTTCAAGAAGGCTTTTTCAACCTTTTTGCCTTCTTTCACCTTCGGATTTGAGACTTAGAATCCATTTCAACTCATTTCTAAGCCAAAACAATCTTTTAGCACCCATTTGAGAGAGAACTTTTCTTTGGAAACTATTATCCAAGCTGCTTACATTTTACCCGAACCAAATTTTTCCCCATCGAGATAAATTCTTTTTTCTCACACCTAGTGAGATGTTTTCTATCTGATATTTCCCTAACATTAGATTGGTGCCCACTGTATAAGAGGCATGCAAACAAGACGATTTGTTCGTGCATCTACTCCAGTTCCGCCACCAAACACTAATCCTCAGGTGATGGACATTCCTACTCTTGATCAAACTAATCAACAACCAACCATGGAGACAATACTTGAAAAGGCTCTGCCGATCATTCCTTCACCTATACATCACATCGTTGCTCCTTAGGATGAACAATCCAACAATGAATCTGAGGAAGACTTGGATGAGGAATTTCACTATTCCTAAGCCATGGTAAACAAATTGACTTCCTATTGCTGCATATGGAAGAATTTAATGAGTTTGTGAAGTTCAAGAAAGCTGAAAAGAAGTTTAAGGTATATGCGAACGTCAATGTTGAGACAATCCATCCTTCAACACTCCAAGGACTACTAAGCCACCTTCAAAAGAGGGTTACGATAGGGACAAATAAGACCCGACCCTAGCTTTCCTCCAACAAAGCCATCAACCATACATGATGATAGCTCATCCATTGCGCCTCAACATGCTAGCTAACTTGATACAATACCTATTTCACAAACATCAATACAACTCAAATGGGATCAATTCATACCTCGGACATGCCACAAATGGGACCTACATTCTTTCAGCAAGTAAATCAAATAGGGTCCACCCCTACTCTGAATTTTCGACTAGCAAGACCTGTTCCCATTCAAAACAATCAAATCATAGGTTCTATCACATTCGTGAATGGACAACGGTGATAGATAATAAAGTTCATGATATGTTTAATCAATGCAACACTTGATGCCTAGTTTTCAACCTCATGCACTCCCATGGAATATGTTCACTGCCACACCATTTAAAGCTGAATTTTACAGCCATACATTTCCACCCAATTTTAAACCACCAATCATTAATAGATACGATGGTTTTTCTGATCCTGCTACTCACCTCACATATTATATTACCACTATGTTCATGTATTCCACTGATGACGCATTATTATGTAAATGCTTTCCTACTACTTTAGCTGGTCTAGTATTAGAAAGGTTTATATCCTTACCATCTAATAGCATTGAGAGTTTTCATCGATTAGGGACATTATTTTTACAACAATTTGCTGCTGGTTCTCTTCCAAAGAAGCCAAGAATGCATCTACATAACATCCTTTAGAGACATGACGAACCACGTGCTGCATTTTATAAGAGGTTCAATGAAGAATCCGTCAAAGTTCAAAATTGTACAAAGCTAACTTATATCGAAGCCTTCTATAATACTCTTTGGCCAGGAAAATATTCAGAGAAATTGAGCATTCTCCAACCACAAACAAGCACACAGTTATACAATAAGGTCATGAAGTAGATTAAAGGAGAAGAGCTGGAAAGGTCTAAGGAGTCCAGGAGAATTAAACGGGAAAAATTCTATAAAATTGATGATTGTTTTAATTCAAAGAGGCAACGATTCGAATGAGATGATCACGTGCTTTCAAGAGATCATAACAATGATAACATATGAATTTATGTATTTTGGACCCTCTATACTTAATATTTAATACATCCACTCAACCATTCTTATGATTTTTATGTATTATTTTAGTTTATCAAGGTAATTTAGGCTATTAAGCTTTAATGGCTTTGACATTAAATTATTGGGCTTCTAATTGTGCTTTTATTTTATTTTATTTCAGATCCAACTCTAATAGGCAAGCAGATTTGGGCTCGAATTGGAGGGGCCCGTGAAGTCCAAAAAATAAAAGAAAGAGAGGAGCCCTAGAGCAAGAGGATGAAGAGATCACGAAAAAACGGAGAAATCATGGAGGAGAAGACTTAGCTTGATGGTAGCGTAAAAATCCTTGTAATCAGTCCAAGAGAAGAGGCTTCCAGGGCAATTCAGAGTTCTAGAACGTCATTGATTTTGGGTTGTAATTTGATTTTTAGATTTGCTTTCAGTAGTATATGAGATTGAACGTTTAGTCTTTTGGCTTGATTTTTCTTTGAGATTGGATTTAGTTTTATTGATGATTGCTAATTAAACCTGTGCGATCATCTCTATTTAACTGTTTTCAAATCTGAACGCGTCATGGATTTTGGAACTACTTCATTTTCACGGGTCTTAAGTTAAGTACGAGTTGATAGATTAGACGGTTGTCTAGGAAGTCACACCAGTGCTTAATTGAATTCTTACAGATTATCAGTAGGTGATCGGGATTCTAATTTGGGATTCTAAATTAGTATTCAATTAAGGGATCAGATTAGCAATTCGAAAATATTTAGAAGAACAAGGAAGAATTAAACTGGAACTCAACCCTGGACTAATTAGGATTTCTCATTAGTGTTTACATTCGATTTCATTTAGTTTAATTATTTTTGAACTTTCTATTAAACATTTAAAAAAAAAAAAAAAAAAACCCTTTTCAACTTAAATTGAGATCAGTAAGTTCTTTAATTTGATTTAACGATTAGGGCTTCCTTGGGAGATAACCTGGTGAGCACTGTGCTGCTTCCAGTTTCAATTAATCTTGGCCGGTTTGACGACAGCAGCGAATTTAATCCTTACCAAACAACAACAGATATTCTTCCAAAGACTCTTACAGAGGAAGAGATGGACCTTCCAGATCCACCAACCCCTCCGATCGGTATCCAACAATAACAGTTGGAACACTACATGGAGACATTCTAGTGACAGTTCTTTCACACCATTAAATGCTACTTGAGCATACATCCTTCATAAGGTGGAGTCACTGGGTATTTTACCGGCACCCAAGAAGATTGATAATATATAGATTTATGTGTTTTTGGACCCTCTGTGCTTAACATTTAATACATCCATTCTACCATTCTTATGATTTTTATGTATTATTTGGGTAATTTGGATTATTAAGCTTTAATGGTCTTGATACTAAATTATTGGGCTTTTAATTGTACTTTTATTTTATTATATTTCAGATCCAACCCCAAGACCCAAAAAATCAAGCAAAGATTCGGCCTACAATTTAAGGGCCCGTAAAGCCCAAGAAATTAAGAAAAGAAAACCCTAAAGATTAGAGGAGATAAAAACAAGAAAAAAAAATCAAATTCGAGTGAGTTCGAAAATCAGAGAAGAGAGGTTACTGCTCACGCCGGTTACTGTTCATGCCGGAGTTACTGTTCACGCAATACTATTATTCACGCCGGAATTACTGTTCACTAGTACTGTTCACAGTATTGTTCATCGCGATTTAGAGACAGATTTTCTAGAAATCATGGAGGTATTACATGATTTTGTAATGGCAGCCTAAACACCTTGTAATCGATCTAGGGGAAGATGCTTCTAAGGCAATTCAAAGTTCCAGAACGTCATTGATATCGGGTTGTGATTCTAATTTTCAGATTTGATTGCTTGAGATTATGGATTGAATGTTTATTCGATTGATTGGGTTTTTGAGATTGAACTTGGATTTGATTGACGATTGTTAAT
>JAXGGT010000035.1:6015431-6028010 GCA_035583425.1 Marsdenia floribunda | reverse complement strand
AACCCCTTGTGAAATCGTCGTTGGATCAATTCGACGAAGTTGAAGACGTGATTCCGTGAGGAATCACAAAGAACAAGTTTTCTCACAATAGAGAGAAAAATATACTCTTAGAATTAATTCAATCAATCAACTTCTCTCAAATAATAGAGGAGAGCGTTATTTATAGAGTAATTACAAGTAGATATTACTAATAGTTAGTTATAACTAACAATTAATTGTAACTTATACATGAAGCTAGGTAACATGGCATAAATTTCTACTTATGTAGAGAAACTATAGTTTCCTTAGGACTCTTGGGAAAGGCAAGGAGGAAGGGCTTTCGGGAAGGGAAAGAAGGAAGGAAGGAAAAAGGTGCCCAAAGGCAATGCCCGAAGGCAAGTAATGATAATGCCCGAAGGCATTGAGAAAGAAAAAGTGCCCGAAGGCAAGAGAACAATGCCCGAAGGCAAAGAATGCCAATGCCCGAAGGCAAAGAAAATTAATGCCCGAAGGCAAGAAGAGGATGCCCGAAGGTAAGGAAAACAATGCCCGAAGGCAAAGAAGAAAGATGCCCGAAGGCAAGAGTGCCCGAAGGCAAAGAATGAAAGATGCCCGAAGGCATAAGATAGAGATGCCCGAAGGCCAAGAATGAAGGTTGCCCGAAGGCATTCAGGGATGCCCGAAGGCAATAGAGAAGGATGCCCGAAGGTATTGTGAAAGTGCCCGAAGGGAAGATCCCTAAAGGCATAAGAAAGCCCTTCGCCCAAGGTCATGAAGAAGGCCTTTATTGCATTGTTCCTTCATTCTTGATGTAGATAACATTCCTCCAAGTTGATTTTGAAGTAGAAGGAAAATCATGGTTCTTGACTATCTCTTGTAAGCTTTGTTTCATCAAACCATTAAGTGTGTCTTGAATTCTTCGTTGTCTTGCTCGAGTCATGGGTCTAGTTGTCATTACTAAGGGATCCTTTGAATCTCGGATCTCTTCAGACTCTTGGTTCGTATCACTACCAGCTACAAAATTAGGTGTCACTCTATAATCTACCATGGCTGCTATCCACACACCAACTCAAACGGACTCATCTTTTTCACAGTATAGCAAAACTGTGCCAAGTTAAAAAGTGACACTCAGTTCTTTTGACTTATTGTGATGTAATATCTCAAGTATTCCTCTAGCAATGCATTAATCGTCTCCATTTGCCCAATGGTCTGAGGATGGTTTGTTGTAGAAACTTCAGTTTTGGTTCCAAACAATCTGAAAATGCAACTAAACCTACCAGTAAATTTGGTGTCTCGATCGCTCACAATGTCCCTTCGTACTCCAAAGTTCTTTACAACATTTTTAAAGAATAACTCAGGTGCTACATTAGCTGGAAAAGAATGAGGAGCAGAGATAAATATAGCATACTTAAAAACTATCAACTATTACAAAGATAGATGCCAAATCATTCACTTTTGGCAACCTTGAAATGAAGTCCATCAAAATTCTTTGCTACAAGCTGTCAGGGATTGACAATAGTTGCAATAATCCTGGTGCCTGCTTTCACTCCAGTTTATCTTGTTGATAAAGCAAACATGTTCGGATATATACTTCGATGTCGTCCTTCATATGTGGCCAAAAGAACCTCCTTGTCAACAACGATCTGGTCCTCTCAATGCCCGGATGAGCCGCCCACACTAAATCTTGAGCTTCCATTAGTAGTAGTCGCCTCAGCTCACCATTTGGAACATAGGCTCCTCTACCTTCGGCATACAACATGCCATCATCAAGCCAGTATCTCCTCACTGTCCCATCCTACACCAAAGGTACAAATTTTTTATATACAGGATCGTTAGGAGCATGTCCTCGAATATATGACACAAAGTCACATTCCACCACAAAAATAGTAGTAAGGGTCAAACACGACACCTATCTAGTCAATGCATCTGCTACCAAGTTGTCTTACCTTGGCCTATGTGCCCACTCAAAGTCATACTTTGCTAGAAACTCTTGCCAACAAGTTTACTTCGCAGAAAACTTCTTTTGAGTCTTGAAATATGTATTTTCCACATTGTCCGTCAACACTATGAAGGATGACCCTAACAAGTAATACCTCCAAATTGTCAGGCAACGGACCATAGTTGTTATCTCCTCCTCAGGGACTGAATAACGTTGCTCACAATCCTTCAACATTAGGCTCTCAAATGCTAAAAGGTGTTATCCTTGCATCAATACTCCACCAATTGCACAGTCTAAAGCATCTGTATGTACTTCAAAGCAAGCTCAAAATTGGGTAATTGCAACACTGGAGTGGACGTCATAGCATCTTTGAGGGTTTGAAATGTATCCACACGTTTCTCGTTCCACAACAAACTCTCCCCTTTCTTCAAAAGGTCGGTCAAAGGGTTTGCCAATCTTGCATACCCACAAATAAACCGTCAGTAGTAGTTTGCTAATCTAAAAAATGATCTCAATACAGCCACGTTCATCGGTGTTGGCCACGTCTTAATTGCCTCTACCTTTCAAGGCTCCATCTTCACAAATCCTTGGCTAATGATATGTCCAAGGAACTTGATTTCCTTGTGAAAAAATTCACACTTCTCCCTTTTCACATACAACACATACTCCCTCAATTTGGCAAACACTAGCCTCAAGTGTTTCACATGATCCTCCAAGGATTCATTATAGATGACAATATCATCCAAATTCACCATAACAAATCTATCTAAAAACTCATACAATACATCATTCATCAATTGCAAATTGTAGCAGGAGCATTTGTCAAGCCAAATAGCATGACTAAGAGTTCATATGACCCATGTCTGGTCGCCACAGTGGTTTTGGGCTTATCACTATTAACAACTTGCACTTGCTAATACCCAGACCTCAAATCAATCTTTGTGAAGTACCTATCTTTGGCCAATCTATCAGATAGGTCCAATTGATTCATATTAGGGTACTTATTCTTCACAGTCAATTTGTTCAATGCTCTGTAGTCCACAGAAAATTGCAAAGAACCATCTGCCTTCCTTTGAAATAAGGTAGGAGCACCATATGAAGCTTTGGATGACCTAATGAATTGGACATCCAATAACTCAACTAGTAGTTTCCTTAGTTCAACTAACTCCACAGGACCCATCCTATAAGGTACTTCAGCAGGTGGTACAGCTCCAAGTACCAACTCAATATGATGATCAATGGCATGTCTCGGAAGTATTATCTTTGGCAACTCATCGGAGATCATATCAGTAAACTCATCCAACACCTTGGACATAACATTAGGCAATGTTGAGCGAACAATAGTTGCCTCTTCTAACAAAAGAGTCAAGTATAATGGCTCACCCTTTCTAAGTCCATCCTTCAATTGCATAACAGACAACAATCCTATAAACTATCTCTACGACTGATCCTTGTACACACTGTGCACAAAGTTAGTCACCAACTCATCCTTGACTCGCTGCTCCTCAACATTCACAGTCTTGATAGTATGGGAACAATAGGACTGCAATCGTGTAGCTTCCCTATTAGCTACAAAATTATGTGTCGCTCTGAAATTCACTATGGCCAACATCTCATGGCCATTCACCAACACATGCACATATAACAACCCACGCACAACCCTTGGTTTCACTTCTGTCTAAATGGCATTTCACAATTAAATGGGATTCATGCATGCAAGTGACTCTCCTTTTGTCCCACTGGACTCGCCAACTTGGGTGGCAGCCAAGTTCCATCTAGGCTTCATACATGCATAGACATATGCCCAATCTCCTTACAGTTGTAGCACTTCACATTGTCTACCTTTAGCACACCAGAATCCTTTTGCTTGTCAATAAAGTCTCTCTTCTTCACAGGTTTATCCACTATTGACTTACCCTTATTCTTGGCTGGAAACACCTTCTTCTTAAGCAAAGGTGGAAACAAAGTCTGAGAATCCGCCAATCTATCAACCATACCAAAAAGGCCTCAACAACATCTATTAGATCTTGTCACATGAGCTCCAATCTACCTTACTTTTTCAATCCTAACAAAAAGTTGAACAACTTGTTCTGCTCGGACATGGCAAATATGTTAAGAAGGAGAGAAGAGAATTTTGTCACTTACTTATGAACCGTCCCTGTCTGTTCCAACTTCTTTAGGCTCTCACTAGCTTGCGACGCAATATTCTTAGGCAAGAATTGCTCTATCAATTCTACCTTCAATTCCTTGAACATCCGTACCATTGATGTTTTAGAGTCTACCTCCCTAGTTTGGCACAACAACTTGGCATTGCCTATCTAGTACATAGTTGTAATCCCAACTTGTTCATCCACTGGTATTCTAAAATAATGCTCAACATCGCATATGAAGTTCTTGAACACCTTGGCATCTCGAATACCATCATAAGTCTTAGGCTCAAGCATCTTTACCTTGGACTTACCAGAACTACTGGCACTAGCAATAATCTTCATGTCGTGCAATACTCTTTTCAACAAACCAACTTTAGCTCTCAACCATGTCTTGAAGCTGTAGTAGATCATAGATTATACCAATTTAGTCCACCAGTGTTAGCTCACTACTGCGATATTCATAAACACCAACAACATGCTCTAAATGCAAGAAAAAGGTTTCTAACCTTATCAATCGATCACTGGCTCCCACATGTATGTCTGTAGCAGAGTATAGGCGCACTCCTTGACTTCTACCTCCAGATGAACTCGATATTCTTGCAGTATGGTCAAAAACTACACTCTGATACAAAACTTGTCACGAGGTGTCTATCTTGGCACGCACACTCAAAGCACAACTCAAAATCTTTCAAACATTGCAGAAAGAATGCAATAACAATCAACATAAGTAATTACGGGCCAATGTACCCAACCCTCACTATATTCCAAATAGAAAAAGGATACAAGTTACAAATATGAGTGCCTACAAATAGAGGTCACTCGGTCTAACAACCCTAGCCTTAATCGGAATAAGAACACATCTAGTCTACCTATCTATTCCTTCATGCCATTTCTCTCTTTAGTACTCCACTCTATCTCTCTAACTTCACTAGTGACTCTCTCTATGAATGAATGAGCTCTCCCTTCGTTTATACGGAGAAGAGATGATCTCACCAATAGCCAAAATCGTGACACATGTGCGGAGATCTTTAAGGCCCACAACCCCAACCTGTTAGACTTCCTTGGTCCACTAGGTCTCTAAGACCAAGTCTTCATCAAGAATATTCCAACATCTTTTGGAACCTTCTAGAATCTTGTAGAATCTTCTGGAACCTACCAAGGTAGATCAAGTCTTCTAGCTGAACTGCCTGCCTGACTTGGCCCTAGTCTAAGCCATCTCACACCCACTACTAGATCAAGGATAACCCACTCGAACCATTTGTCACTAAACCATCTAAGTCCACCAACCCAGTCTGTCCATCGAATCATTGAAACATAGCCAAGACAAGCCGTGCATGTACAAGCATAGTCATGTCATGCACCACTTGAGTCCCCCCAACACATGGGTCTCAAAAGTCTAAGTTTGTCTTTCATAGATGTCCTGACAGTTATAGTTTGTCTCGAGTGCACAGAAAATATCTCTGCACAGATGCCAAACACTTTCCTCTGTGCATGCCCTGTGCCCCGGGACAAAAGGGTCTTAAAAACCTCCCCCACTTGAAGATATCGATGTCCTCGTCAATTTCCTCTTCTTTCAGTACTCAAAAATCTCATCTTCAAATTGCCAAAGAGTGGCATCTCTTTCCTATGTAGTATCAAGCTCAAGTTTGCCCTTCTAATGCACAAGGAAGTCGATCCTCCAGTTCTTCTTACTCTACCCCATCATCCTATAGTTTAGAATCTTCTCTTCTAGGTTTGTCAAACTGCTCTCAAATCATTGGTAGTGCTTATCTGGCCTGTTACCTTGAAGCTTCCAATTCATCCTTCTTAAACTTTTTCAAAAAAACTAACGTGGAATGTAGGATGAATCATCAACCTATCAGACAACTTGAGTCTGTATGCCACTTTGCCAACTCTCATCACGACCTCAAATGGTCCATTAAACTAAGGAATCAGTCCACGATGAACAACTTTACTACTGATCCTCATATTTCTTCATCCTCTGTTATACCAAAGCTAAACTGTCATGTGCTTCAGGGCAAACCAACTAAGGAGACTATTAAATGAGCCAAATCTATCAACTATTATTAAGAAATATATATATATATGATAATTAATTTTTAGGTTATTTTTAAATATTAAAATTTATAAAGGTCCATTCCATATAAGTAATAAATTAAATTCATTAATAAACCAATTAATTAATAAATCATAACCCTGACATCGTTCTTCAACTCTAATAGAACAAAACTGCCAACCAACACTAAGAAAGAAGGCCTTGTGTTTGTTAGTCCGAAACAAATTCGCCAAAACCAAGGTTAGTTCGTATTTATGTAAGATTTAGTTTTCTTTATTTGGTTTAGTTTAAGTTTTTGAAAATTAGGGTACAATAAGTTTTGGGGATAGTTTGAAATAAGACAACATATTTATAATTCTACGATTTGTTGAAATTAAAATTAAATTTGACAATTGAATTTCATTAAGATCTAATTAATCTATTACTTTTATGATTTATTAATATATATATATATATATATATATGGTTTGTGATTACAAAAGGTTAATGTATGTATATATATAAATATATGTGCATGCGTGTGTGTATTGTTCCACCGTTACCCAAAAAAAAACAAAAGAGTTTGAAATTGAAATAAGGAAAAGGAATTGAGCAAGGATGGTGGCAGAATACTTTCTACTTTTTTATGATATATATATACAATAAAAAAAAAAAAAAAAAAAAAGAAGAAGATTGACGGATGACTGGTCCCGTGCTACTTAGTTTTATAAATATATAATATATATGTACTTCTGGTAAAGGATTAAATTCACGGTTATCGTTAAACTGGCCAAGATTAATTTAAAAACTAGAAAGCAATATAGTGCTCACCAAGTCATCTCCCAAGGAAGCCCTAGTCATCAAATCAAACTTAAGAACCCACTAAATTTAATTAAAGTGGAAAAAAAGGGGGATTTTTATGTTTAACGAAAATTTAAAAACAAATAAACAAGATGAAATAGAATGCAATTCAATAATGAGAAAACATAATCAGCCTAGTGTTGATGCTCCAATTTAATTCTTCCTAATATTCTCAAATTGAGATTCTAATCCCTTGATCAAATTCTAATTTGGAATCCCAAATCAGATCCAATCACCTACTAACAACCTATTAGAATTCGATTAAGTATTAATAGGCTTCCTAGACAATCGTCTAATCCAACATCTCTTACTTAATCTAAGACCCGTGAACATCAAGGTAATCCATGAATCCATAGAAAATCTAGATTTGAAAGCAATTAGATAGAGATAATCATGAAAGTTCAGTTAACAATCGCCAACAAAACTAAATGCAATCTCAAAAATTCAACCCATTGAATAATCATTCAATTTCATAAACAAATCAATCAAATCTGAAAATCAGAATACAATCAGAAATAAATGATGTTCTGAAACTCTAAATTGCCCTGGAAGCATCTTCCCCTTGACCGATTACAAGGTGTTTAAGCTATCATTACAAAATCTTGTTATGCATCCATGATTTCTCGAAAATCTCTCTCTGTAATTTTGAAATCTCGCCTCTCTTCTCCGATTTTCGAACCACCTATCTAATTTGATTTTTTTTTTCCTTTTTAAATCCGCCTCTTCCTAATCTTCTTAGGGTTTTCTCTCTTTTCTTTCTTGGACTTCACGGGCCCCTTCATTCTAGGTCGTCTCTCTTGCATATTGGGCTTCATAAAACTATAACATGAGATCCACCAGGTCATTTGAGATTGGGCCTGAAATAGAATAAAAATATAATTAAAAACCCAACAATTTAATATTAATACCATTAAAACTTAATAATCCAAATAACACATAAAAGTTCTAAGAATGATAGAGAGATGTGTTAAATACTAAGCATAGAGAGTCCAAAATACATAAATCCATATGTTATCAACTTCACCTTGATTATATATACATAAATAGTACAATACTACACTTCTTTGTCTTATATATATATATATATTAAATTATATGATTCTTATGGGTACATACATACATACATAAAGAAGATATTTAAGATGAAAAGGCTTTTTACCTTTCTAGCCTTAAAGGAAATAATATCTTTTAATGAGAACACTTAATATGATTAAATATGGTGTTTAGGCACACCTATGGGTATATACATACATACATAAATATATGTTATTATTAAATTTATAATTATATATATAGTAAACATATCTATAAATAGTTTTAATTTTAGAAGTTATAATATTTATATTTTTAGTATTTTATATAGTTATATTTTATGTATTTAATAGAGATTTCATGATTCGTTTAATTTTTCTAAAAATATTTAGGTAGTCATGACAAACTATTTAATTAATTAGTTTTAATTAGGATATTTTTAGTATGGAATAAGTCATATATATATATATATATATATATATATTTTTAGACCCATGGGATATTTTTAGATTAAGTATTTTAATGATCAGTTTGAATATAAATTATTGTTTAGGTGACAGTTCTTGGGATCAGAATTATCTGAGCTAGTCACTTGGTGGAGGTAAGTGATTCTAACTGTTCCCCTTTGATAAAAGAATGAGAGTTATTTTTATGGTTTTATGTACATGGGAAGAAATATATTTTTGTTAATTAATAATGATTTTACTTATAAATGAAGTTGGTTTATTTCTATTATTTCTATATTGATTATTTTAAAGAATAAAATTGATATTTTATGTGTGGGTATGATTTATGTATTTCATGTAAATATGTTTTGAGCATGCGTTTACGTGGTGTTGGCTCTTATTTGTCTTAATAAGCCTAGAGAACTAGTTCTCATTACACCTGTGTATCAGTGAGTAGGCACAACATATGTATGATCATGTTTATATTATTTTACACCTAACTGGGGACTGGATATCCAGTGGAGGCATCTTTTAAGACTTTGTTTAAGCCACATTTATTGATATGTCATATGTGTGTCATGGATTTATGATATGGGACTTTATGTCTTCATATGTTTTATGTTTATTATTTTATTATGATTAATATATTTTTACATTTGGTTATTGAGGAAAGGTTTTCAAATTATTTATTCTTAAGGGAAGAGTTTGAATTACTTACTAGGCTTCATAGCTCATTATGTTATATATTCATATTTTGCAGGTTTTACTAAGGAGTATTAGTTCAAGAATTGAATAAAACTCGTGAAAGAGAGTTAATAGCTGTTTTTCATTATTGGAATTGTAGACTTTTTACTTTGAGTTACTTCCAGTTATTTGGTTTTTGAGTTGTAATCTTTGGCTTCAACTTGGGTTGATTTATTTGATTGAAGACAATAAAAGTTTTTATTGAGGATTTTATTTTCTAGATACTGAATTTTATAGGACAATTATATTGCCTTACGTGTTGAGTCTCTCAATACATGGCGTGTCATACTAGGTTTTGTGTCGTGACATTTAGTAGTATTAGAGCTCTAGGTTTACGAATTCCTATAGCTAATGTTGTATGATTTCTTGTTAGAATAACTTAAGGATCACCCAATCTATATGTCCTTTCTATTATAGGATATGGCACCTAGGAAGTTATCTCGTGCATAATCCAATTGAGCTAAGAAGCAACATGATAGGAATTCTCGAAGCTCCTCGGGAAGATATGAATCTAGGAATTATGCTTGTAACCTATAGCAATGCCAACAAGACCAAAGTCATGATGATAGATGCGAAGATTAGAACCAACCGGGAATTGACTATACTGCTTTGGCACTAGCTATAGCTGGAGCCTTGCAAAACAACATACATAACAATAGAGTAATTTGATGGAGCAACAACATCAGTTCTTAGCACAACAACAACAGATGCAACAATAAAAACAGTTTCTTCAACAAGTTGTACCTTCTTAGGAGGCTCAAATGCTTTAGAGGCACTAAATTTGTTGAGATGAAGCTTGCGTTTATCAAACCTTTTTTGGTTGGAAATGCTAGTGAATGGTGGAAGTCACGAGAGGTCACAGTAGGAGAAACTTGCCAACCTACCACTTAGCAGCAATTCAGAGAGGCATTTTTGGATCATTACTTTCCGTTGGCACAACAGATGGAGTACAAAACTGAATTTGAAAATATCAAATAGAAACAAGGAGAACTAGTGGCTGAATTTATCAACATATTTGAGACATTGGGGAAGTTTTCACTAGAGATCATGAATAGTGATGTAGCCCAAGCATCTGAACTCAATAATACCCTTTGGGTACTAGGATTGCCCCACAAGATATGACTTACAAGGTAATGACTGAGGGGGTGAGGAAGTCTGAAAGAGAGGTGAAATTGAAGCATTCTGAGACAAGGGGTCAAAGATACAATACTCCTCCTATCTGTGAACAAAGTTCATGCACATTATCATCATCGTTACGCAAATATACATCTTCTAATAAGTCATTAAGGCCCTTTGGAATTGGATTCAAGCGGACAGCTCAACCTGGATTGACTCCTAACACATTTCTTATATGCCAACATTGTTAGAAGGTACCATCTTGGAGAATGCCTTTTGAAGACAGGTGCTTGTTTTGTTTGTGGATCTAAGGAACATCAGCTTTGAAATTGTCCTCAAGGAGCCCAACCATCTAGATTAGTTGATGTGGGAACAGCAAAGGTAGCGGTTCTAGGCCCAACTCAAGGTCTACAAAAGGGACACGAATGTCAGGGTATTTGCTATGACATAATATGAGGCAGATGACAAGAATGGCATGGTCATAGGTATGGTTAACTTAAACTCAATACCTGCTTATGTTTTGTTCGATTGTGGTGCATCTCAGTCCTTTGTATCTTGAAAGTTTTATAAGAAGTTGACAATTTTGCCATGTTACTCGTATATTCCATTTAGAATTGGGACACTAAGAGGAAAAGTTATCGAGTCTAATTAGATTTTCAAAGGATTTCAAGTTGAGATAGAGACTTTGGAACTTACAATTGATCTTTTCGGTATAACTTTATATAATTTTATGCTATCTTAAGAATAAATTAGTTGAGTCAGATTTATGCATACATCGATTGTAGGGGAAAGGGAATAAACTTCCATTTTCCAAATCAGAAAGAAGTAAGATATCAGGTTGTGTGGGAAGGAAGCTAAGGGAAGTTCTTTCCATATTATTTGCAATGCAAGCTTAGAAGGCACTTCAAAAAGGTTGTGAAGGATATTTAACAAATGTTATCGATGCGGAAAAGGAAGGTATCAAATTAAAAAATGTTGCTGATGTTTTTCTTGATAATTTCCTGGATTACCCCCTAAAAGGACATTAATTTCAAGATTAACTTGGTATCCGGTTCACCACCAATATCAAAAGCTCCATACCGCATAGCACCATCAAAGCTAACAGAGTTAAAGCTCAACTTCAAGAATTATTGGATATTGGATTTATTCGACCGAGTCTTTCTCCTTTGGGAGCACCAGTTTTGTTTGTTAAGAAGAAGGATTGCAGTCTATGTCTTTGCATTTATTACAAGGAAGATTACTGTGAGGAATAAATACCTTTTACCGAGGATTAATGACTTGTTTGATCAGTTGAATTGTTTGTTTTCCAAGATCGATTTGAGGTCTGGCTATCAGCATCTAAGGATAAGGCAGAAGACATTCTTAAAACAGAATTCAAGACTCGAAATGGTCATTATGAATTCTCAATTATGGCATTTGGTCTTACGAATGCTCCTATAGTTTTTATGGATTTGATGAATCGTGTGTTTAAACCATATTTGGATAAGTTTATGGTTGTGTTCATTGATGATATATTGATCTAATCCAAAGATGAGAAGGAACATGAACAACACTTGAGAAGTGTACTAGAAATACTACTTAGGCGTGAGAAGTTATATGCTAAGTTCAACAAGTGTGAGTTTTAGCTTCGCAGTGTTACTTTTCCCATGTTGTTTCAGATAAAGGTGTGGAGGTAGATGCAAGGAAGATAGAAGCAATTGTGAAGTATCATAAGCCGACTATTGTTACTAAGGTACGCAGTTTCTTGGTTTTAGTTGGATGTTACAGAAAATTTATTGAGGGATTTTCAACTTTGGCCAGGCCTCTTCAATGATTGACCAAGAAATAAGTTAAGTTTGTTTGGACTGATGCTTGCAAATGGAGTTTTCAAGAACTAAAGAAAAAATTAACTTTTGCATCGGTCTTGACCGTATCTGTGGGATTAGAGGGATTTGCAGTCTATAGTAATACTTCTAAGGTTTAGGATGTGCACTCATGTAGCATGGCAAGGTGATTGCATATGCTTCGAGACAATTGAAGCCGTATGAGAAGAATTATCCCACTTATGATTTGGAGTTAACAACAGTAGTTTTTTCCTTGAAGGTTAGGAGGTATTATCTCTATGGCGAGAGATTCGATGTTTTCACAGATAACAAAAGTTTGAAGTATATCTTTACTCAAAAGGAGTTAAACATGAGACAAAGTAGATGGATGGAGTTGCTAAACGAGTACGATATTTCAATTCATTATCATCTAGGAAAGGTGAATAAAGTGTCAAATGCTTTGAGCAAAACATAT
>JAXGGT010000035.1:5988160-6005634 GCA_035583425.1 Marsdenia floribunda | reverse complement strand
TTTCAATTGTGATTGAAGTCTGTGAATGCGAGGAGTAGTTTAACGGTGACGGTGACTTTTCTTTCATATATGTATACACGTATTTTGTTTCATGGTTTCATTTTTATTTTCATATTTTTTTGTGGCGGGGAACCCCCTAGGTGTGCTTTCTATTTTGTACACTTCAGCTCTATGATTCATGTTCTTTATTTTAGAATTGTTTCTTTAAATGTCAAATTACCAACATGCTTGTAGCTTAATTCTTGAGATTTAATTGCTTTGATGGGTAAGAATTCTGGCTTATAGACCCTGGCCATGATGAGGGTTAGGATTAGCTTAGATGGGCTTGAGTTAGATGCCTTCCGTTCTCACCATCCAGCAGCTTTTTCTTAAAAGGATGGGTAGCCAGTTTTTGTCTTTTGATGATATGTTGTAGGAGATGTAAGATGTATGAGAATTGGTGCTGTGAGTTGAAAATGTACATTTGGTCCAACACTTGCTTTTGTTGTCAAAACATTTACTCAGTTTATTAGTTTGACAATGGTTATTATCTTCAATGAAAATCTGGAAAATGGTCTTGCTGGAGTAATTGCTATTTCAAAATATGGAAAACTTCAGCTGGTATTCCTTGCTACTATACATGTCGTAATTCTTGATTTGCCTTGCTATAACATTAATTTTATCTTTGTTTTCCTTTGGAGGTTGGTGCATTTAGCAGTCCGTAAGTGTAATTTGGATGTTAGTAACTTTACTTGCATGCTTTCTGGTTTCGTAACACTGTCCTGAAAACACCTTTTCTGATGTGTGTTTTACTTATGAAATTTGATCTGGTGGCTCTAGGGATGATTGTTGTCCATGTGTACAATCCTGTCTTTTCTTTTATTTTTTCTACGTTTTCTTCAAATTTCTGAGGCTAACGCTACAGTTATTTTGCAAGCACATGGTGCATTTTTAACTGCGTTCCTGGATGATGCTGTCTTTATCTTGCTATTTTAAAAATGCAGGAGCTAAAATTTTCTTTAGTTTTATATCAAATGCATTTTGTAACTCATTGATCTTTCTAATATGGGTGGTTCAGGAATTTAAATGGGGCCAACAAGAAAGTCAAGAACTGTGAACAAACGATATTCTTATGTGAATGAGGTCTCTCCTGTTAAAGATGCTGAGAATGCTAAAAGAAATAATCCTCGGGTAAGTTTTACATTAATTATGTCTGTTCAGTTCACTGAGGTTAACTTCTCTTGTATTGAAGCTCAACTTGGTATAAGTAATACCATCTGAAGTTTAGGATCTGAGCAGGATTTTCTATAAGGGGATGTGCTCTAATCATGAGTAATGCCAGAAATCATATTTAGGGTGTAGGGTTTATATTGCAGTAAGGTTCTGTTTATAATAAATTCTGGGAGGCAGAGAAGAAATGAGACCTGAAAGAGGAGATAATCTATTGTGGACTGTCTCCTGTTATTATATTCAAGTTGATTTTGTATTATTTTAACAATATTCTGCCCTACTCCTAAAAAGAGTGAAAAAGGAAATGTTTATGTTGCAGCTTATGTAAGAATCTTGAGAATGACCTTTGTCTTTATTCTTTTTGACAGAAGAGGAAGTTGTCTGAGATGCTAGGCCCTCAATGGGACAAGGAAGAGCTAAGCCGTTTCTATGAAGCATATCGGAAATATGGTAAAGACTGGAAAAAGGTCAGTTAACAATTATAGCTGCAGGCCTATGTTGAATCCCACAAGAAAGTGGTAGGAGCGTTTTTAGGATGCGTTGTTTAAAATCAAATATTACTAGTAGCATAGAGGTCCTTTTTGAAATTTACTTAACATATGGAATGGTTAAACAATTGGTATGCTCCTTGCACGGTTGGTTGGCTACTGGTTCGATGCTTTTGAGGTAAATGCTTTATTATCAGTGGTGTTTCTGTAATTTTCATTTTAATTTGTGTTCCAGGTTGCTACTACTGTGAGAAATCGAACTGTTGATATGGTGGAGTCCCTATACACAATGAATAGGGTAAGTGTATTTTTGGACTTACCTATCTACTCAACAACTTAAAATGTTTCTTAAGTCATATGAATGGGCAAACTAATCCATTGACTTCTGTTCGTCTTTCTCTTATTATCCAAGTTGTATATTCCTTTAATTGCTTGGTACAACTTGCTTGAGATTGAATCTCACCATTACAAGTCCCAATCGTTGTATTTGAACATACTGAAATGTAATCAGAACATGTATTATAAGAGAAATTTGCTAGTACAAATCCCTGTAAGGCAAAAATATGCATTCTTTACAAGAAGGTGGAGGGTCTCTTAGAAGGATTAAATGTAAGGAGTTTCCATGTTAAAGAACAGTGATACAGTTAGTTGGTATATGGGGAATTCTTAATTTTAATTGGGTTGAGAGCATGGTTCAAAGACTTGGTGTGACTTGGTCGAGTTGTCTTTGTTTCAGCTCCTTCTAATACATTGAGTCATACATTACTCGAGTTGAAACTAAGTGATAATTTTATTTTTTACCTTGGTTTTGAAAAAATAAAGTTGTTTACTATAAGAATTTTTATAGAAGTAAGAATTGGAAATTTTTTCCTAAACTTGTTAATCTGAAACCAATGATAATTTTATAATCTTACACAAAAAAATTTGTGTCACCGATACCGATGTGGATCAATAACCTTCGATTCCGTGACTAAGAACTATGGTTGAGAGCCTAATCTCTCTTAGCTGTATTTAATTGGATATTCTTTGGATTTGCTAAGCATTCTTCTAGGTCTCATTTATTCTTGTTGAGATTTGTCCTGTTGAGTTTCCAAAGTAATAGAATCTTTTGCATGTACATTTCTCTTAGAGGGATGATAAATACAGCCATTTTTTCACACATAATATTCTGTATGCAATTCTGCAATTAAGTTAAGATGGGCATGTTCCTCCACTGGTTTATATCTTATATAAGGCCATGTTTGATGCAGAATGTTTTCCTATGTGGTGAGAAAGAACTTTATTAGGCCCTCAATTTAGTTAAGTTGAACATCTTTGATGCATATTTTGAATTTTTTGAGGCTGAGGGGTTAGAACCCTTTTTTTAATTACTTTAATATTGTTGATCTCTAAGTATACCTATAATAAAGCAGTGGAATTTCATGTGCCTTGTTATGTGGTTAAATTTAAACTTTCTTATTAGCTTGAGCTTTTAGAGCATTTGATAATATAACATGATGTTTGAGCTAGAGGTCTTGAGTTCGACTTGTCTTTGCTCTGATTTGTTGATTGTGTTAAGTGCTTAAATTTTACCCCTCTTTGTTAACTTAAGCTTTTAGAGTATGTAATAATTTAACATGCCTTAATCAAAATGTCGCAAAACTTCTCTCTTTAAAGAAAGTTCTTTATAAGAGAATTCGTATAACCATCAACCTTATCCGGAGCATGTGGTTTTCCCATAAGAAATAGAGAAAAATGTGTTTGTTGCTTATTTTCTTCTACAAGTGGATTATCTATGTAACATCAATGTGCTTGAATACAAGTGGCAAAGGGCAAACGTGAGCATTTGTTAGTTCTAGAATGCATCCTTGCTCACTGATTCCCTAGGAATCTCTGGTATTCTGCTATGTTGGAAATGTCAGTTTCACCCTTTGAAAGGTGGACCAATCTTATGCTTCCTGCTCCCGCCTTCCTTTTGTCAAAGAAAAGAAAATCTACTTTTCACTAATTTAATGATGCATATTGTTAGCTTTGTTAGAACCGCTAAACATCACCTTTAACTCCACATTAATATGATATTGTCTGCTTTGGTCCAAGCCTGCACGGATTTGTTTTTGGGCACATCCCAAAAGGCCTCATACTATACTAATAGAGTTAGGTGGACATTTATATTCAAGGACATTTTTCCTTGAATTCCCGATGTGTGATTTGGGTTTGCTACCCAACAATTTGCCCCTTCAAACCAAAGGACCACACAGCCTGTGGCCTCCTTTTCTGTGAACTCATTTGATTCGTCAAAACATCTTGTACTGCCGCTATCAACCAATGGGACATGCCGCTTGACTACCACAATATCAGGAAGACTTTCGACATAAGGTACCACCAAACACGGATCTCCAATCGCCCGTGTATCTCCAATCGCGAGGGCATACTGAGAGCCTCCCACACAACGCAGTCCACATCTCGAACCACCGGGCTATGATACCACTTGTTAGGACCGCCAAACACTACCTTAACTCCACATTAGAATGATATTGTCCGTTTTGGATCAAGCCCGCACGTATTTGTTTTTGGACACATCCCAAAAGGCATCATACTAATGGAGTTAGGTGGATACTTATATTCAAGGACATTTTTCCTTGAATTCCCGATGTGGGATTTGGGTTTTCTACCGAACAAAACCAGCATAAGAAGGGTTCTATGATCTAACAAGTATGCACAAGACATCTGGCTGATTCAAATGTCCAAGTCTTATTTACAATTTTATACATTGAATAAAAGATTGATAAAATTAATTAAATGTATTCATCAGGTTACTACTGAGTCTGTGAATGGTTTACATAGACAGCACGTGCCAATGTGAATGACGGCTTGCTGTTTGTTGTTAGATTTCTCTTTTTTCGTTTTCAATTAAACCTTTTTATATTGATTCAATTTTGTAATCTTGTTGGTCTGTTAAACCATTAATGACTCAAAAGTTCAATATGTAATAACTGATGGCAGTAGTGTTGCAAGAGCTTGTTTTCCATTGCTATTATATTGATGCATACTTAGTTTGTTATAGGTGGCTCTTACACTGCTATGTTTTCCAGGCTTACTTATCGCTTCCAGAAGGTACTGCTTCTGTTGTTGGGCTAATTGCTATGATGACAGACCACTATGCCAACTTGGTACAGTTCTTTTTTTACTACAAACTAATTTTTTTTTGTATCAATTACAACATAGATGTCAAATCAGATGCTGTATGAGGGTATTTGCGAATGTTAGGTGTTCTTAACTTCCTAATTCTCTTTCATTTCTACTTAGAGCTTTCAAATGCAGCAAGAACTAACCCTCCTAGGTCTCCCACTACCCAAGGAAATGAAAGCCATTTGGTATGACATATTTCCTCTTTTTGTGTTTTTAATCCACAACCAAAATATGTGCCAGATGAAGTCTGCAGTTTAAGGATGTTTATTATGTAGTTGGCGGCAAGTGGCTTCTAATTAAGGCTTATCATGTTACATATTTGAAAATTTCAGGAGATTGCTTAAGTTATTATCTGTGAGAAGAATAGTTGTTGTTGGGATTCTAGATTAGATTCTATACATGTTTCTTTCTTCTACTTTTCATATGTGTATGAGTAGATTGTTGCTTTGCAGGCAGGAAGTGACAGTGAACAGGAAAGTAATGATGGTGCTGGAACATCTCGAAAACCTCAAAAGCGTGCTCGGGGCAGAGTTCAGCCTGGTAACTCTAAACCATCTGAACCACAAATTGCTTCTCCAATGGCACCTTCAGGTTATGTTGGCCTGTCGTTGACAAAGAAGAAGCGCACTGGAGGTATTGTGCTACAAGGAGCTCCAGTTGTTGATAAACCCTGCCCTGCATGTGCCCCCACCCCCCCCCACACACACATCCACATCAGTGACACTGAACATGTATTATTGATATGGACCTAATTGCAATTTTCCTTTTCTAGTTTGAAGTTTAGTTCACTTCAGTTTCTTCTTAAATCATGTAGATCATATCTTTTCATTTTGTCCTTACTGCATTTCACTCATCAATTGTATGAGCTGATTAATTGACAGTTGGCCTTTCCTAATATTTTATATTTAATATAGTATGGGAATGTAATTTGAGAAGCTTTCCTGGAGTATGTTTTAGGTACTGGACCTCGTGTTGTTGGGAAAAGGACTCCACGGTTTCCTGTTTCCTACTCTTATGAGAATATCAAAGGGGAGAAGTTCTTCTCACCAACCAGGCAGGGCCTAAAAATGAAGGCGGATACCAATGATGATGAAGTTGCTCATGAGATAGCATTAGCTTTGACAGAGGCTTCACAACGAGGTGGTTCTCCACAGGCTTCTCAGACACCAAACAGAAGAAGTGAAAGTGTTATGTCATCACCTGCTAGGAATGCTGAAACTAAAGTAATGTACATTCTGTTTGCCAATTCTAGAATGTCTTTTAATGAATTGTTTGTTGATTTGGACTTTTTCTTGTGTAGCGGGCTGAGCTGAAAATGGGCCATGCCAAGAATGTTGAAAGTGATATGGATGAT
Source organism: Marsdenia floribunda (assembly GCA_035583425.1). Lineage (NCBI taxonomy): Eukaryota > Viridiplantae > Streptophyta > Magnoliopsida > Gentianales > Apocynaceae > Marsdenia > Marsdenia floribunda. Next base: position 5,999,415 of record JAXGGT010000035.1, on the reverse strand, counting down.
GAAGACTTAGAAGGTAGCATGGAAGCTGATACTGGTGAAATATCGGGGCATAGGCCTTATTTGAAGCAAAGTGGGCGAGTAGGTACAACAAATAAAGGGAAAAGAATTGATAGAAAGAAATTAGATGTCGATGATTGTAGTAATAATCATTTGGATGACATAAAGGAAGCATGTAGTGGGACAGAAGAAGGTCAAAGATTGGGTGCAGCAAGAGGAAAGCTGAACTTAGATGCAAAAGTTTCTAGATCCTCTCCCCAAAGCTCAAGGAAAAGGAGTAAGAAGGTTCTTTTTGGAAGAGGTATGCAACTTTTGTGGAAATATTTCCCTAATAGACTCAGCTTTTCTTCTTGTCTACTTTGTGTTAAATTTCCTTTTTCGTGGTAGATTATGATTTTCTTAATTCCTTTGTTAATTAGGTATACTATGGTTTAGTTATTCTGGTAGGCAGAGGTTCCCACACTTACAGCTATACAAAAATGCAGTAACTTTTTCCCTTCAGATCGCAAGTTTCTCAGTTCCATATGGAATTTTAAATTCATTCATGGGAGAGTTGTTACCAGTGGGGCCATGGCTTTGAGTGCATGGTTTTATGTGAAATTCTTTAGTTTTGGAAGCCATTATTAAGATTTTGGTGTCTTGTCCCTGGGGAAAAAAATGCTGTTTCAGTTCAGTGCCTTTGCTGACGTCAAATTATTATTATTATTATTATTTTTTCCTTTCTCTCTTTTACAGCAAATAATGTTCTAAAATAAAGTTTGCAACATCATAGAGAGGAGATGAAAAGAGAGAACTTTTGTTGAAATGGGAGTAGCAAGTGAATATTTGACTTAATGGGGAATTTTTTAACCTGATAATCTTTGTGTCTACTGGACATGGTCCTTCAAAAAGTTTCTTTCTTGTATAAAAATTTGTATGGTGAAGAATACTCCACCACACTGTTGCTGTTGGTCATATTATTTCTTTATCCTTGATTCTGTATCTCTTAGTTGCCATTACCTATGAAGTTAATATTGAATATTTCACTGTGCAGATGATGTTCCAGCTTTTGATGCCTTGCAAACTTTGGCAGAGTTGTCTGTCATGATGCCAGCAGAAGGAAATGAAGAGGGTAAGGAATAGACATATGCATTCTTGGAGGGGTAGAACATTGGCTGTGGTCCAGATGCCATTCATTTTTGTTTTTGGTCTTATACTAAATTATAGTACACAATGCCTTTTATTTTACCAAACCTGGCCTCTTTTTTTTTTTTTTCTCTTTCTTTTCTTTTCTTTTCTTGCATTAAGCTGTGGTCTGTTTAGCGAAGCTCTTTATTTATGATATGACTTTTACCTTTACTCTAATTCTATCAAGAAAGAAACAATTCTAACAAACTTGTGCTCCTCCTAATGATTATATTCAGTGTCTATTGTCTTATTATATCTTAGAAACCCATTAGGACTTTGAATCTTTGTACTAGTTCCTCCTTTCCTATACTTTTCTTTTTGGGTTCTTTTCACTGGTATATTCTGTTTGATAGTTACTTTTACCCTTGTTACTGAAGATTATGCAATCCTGAGCATAGAAAACCAGGGTATAAGTGTGATGATTTTCTTGAGTATATGATTAGCACTGACTGTAGTTCATGACTGGAACTGCTGCATAATTAGCAGAGAACATGGAACTGAAATTTAGGGATTGTATGCTGTAGATGTGACAAAGAAGAAAGAGATATTTTCAGATGGGCGGGCAAACCTCACTAATACCTGCTTGTCCAGAATCTTATAACATAAATAATTCTGATCTACAGGTCAAACAACCACAGGTAGCTTCCCGAAGGAGTAGTAGCTCAGTATAATAGCTCACAAAATTCAATTTGCTCTGTATTTCCTTGCATTTATTGAGGAAACTTATCAACTTGGCTCAGAGTTTTCCTTCTTTATAGTTGGTAAATGCAAGAGGATTTTTGTTTTCATAGGGTTAAACTCTGGCCTTAATATCAGGCAAGCAGTGCTTTAAATAGCTGCTTCCAGAACAATATACCGGTCCAAAATTGTATATGTGCGTGTCATTTTCTGTATTGGATACTGATATCCTATGTGGTACTATCCCTAATTTGTAAAGTTTTTACTTACTGGAATTACATATTTTATATATATATTGTAGGGAACGAGGTAACGTGGCCATGTCACAGAATTTATGAACTTAATAAAGTTGACATTTCTTTCGCATGAAACTTTTACTCCTTGTTTTAAACCCATGTTTTTGTTCAGTATAACATTTTTTTTTTTTTTTGGCAATGCAGAGTGCAAAAGATGCTACCTTCTTTTTTAACATCAGTTTATTATATTGGTCTTTTTTATCTCAACATAAATTTTTAATAAGTGTGTGAAACTTGTTTCTTACTAAATGTCTTTCAGTTTGTCTTTCTAACTTGACAATTACACTATTGTAAATTACCAAAAAAAAAGAAAAAAAGACAATTGCAGTATTGTAAGCCTTTCTCTTCTTAAAACTTCTAGGGTTGTTTATTTTCTTCTAATTTTTTATCTTGAATTTCACAACAGCATTATATGTGGTTTTATTATAGTTTTTTTTGTAGCAATACCTATGACTTCCAAGTTTTACCTTTACAATTCGTCTGTAGTGATGTATTGTCTCTGGCACCAGCCATATCAAGTTAACATGTGTTTGGCTCCCTTTGCCTTGCAGACTCACTGGTGCAGTTAAATGAAGAAAATAATGATCTTGTAGATGAATCTGGATCCTTAGGAACTATGCCTATAGAAAGTCATAGGGACAGACGTAGATCCTCAGGCATTAGAGCGAAAGGGGATCGTTCTTCATTAAGATTTGAAGTTCCTGCTACTAAAGTACCAAAGTTGGGAAAAGTTTCAGTTTCTGGAGATAATGCTCTCCCTGAGATGACCTCTGAAGGTTACCAGTCTAAATCTGTGAGGAAGAAGCCAAAGACAGTAACATCTAAAGTAAGATAAGATCTTTCATTTTATTTTATTTTGATGTTTCTCTGGTTTTCTTGTGACGATTCATTAAAGAACATTTTGCAGATTCGGAAACCTGATATTCAACTCAGTCATGTTAGTGAATCTCAGGAAGCTGAGGTACTGCCTCCCCTTTTTATTCTTCTTCTCTCTCTCTTTTATCTCTTTCATCATAAAATATTGTTGGAGAATTGATTGCATGTTTAGGGTACCTGATTTCTTTTGTACTTAGTGGGCATTATAGAGTTGTTCAACTTATGAGTTGTTCAACTTGTTAGTTGTCAAGTGCTAAGGGCATAGGTATAAAATTCTAAACATTGACTGTGATGAACTCGTTGTGCTTGTGGGTACTATGAAGATCATGAATTGAGTTGAGTGTGATGAACTACTTGTATTCTTTTCCTACTAGCATCAGCCATAAATGGAGATTTAAGGTCTTTTCTCCCCCCCCCCCCCCGCGGTTCTGTGCCTTGATATCAACCCAAGAGTTACAATGTAAAAGAAATGGCAATGCTGCAGGTCAGGGATGTGGGAAGGATTAGTAAGAATAAGAGATCATCTCAAAGTGCTTCACCTAAACTGATGAAAAATGCCGAATATTCTTCAAGTACTGATCCGAGAAGAGAAGGAAGTGATTCAGCTCAATCAATGATGCAGGTTCCTCATTTGAAGGAAAATAGCTTGCCTACTAGAGTCAGGAGCAGACGCAAGATGGACCTCAAGAAACCAAGTCTACAGAAAGATTTGAAGTTTCCTGAGAAAGTTTTAAATGAATGCTCCAGCGCCCCTGATGCATCACTTGATACAGCATTTACTATTGAGGTAAAAGTATTTTGAATATCTGCCTTTTCTTCTGTACATTGATATCTATGGTTTGGCTTTAACTCGTGTTCATGATTCATGATATCTACCAGGAGAAACTCTCTAATTGCTTATCAAATCACCGATTACGTAGATGGTGTACATATGAGTGGTTCTACAGTGCAATTGATTACCCATGGTTTGCTAAAAGGGAGTTTGTGGAATATCTTTATCATGTTGGACTGGGACATGTTCCAAGGTTAACTCGTGTGGAATGGGGTGTCATAAGAAGGTATCCTTGCTCCCTTGTGACATGAGATCAAATATACTTCTACTGATTCTGCACGGAAAGAAGAAAACTGTAAATTGAACTTACAATACAATTAACTAACTCCCATCTTATGCAGCTCTCTAGGTAAGCCTCGGCGGTTTTCTCAACAGTTCCTGAAGGAAGAAAAGAAGAAGCTTAACCAATATCGAGATTCAGTGAGGAAACACTACAACAATCTTCGTGAAGGTACACAGGAAGGACTGCCAACAGATCTTGCCAGGCCTTTAGCAGTTGCACAGCGTGTTATAGCTATCCATCCAAAAACGAGAGAGATTCATGATGGAAAAGTGCTAACGGTTGATTATTCTAGGTGCCGAGTGCAGTTTGATAGACCTGAACTGGGTGTTGAGTTCGTCATGGTAATCGTTTTAACTTGTAGCATTTCATATAACCTATTTCAAGAAGCATGCTTACTTAAGAAGGGAAATGTTTAACCATCAATAGCTATAAGAAATAGAAGTTACTGGGATTTCATATTTTCTAGTATTGGCCTCTCTGGTTTTCAGAATGCTGTACTTCTGGGTGTTGGCCTTGGATCACAAATTAACTAAATTCTAGTCTTTGGAGAACCATAAGTCACTAATAAAGACTCAGAATACTCTAGGCTCAAACAAACGGGATATATGTTTCTGATGTAGTTTTTTGAAGTGCTCCTCTTTGTTTTCTTGATTTGAGCTTTTGAAGTAACAGCTATATCATCTTGCAGTACCACTGAGGTGAAAGTATGCTTGTATAAAATGCTTGGAAAAAAAAAAGTATAATGTTTATACCATGACCTCATGCTGCTGATATTTTTGTTGCTGTTATCCTCAGAAAGATTCTTTCCTCTTGCTCTAAGTAATCTCACAAATAAAGTAACCTTGGAGAGTTGAGGTATTAGTTAATTATATTACTCAATGATGGTCCTCTAATTAAATCTACTTTGTTGAAGTAAACTTTCTATGCAGTGAGGAAAGAGAGCGGTTGTGCTATTTCTAGAACTTCCTGTTCAAGTAGGCCTATACATTAGAGTAAGAGGGAAGCTTTTTCTTTTATTTTTCCAAATCTATAATTCAAAGTTCCCAAGTTGATGTACTTGTAGTCAATTTACTTCATTCATGATATCTAATGCAATATATGATGCTTTTAAAAAAAAAATTTCTTTATTGTGTTTCCAGAATTTTTTTATGAAAGCTATTGCTGAAAGTCCCTCAGGTTGTGATAGTATACAATATATATGTGTGATAGGCCATAGGGTTTACTCCTTTGGATTTTATGGTGCATACATATATCTAATTTCCTTTTTCTTTGTGCACTAAGTTGTTTATTTGGTCTCAATCATTTTAGGCACTTTATAACTCTGTATTTGTGACAGGATATTGATTGCATGCCCTTAAATCCTATGGAAAATATACCAACTCTTCTAGCAAGTCACATTGCCGTTGATAAGTATTTTAAAAATTTCAACGAGCTTTGGATGAATGAGCATGCAAAAGTTGCCCCAGGTGTTGAAATGGAGAATATCAATGGTTTCATTCATTTGTCTCCACCATCTATCCCTGTCACTAATGTATTAAAGCAGGCAAAGGTTAGCCATATTCTTTACTTTACTATGATGACGTACTAAGAAATGCATTGGTTTAATTATCTCTATTCTCACACCAGAAAGATACCATAGTTTTTGGAAACTACTAGTGTGCAGAGATTCTGGAAATGAAATGCACTCAGGTTGTTTTCTGTAAAAATGTTTAATCTCTGATATTGCCGGCATCTGTTGTATGCCTAGTATTTGATTAAAGGAGTTGAAGCATTTCGTGATGCAGTGTAATACATTTAAACAGGAAAAAGGAAGAAAGAAGCCATACTTTGGCTTGTTGCAGGAGAATTTCTCTTCAATTAAAATATAAGATTTATTAGAATTTTTTCTATCCAAGACATGTATGCCCTTTAATAGAATCTTGAAACCCTGATCCTAAGTAGAATAGAAAACTAAAACCTATTTGAATACAAAACTAAAACTAATAGAATAGTAAAACTAAATAATAACTAAATCCTAGGAGTAGTTGAAAGTAAAAGACTGGTAGAGTTCTAAAGCATGTAGGAAACATAGTCATAATAATACTCTAAAACTAAATTATAATCATAAAATACTACTGCGAATAATTATTGAAAATAATAATGATGAACCCCATGTCATCCTGCATCAACTCTCCCCCAGTTGGGAAAAAACTCCTCTAGTTACCTATCTTTTGTTTTGTTTTTTGAAGTATCCACAATCAATTTGTTGCCTCATTAAACTCTACCATCATTCCTTTCTTTTCTTCCGAAGACTAGAATATTCAACTTCAATTAATTCAGTATCAACAAAATCCCCAACTATGGAGGCATCTTTCACTTTTGTCATCACTTTATATATTCACCTAATTTTGTTGAAATATTAGGAGTGTAACCACTGGACATCAATGGAGTGTCATAAGAGTTGAACAACTCTCTTTATATGAGTACGCTTTAACATGTCTCATTCAGGTCCTTGATAATGGAATGATTGGAATTGATCCTCAATAGTCTCCTTTCCCTTAGGAATTCTAAAATTGAAGTATTGCCAAGAATTTGAGCTCTCCTCAACCTTTCCAATATCAGCACGTCATCCAAACTTACCACAAATCAGCACACATGTTGAGGAGTTCAACAGTTTTTTGACTTGTGTTTTTGTCACTTTATCTTCAACTTGTTGCTTTATCCAGTCAAAGAGAGCATTGTATTCATGATTCTTTAACCTCATTCTCATGAAGACTTCCCTGTTGAATTTTCTTGTAAGTATGATCATGGTCAAAATTCTCATTGGAATCAAACTTTCTTTTAGATTTCGTCGGAGAAACTTTCTTGGGTTTCCTAGAGTTCGTTTTAGTGGCGTCTGGAGCTCAAATATGAATCATAAGATTCAGATTCAGATTATTGTTATTGAAAATCTTGTGTGTTTCTGTGTCACAAGATATTCTTGAAACTTCAGTCAGATGCCTTGAAGATTTCATTCTATGTTTATGACACAAGTTGAATTGAAATAGCATGATCTTCTAGGCTAAAGATCATTCATGGATGCAGGATAGTCAAGAACTATTAGACTTTTTCTTCTTGTGCTCCAATTTATCCATGATTTTAGACATTATCACCTTTTGTATTGGACTCTCTTCTCTATTTTCCTTCCCATGTGTTTTGATCAATGATTCACCTTGTATAGCTACACAATGTTGTGTTAAGAACACCAACAAATACTTTATAATCATTCATGTTCATTATTCTCGAAATTTCAATAACCTCCTTTTTCTCATAGTACGATGAGATAAGGCTCAAATTTACCAGATCATCATCATCACTGTCATTCATGTATTGTTCTAGGGTATATCAAGGTTTAGTCTTTGGTTCATATTTCGTTGACTAATCCTTTGTAAATCACAACTTTGTTGAAAGAATTTCTTTTCAATTCATTACATAAGGATTCAAAAAACATTGGATCTTTGCCTACACAAGCAAATTGTTGATCTTAGGCAAATCCAAAGAAGGTTTCCCCGTACATTCATCAGAAAAAATTTCTAGATTACAATGCCAGATAGCTGCCAAAAGGCGTAAACCAGAAAATACAATAAACATGTGCCCCAACGTAACTCTAAATACCTGGATTTGTTACAGCCCCTCCTGTGATACTCCAACCGCTCCATGAATTGGTTATTCCTAAACGAGTCATGAAGGGTATAACGAACATACCTTGCCTCCACATTAGATCAAGAATAGGCCGATTATACTACTACATTCTTAGTGTTCTGACCAGATATCCCAATAATGAGCTACAAGTGTTAGCTCCTGGCTTAGTGATCTCATGAATAGGCAAATCAATTCATTTGAAAGAGAAAGCGGATTTTTCTTTCAAAAGTGAAGAATTACGTAGGTGTAGACTATTAAGGAAGACTTTTGGGCTTAATTGAGGCATGGTAGCTCTATTGTGACTTCCTTTGTTTGCTGTGTCATCTGATGATGTTCACAAAGCAACTTTGACTATAAACTTAGCTATCTCTGAGTTGAAATAAATCCTTGACCCTAGTCTGGAAAGTGAATTGGAGCGGATGCTCTATCTCTCTTTAAGGTCTAAGAAATGTTGATGATTATGAGGATGCATTCCCGTGCGGTCTTGGACCCCTTTATATTGAGTGAACCCATTGTAGGAGAGATGCAAAGAAAGTGTTCAACTTCTACTCCTATTCCATACAGTAATGATGCACTTGCATAGTAGCTTAGCCTTAGAAGGATATGATGACTATTTTCGTGAGGTTTTTTCGTAGGTTTTCACCTTTTAAGGTTTCAAAGATTATGTAAAAATCGAGTTAAGGGAGAATACCGCTTTGTTTGCTATGTCGAGAGTTAGGATCTCTTTCTTACTCGTTGGAGGTTGATTGCTCTGATGAAGTAAGTCAGTTTATACCTAATATTTTCCTTCATTCATTAGCTCTTGGAACTACCACACCGGGAGTTGGGCTAGATAGGCAGTGTGTATAGGGTAGAAGAGTACCAAGCGGTACCTCATAGCTATACCTACTACTATGGAAGTGGGGAATCCTCCCGGAGGTCACAATAGTGAAGAAGGATTCCTGTATGAGCAGGATGAGAGATCCAACATAAGCACTCACGAAAGCTTCAATCATCTTTAGTTTGGTTTATTGATTCATGGAATAGAGGTTATCTCCGTGACTAAATTCCTTTAGAAGGACAGCTCTTTCCTTGCTTGCTTCTTAGCCACAACCACAAGTATGACTAGTAATATTCATAGGGACTGCTCACGTTCTTTGGCACTGAAGAGTTTGATCCATCTCCTATCCTTCTTGGGAAAGCAGTGGAACTAATGGCTGGCACTTTATGCTAATCAAACTAGAAGTGAAAGTAAAGTTCATTGAGTTGAATAGACGATGATTGGACACAACGGAACTCTTCCTCTAGAATAGGGGACTTTGTAGGGGTCTTTTATGAATGAGAAGATTTGCTTTATACACCAGCTCCCACTCTTTGTTTCGCCTACATCTACTCATGGGCTAAGGAGATGGCTTGCTGGATGACAAGAGAGAGGTTATCAAATAGCTTGCTAGCACTGGGCCATGTTCACTACATACAATAGACTTGTGACCGAGGAGACCGAAACTTGCGGCTATCTTTAGAAGGAATGTATTCCCTTTTCAGCTATAGTAAGCCCGTTCATGGACTAGATTCCCGCGATCTTCTTACTGAGAAAACAAACCTTTAATGAATCAGATGGGGAAGACGCGTTCTAATGCTCTATAGAGCCCCGACAGATTGATTCCAGAGTTCGGATCAAATAAGATCTTTCATGTCCTTTATATGGACATCCGAGGCCAGGGGGCTAATCTTTGAATAGGATAAGCTCTATACGATATGAGAGTTGTTGGTGGAATATGAGTTAAGGACTTTGAAAGGGTAATTGCAGAACCCCTAGTGTAAAATGTATGTAGCACTATTTGCTGTACAACTGTTTGCGCAACTGAACCATGGAAACAAATTTATAATGAATTTCAAAGAATAGGCAGAGAAGCTGTTTTATCATCTATAGAAGAAGCAGTTGTCGAATGAACTGGAATCTGTTGTTCAAGATCAGAAAGGGATTCTTCCATTCTAGCTGCCAAGCCTTTTAAGTACTTTAATTCAAAACCTTTTTCAAACTAGCTTCCCAATCTAGAACATGTTCAGGATCTTCATTATTCAAACTTGATGCTCTTACTAATTGTTCCTTAATTCTACTGTGCTTGGGCTGATCACCACTCATGGGATTATAAAATGAGTTTTCTGCAGTTTTTTTCTATTTCATCATCAAGAGCACCTTCCAGTTGATTACCTAACTCACGGCTACCTTTTGGTAATTTCGTATTAACTTCTACATGATCTGTATGTTGTAGGATTTGAAATGAGAGTTATTCTAACATCCTTTGCATATGTAATATATCACCTTACTGTCCTAGTCCTCCACGACCTTCTCTACCTCGATTAGCCATGGGGAATAACCAAAATTTTGGTTTTGATCACAACAAAAACCTTGGTGCTGATACCAATTTGATGCAGGGTAATATATTTAAACAGGAAAAAGGAAGAGAGGAGCAAAACTTTGGCTTGTTGAGAGAGAATTTCTCTGCAATTAAAATATAAGATTCATTTATCAAAAGAAGTTTTGCTAGAGGTTTGAGTACACTTTAAGTGCTTAAGGTTTGAAAAATTAAATTTATCCTTGTTAATGACTGAGCTGAAATTGTTAAAATTTTTTATGGAGGGAATCATTGAACCTAATATTCAAGAAAGGATTTTTCAATTGGGCTAATCCCTCTATGAAAATGTGTGGCAATACCCTTATCAGGCACAATCTTTGGTCATCAACCCATTTTCTCCTACTTCATCCAAGAATTAATCACCATATTCACTTCCAATGCAGAATAGGAAAGATAATTCAGTCCTTTGTCTGCTGCCTCTCATTCCCCTTTGAGCAATATCAGGCTCAACTGCTCATTTCTTCCTCTTCGTTCCCAATTCAACACTTACATATCTGGAGAAAGAGTAGGTAGTGATGGCAGTTAATCTTTTCTTATGCCCTTTGTATAATATAGGCTCAAATAGATATAAGGACGAAATTTTGAAGACAAGAAACTGCAGTGATTGTTTGTGTACTGTACCAATAATTCTCTGAATGTCCTATGGTGGAGAGGAAGTGACAAAAGAAACATTCCTTCACCAAATTATTATCAATGAAAAAGATTAAGCTTACCTTTGTAAGATTTTTCCTTGTGGAGAGGAGGTGGTGGAAAAAAGAAAGCCTATCATATATTTTCAAACTTGAAAGTGTCTTAACTATATCCTTGCCCAACTATGGATTCTAAAGGGTAAGATATCTTCTGAAAATATCGAGTTCCATATGGCGTGGCAAAAGGAACTAATCCTGAGCAATCTCTATTTTGAATAAGTTTCTTCTGCTCAAAGTGCGTGGTAAATTTTGATTAAACAAGTTATATTCATTTATTTGCATTTTCTTTCATGTTAGAAATTATTCTCATTGTGTCGCCAGTTCACTACCTATTCATTTTCATAGGAGGAATAAGAGAGCAACAAGTTCCTCTAGTTT
>JAXGGT010000035.1:5901002-5922552 GCA_035583425.1 Marsdenia floribunda | reverse complement strand
CAATACTTAATTTAGTCAAATATCAGATTAAAATTTCAATAAAGTCAAAGTTAGAAGATCGAGTTTGATTACATTTTTATGACATCTTTAAAGCTTATACAAAGCTTAAACATAAGAACAGCTTGCTAAATTTGTAATGTGAGATTTTGTTCCATTGGGAGTACATTGTTGCACCTTTTGATACAAGTGGAAGCGAGATATGGTGTAGAGTCACTCTGAAGTTTACTTTTTTAATTCAAGTCTCGTAATTTTTGACAAATATGTTAGAAACAACCAACATCCCATATATGACATGTAGTAATTCTATTGATGTTCAAAAACAGAGAAAAAAGGAAAATGGAGAAAAGTTTTGGATATACACTACAGAGATTAGGGCTATTGAAGTTGAAAATTCAACTTAACTATCAATACTTGTCAAGATTGAAAGTTAAAATAATCCACCGGTACTTGTATGTATTTATAAAAATTGATCCATTTATTTATTGGGACAACATTGTTTTACTAATTATAATTAGGTGCATGTCATTGTAAAATTTTATGAATATATTTGTATGTAACTTCTTGAAGATAGAGTTCAACTATACAAATTAAACAAATATGTGTCCCTATTGAAGACTACAAGTTGATAGATGACAAGGCCTTATCTTAATATAATGATAAAATGTGTGCCCTATTTTAACCAAGAAAATTACTATAAATTTTTATAAGTAAATCCAAGTTCAAACCTAATGAAATACATAGATCCTAAAAGATAAAATGAGCATACATAATTGAGGATTGAATATCTAATTCAATTCACCTTTATGGGATTGTAGCCAGGGATCGTCAACAAACCTATAATTCAATTCACTTTTATGAAGTTCAATAATAATATTTTAGCTAATTTAATAGATAATTTGGCCTGAAAATTAAGAAGATAGACATGTATTTATTGGTGTTGTAGCATGGAGATTCACGGCATGATGCTATTCATGCCTTCCTTAAGAAAGTATTCGTGTGTAGTGAAGTATATCCTTCACTATAGTGGTTGGACCGTGTTCAAGTTTAAAACATAGGAAGATTTTATGGTAATTTTGAATGTAGGTCCCTAGTTTGTCTACAAGAAACCACTCATACTCAAGCTCATATACCTAGTTTCTTCGAGTATAATAAGGATTGAGGAGGAACACGTCAAGATCTTTGTTTGGATCATCTATTCAAATTTACTTCTTAAGCTTTGAAAGGCTAATGTACTTGCAAAGATTAACTTGATGATTGGTATGTGTATTGCTACTAATGCTATGTTGGCTTTGAAGGAACGGGTTTGGCTTGCAAGTGGATGCCTCTGAATCTATTGTTTACTTTTTTGCCCAAAATAGCCTTCCATTTTAGAAGATTTATTGTTTAGTCCTACTTTTGAAATATACTCCCAATCTGGCCTAAATGTACACCAAAGGTTCATCTTTACTCAAAAGATGCACACCCAATGTATATCTTTACCTTCATACAAATCGTCTTTTCTTATTTTCTTTCTTCTTTTCCTCTCATTTTCAAAGAAGATTATGGATTTCTTTAAATTTCTTGGTCAGGTTTCAACTGCAATCTACGAGTTTGGCAGTATTTTTCAGCAAAACTTTGGTGCCAAAATGTAAGTTTTTGTTGGCCATCATTTTCAAGAATATTGAGTATTATGAATTCCTCCAAATTTCTTCATGGGGGTTCGATTTAATTTCGATAGAGTAGTGAACCAAAAGCAATTTAAATTTTGATATGATGAAAGGAAAGCAAAGGGAAGTGTGAAAACAAAAGGGGAAAAGAGTAAAGAGTAAATAAAAAGGAAGGTCTGGTGCGGCTGTGGTGGGTCATTATCATTTACTCACTCACAACTCAGTTTCATGAGTGCACCACGGTAATGGCAGTAGCATTAGTGGAATCAGTAGTTGTAGGTAAACACTGTGTGTGTGACCTCCACTCCCATTAAATTCCTCCCTCTTCCTCTCAATTTCTTGCCAATACCCATCAAAACTGTTCAAATCTCACTCACGTTGAAATTTCACTTCTCTGAGCCCACCAAATCGAAATAAATTCAATAGCAATAACCCCACGACATAAACTCCAAATTCCAGCAGGAAATTAAGTTCCCAAAGACACCGCCGATGCACTGCCTCAACGCATTAATCTTTTCATCATTACTACTACTCTCAACGAATAGGTGCTGTCCGATGTCTGTTGCTTTTGCCCTAACTTCAGGGAAAACCATTGAATTGGAGGAGTTGGGAATGACGAAAGAGGTTTGTCCAGGAAATATGAGTGGCGGCCGGTGCTCGGAAATGGCAGTTGAGGAGGAGATGGACTCTGAGATCAACAAGAGAATGCTACTTATGCAGAAGAAATTCATCAGTTATGATACTTTGAGGAGGGATATGGTGCCGTGTAATACTCCCGGAGCTTCCTATTACAACTGTAGAGGTGCCGGTCCGGCTAATTCTTACAGCAGAGGGTGTCAAATGATCACAAGGTGTGATAGAGGAGGTTAGTGAAATGATAGCACAGGCAGGGGCTTAGATTAGGGGATATTTGCTCGTCCTTTTATCTGGATTTCAATCCTTAAATTTTGTGTGTTTAGGTTAGTTTTGGTGTAAAAATTTTTGTTCTTATTCATGTCATATTTATGTATTTCTATATAATTATAGTTTCACTTCAGTTTCTAAGGAGATCTTGATTTTGTTTTGGCTCTGGACACCTCCCTGCACCTGCAGTTAAAAAGCCCCAAATTTCTACATCCGGTGATTTTTGTAAACACTGCTTCTGATTTCTGATTCGGTGTCTAACTAGAATTAGGATAATTTTCTTCTAAGCAAAATTTTGAAGGTAGGCAAATTTGAAATATGGGTGAATATAATCCAAAAAAAAATTTAAAATTTTGGTGTGTTTGATTCTAAATATTTTATAAAGTATTAATGAAGTAGGTTTTAAATATATTTTTTTTAGTCAGATCATTAGGTATTTGAAGTGAGTGTTTTGACTAATTTGAATTTAGTCTGTATTATCTTCTAAAATTTAACTCTTATTTAAAGAAATACTTTATCTAGCTTTTATATGACCCTCACGTGGGAGTGTTGAATTTAGAGGCACTTATGCTTTTGTCAAATAAAAAACTTGTAACTTTTAAATCTTTATTTAGAAGAATTAAAATTACAAAATATAATTTATTTAAAATATAAGCAATTAAAAAAAATTTACTTCTTAAAAAAAAAAAAATTAAATTAAATAAATTAAAATTTTAAATATTTAGAACTAATTGTTGAACAGGTAATTCGGACTTTTTTTTTTTAATTAAAATGGTCCAATTTTTAATAATATTCGTATATTGGTTCAGTTTTTAAAATATTTCCTACTTACGTGCCATATGTTTTTTTTTTTTTTTTTTTGGATACCTATTATTATTATTATTTTTCTTTTTCAAATTAGTTTTAAAACATAATTCCTTTTGAACAAATTTTTGACACAAGTTAAAAAAGGTGGATCGAAAATTTAATATGAGAAAGAGAAAATCCTTAAAACTCCCAGTAGGACCCTCGTGTGTCCAGGACTTCCGATGAGGACTCTAGATCACAGGTTGCCAAACGTGTCAAACGCCGGTTCCTTGATTCTCTCATCTCGGAGAACGACTATCCTTCACCATATCAAGTCGAAGAACCCTCTGAATCCCCTCCACCTGATTCATCTCCAAATACTTCTCCTCGCCCCAACCCTTCACCTCCGCCTGAACATTCTAGGCCGTCTATCTACTGTGGTCTGGACGAAGATGAAGATCCAATATACTCGGATAGTGAATACATGAATCCCTTCTATGTGTATGATAGTGGTGTGGATGCTCCTGTTGATTTACCTCATTTGAAGTTGTCGGCAGAAACTTGCAAGAGTCTTTGGACACCATGGAAGCGTGCACTCTTGCTAAAGCTATTAGGATGCCATATATCGTTCAAAGCTCTTCACCAACGCCTTACGGATCTTTGGAATTTTCCTTGGGGGTTTGAACTTGTTGATCTTGTTGATGGCTTTTTCCTAGTTCGATTCTATGATAAACTTAATTATTTACATGTTCTCCATAATGGTCCCTGGATGATCTTCGAGCATTACCTAATTGTCTAAAAATGGTATCCCAACTTCCACTCTAAAATTGCAAAAATTCATTCAACGGAGGTTTGGGTTTGTTTTCCTTCACAGCCCATCGAATTCTTCTTTGCCGATGTTCTCCTCCAACTTGGTAATTTGATTGGCCGTGCATCTAAAGTGGATAAAGCCACCCTCTCAGCTTCCCGAGGGCGTTTTGCAAGAGTTTGTGTGGACATCAACATTACTAAACCTTTGACTCCATGGGTTTGTTTAATGGGATTTCAGCAATTGGTTGAATATGAAGGTTTAGATAATGTTTGTTTTTCTTGTGGCCATTAAGGTCACTCTCTAGAAGTTTGTCCACACCAAACTAATATGCTTTCATCAAATTCTAATGCTGCTGTGGTCCAAGAAGATTATGCCCTAGATAATATTTTGAAAAATTTTGATCCTCATTGTTGTTTCGGCCCCTGGATGATGCCGGTGACCTCACGATGTCTTTCAATGGCTAGATAACCTCCGAGTGTGAAGGAGAAAGCATCACCTCTGCCAATTGCCGCTTCTCAATCCCACAAATCAGGCACTCAATTTGCTGTCACAATTCCGCCGCAATTTTTGCCTTTGGACGCACATCACAAGGTCGTGTCCAAGAATGCTCATCATGGCTCCATATTTTCTCCACTAGTTTATATTCCCTCTAATCCTGCAAATTTGATTCAATTAGACACCTTACATCCTCATGATTCTTCCATGCAGACTAAAATCAAGGGGCATATTCTATCAATACTGATTCTCCCCTCTAAAATTTCAGACAAAGCTAATTCTGTCATGTGTTGTCTTCTAATCATGGTAATAGTCTCTCCTTGTCATTGAAGAAACATGGTAAGTCCTCTTCCTTTCCTAATTGCCCTCATAATCTCCTCTCATCCTCCTTTCTTTCTGCCACGACATCTCCGTCTAATCTCTCCTCCAAATCTATTAACCCTAATCCGCCTCCAAACCCTCCTCTCTCCACGACCTCTTCTCCAATTCCTAATCTTCAATCTAATTCTTCTATCATCCCCTTCTAAAACTCAAACCCATCCCTCTAACCACCAACCAAACCTTAAACCCACTCTTGCTTCCCATTCCCCCACTCTCCAACCTCCTCCTCCTTCTGTAAAACCTTAAACCATGCACAACATCCCCAAACCCAAACCTGCCCCCATGCCTCAATCCTCTCTCTTCCTAAACTATCTTTAGTATCTTCTCCCTCTGTTGATCCAAATCTTTTTGACGTTAACATAGTTTTCCAACCAAACCTCCCTTATAACTCTTAAAAAAAAAAAAATCCCATCCCATCCATCTCTTTCTCTCCTTCCTTTTGTCTCTTTCTTTCTTTCCTTTTCGTCCTTTTTGATGTCTCTTATCTTTTGGAATTGTCATAGTGCTAGCTCCCCCACTAGTGTTCGTTCCATTCTCCATATAATCCATCACTAACACCCTGCCATTCTCATCCTAGTTGAAACTCGCGTTTCTAGTGACAAGAGTTCCCCTATCATCAACTCTTCTTCTTTTAATCGCTATTTTTTCTCTGAATCTGTTGGTTTTTCTGGTAGTCTTTGGTGTTTTTGGAATGACAGTATTTATTCTATTGATATTATTAACTCTCATGATCAATTCATTAATTGTCTTGTCCGTGATTTACATAATACTTGTTATCCTTGGCTTGTTATTGGCGATTTCAACCAAGTTTTTGATGTTTCAGAGAAGCTTGGCGGCAGACCACCTAATCACCAACATATGGATCCCATGGCTGGAATTTTATTAATGCTTGCTCTCTTTTTGACCTAGGGTTTTCTGGACCACCATATACATGGACTAACAATAGATCTAGCTCACAACTCATTCTAGAAAGGCTTGACCGAGCATGGTGCAATGCTAAATGGCGTCTCCCCTTTCCACACGCTTTTATCAATCACTTACCTTGTTGCTCGGATCATCATCCTATTATGTTATCTTTTCCTTCAACTCTCACTAAACAACCTCGTAGATTTCTTTTTGAATTTGTGTGGCTTCTTCATAAAGATTTTTCTACTTGTGTTTATGATTTTTGGTTGTCTAATACTAATGAATTGTTTCCTAGTGCTCTTTCTCGTTTTACAGTTAAGCTTCAAGAATGGAAATATTCTATCTTTGGTAGCATTTAATGGAGGAAACAACGATGCTTAGCTCATCTTGCTGGATTACAACACTATTTCTGTAATAGCCCATCTGATTTCCTTGCAGGTCTTGAGGCTGAAATTCAATAGGAATTAGACACTATTCTCAGCCTAGAAGAAGCCTATTGGTTCCAACGCTTTCCTATTAAATGGCTTCTTGACGGAGACTGTAATACTTACTTTTTCCACCTCTCTACGATTCTTCATAGAAAAAAGGGTAAGATCTCACAACTTAAAAGTGAAGATGGCCACTGGATCTCAGACCATACCATCATTGCTGACATGGTAAGAACATTTTATGTTCAACTCTATACGGCGGAGGATCTTACATCATGGGTCCTACCTGTGCTATCCAGAGAAGATGCTCGTTCCCTGAATATTCTACTCTCTCCAGATGAAATTAGATTGGCCATATTTCAGATGGGCCCTCACAAATCTCTAGGATCGGATGACTTTCTTTCTCTTTTATTTCAAAAATTTTGGCATCTTTTATATCCTTTTATTATTCCTTATATCCAATCTATTTTTGATTATGGTTATTTTCCTCCTGACATTAATGATGTTTATCTTACTTTAATTCCTAAAATCCATATACCTAAACATGCATCCCATTTTTGTCCTATTGCACTTAGCAATGTTATTGCTAAGATTATTACACAGGTTTTTGCTAATCGTCTTAAGCCTTTCATGAGTTCTCTTGTAGATGACCACCAATGTAGCTTTATTACTGGTAGTCAAGGTATCGAAAATATCATTATTGTCCAAGAAATTATTTTTTCAATGAGGCGAAAACGAGGTAAAACAGGTTGGATAGCTATTAAATTAGATCTCAAGAAAGCTTATGACAGAGTTCATTGGCCTTTCCTATCCAAGATTATCCTCGCATGAGGATTTAAACCTTCATTTACCTGTTTGATCATGGGGAGTATTCAAAACTCCAATATACAACTACTATGGAATGACACACCTCTTGAACCCTTTATTCCTTCTAGGGGCATAAGACAGGGAGACCCTCTTTCCCCCTATCTTTTTGTTCTTTGCATGGAAGTCCTGAGTAATAAAATTCAAGACTGTTTTAATTCTAGAATTTGGCATGCCTTTCCTATTTCTCGACATGGTCCACTTATTTCTCACCTCTTTTTTTTTGTAGATGACTTGATCCTCTTTGGCCAAGCCTCCCTTGCCCAAGATAGACTCATGCATGATGTACTTCGCAATTTCTGTCACATCTCCGGACAAAAGATCAACCCTAGCAAATCTCACCTTTTTGTTAGTCCGAACACATCCCCGAACTAGTGCGACAACTCTTGAATCATTTTGGGATCAAGCTTACAAAAGATCTTGGGATATATATGGGGATACCTTTGCTTCATCGCCGTCTCAGTACTAACATTTTTTCTTTCCTTTTTACTAAACTTTAAATCTAAATTGTCAAGTTGGAAGAAGCACAGTCTTTCAATGGCCGGTAGGGCCGTGCTTGTCCTTTTAGTTCTCATGTTCATCCCCCATTTTTAGCTTCAACTCTAGTTCTTGCCGAAATAGACCATTATGAAGCTTGAACAAATCATTTGCAATTTTTTATGGGATCACACCTCAGGCACCAGGCTTCATCCTATTTCTTGGAAGACTATTTGCTCCCCTACAACTTCTGGAGGTCTTGGTTTCTCATCAATACGAGATTTGAATTATATCTCATTGATCAAACTAGGCTGGTGGCTTCTTTGCCATCCTAACAATCTTTAGGTTTGAGTATTACATGCCAAATATGGCAATCTTCTATTAACCTCTGCCACATCAATTCGCAATAGTTCAGTTGTATGGAAGGGTCTGCGACACAATGTGAATCTCCTCTGACAAGGCATAACTTGGCAACTTGGAAACGGACACACTATTCTCTTTTAGACTGATGTTTGGCTACTTGATTGCTTACTTCTGGATGTAGCCCTTAGACAGCCTCCCCCCGAGCAATTGAATGTTTATCTGTACCAATTTACTCAATTGGATGGCACATGAATTTTTCAACTTCTGAAACCTTTGCTTCCAACCTCTATCTTGGACACTCTTGCCCTAGCAATTTTGGAATCCACTTTCGAGGATATTCCTACCTGGTGTCACACTGCAAAATAAACACATCTCCATTGCATCCATCCGTCAGCTGCTTCATGTGACTACCAACGCTGATAAACCTCATTGGAAGAACATATGGCAGTCCAAATATCTCCCAAGACACAACTTTTTTCTTTGGCAGCCGCAATATCCTCGATTAAAAACGAAGGAATTCTTATTTCATCGACAAATTACTGCCTCACCTCTCTGCGATCTTTGTGTACAATCTGTGAAGTCACAACTGCATGTACTGCGTGACTGCTTCATGGCATACAACGTCTGGAAATGTCTTATGAGTCCCACACCTCATTTTGCATCTTTCTTCACCATTCAATGTTGTATTTCTTGGTTAAATTGCAACCTCTCTTACAATACCCCTGTGGCCCATAGAAATGTTTGTATTCCTTGGTCCCTTGTATTTCGTTTCTTCTCTTGTTCAATATGGTTTTGGCGGAATTCCTACCTATTCCATGAGCCTTATGAGGTTGCACCCCTCCATACTAGAATCTCCAAAATCCTTAATAGACTTATCTTTTTTGTTCATACTTCTGAGGGAGTGTTAAATCTCTCTTTGTAAGTCTCTCCATTCAAATTTTAATAAGATCCATTTTCTTTGGAAAAAAAAAATTAATGTGAGAATATTAACTCATTGAGGTAAATAGGGTGTGTTAAAGAGATTATTGCTTGATCAAATTTAAATTTTGTAGTATTATTTTTTATAATTATGATATATTTATCGGTTGATTAAATCCAAATTCTGTGGTTTTATTTTTATTTTTTATAATTACGGTACAATTAATCAATTATTTTACTAATAATTTAATAATTATATTATTTTTATATCCATAAAAATTTATTTTTTTCAAAATAAAATTTTATTCACACAACTATTCATCATATATATATATTTAAATAGAATTTTTTTTTTTCAAAATAAATTTCACTTACAATAAATAATAATAATAATAGGAAAATTGGCAAATTTAGTCCTGAACTTATTATCTAATTACATGTATAATCCCTAATTATTAATTTTTAAACTTTTTTTCATTTTTTTAACTATGGTCCTTTTAGCCCGAATTTACCCAAACTCTAGCCAAGTCAACGATAGTTGACCAATTCTCTCATTTTACTAGGGGCAAAATAGTCATCACAATAATTTTTTTTTTTTAATTAGAAAATTAAAAAAAAAAATCCCCCCCACGCCTCCCCTCCACTCTCCTCTCTTCCCTCCATCTTTCTCCCCAGAACAATAACAGTAACACAAATCTCTACAAAATCAGAATTCTAATTATAATTGCAAGGGGAAATTATTATTTATAAAAAAAATAATTAAAACAATGCTCGTGTATATCTCTTTGCCCCTCGTATATGAAGAAGCAAGGCTTCAAAATTTCAATTCAGGGAAAACAAAATAAATAAATAAATAAAATACCAACAAACACACAAGACCAAGAATTGGAAATGGATAACGGTAGGATACTGGTATAGAATTCTTGGTCAAAGTGTTGTCGGCCACAATAACAACGAACGACTTGCTTGAACCCAAAAGACGGATTGAGGGGATTCAATATTTATCTCTTCTTAGTCTTAGCTGTGACAAAAGCAAGCAGGGCAATTGCTGGTGAAATACAGTGCAACAGTGACGCGAGGAGAGTGATAACAGTTCCTGAGAAATTGAGTTCATTTTCAAGTTCAACAGTTATTGTGTCAAGAGACTCGAAAATGGAGGAGGTAGCAAAGGAAAATAAATACCGGAGGACCTGGCGTTTACACCACCAGCACAATCTTTCTTTACAATCTTTACAATGGAGGGAAGAGAGGAGAGGGGAGGGGTGTGATGGAAAGGGGGAAAATATTTCTTTTCTTTTTTTTTTTTTTTGTTTTTTTAGTTTTCTGATTTGGAAAAAAAAAATTATTATGATGACTATTTTGTCCTAGTAAAATGAGAAAATCAGTCAACTGTGATTGACTTAGCTAGAGTTTGGGTAAATTCCGGCCAAAAGGACCATAGTTAAAAAAAATGAAAAAAAGTTGAGAATCCTCAACTTAAAAATTAATAGTTAGGGACTATAAATGTAATTAGATAATATGTTCGGGATTAATTTTCCAATTTTCCATAATAATAATAAAATAACTTTTCTAAAAGAAATGGCTGCCAAATATATTCATAGATTTTATAAACCAGCACACATATGCATAACGGTTGTAATTTATAATGTGAATAAAACTCTTTAAAGGGTGGAACTCTTCTCATGGATGTTTCATGATTCACGTTGTTCTCTCTCTAAAGGCGGCTCCTCCTTCTCTCTTCAGGGAAGAACTCTCACTAGTTCATCTAGATCTTTCCGAAGTAGGATTGTTGTTTACCCTACTTTTGTTTTCCTTCTTTGTTTGTAATCCTTTCTTTCTAACCATTCTTTATATCTTGACCCCTACTTTTTTTTTCCTCTCATTTTCCTAATCCCTATTTCTTTCCAAACCCTATGTTAACTTCAATGGCGGACAACAACTGGTTGGAACTAACTTTTAATGAGCCTCACAATAAAGTCATAAATGACCTGACTTTAGTTGGCAAACTTATTACCCACAAGCTCATTTATTTTAGGGCGATTAATGTTGTTCTTAAGTCTTCATGCAACTTAGGACCAAATCTGCAAATAAAACCCCTGAATCATAAATTGGTCTTGTGTATGATCTCCTATAGCTAAGATAGGGATAAAATTGTAGAAACAAGACCTTGGGTGGGGAAAGGAATAGTCCTCAATCTCAAACAATGGCATCCTAACCTGTCCCTTGAAGAAATTGACTTCACTTAGTGTGCGTTCTAGATTCAAGTCCATAACTTATCGTTAAACTGAATGAATGAGGCAAACCCAACTCGTATTAGTAATTTTGTTGGCAAGTTTATCAAAATAGTAGATAGAGAATGGAACCACAAAGTTAATAAATTTATTTGGTTACAACTTGATGCAAATAAATGGACCCCCAATGGAAGGTTCTTCCGTGAAAATCGTATTTTCCTTCCAAAATGCTTCAAATGTGTTTTGATCTCCTTTCCTGCAAAACAAAAGCCAAAGGGGTGGAAGATCCCTAAGGCTCCTTTGATGTTTAAGTTAGCAAAAGATAAGGAAGTCTGGACAAAAATAGTTAAAATCAAAGGGTCCAAGTCAACATATCTTTTTCTGGTAATAATACAAGTATAAATATAGTGGAAATAGTAAAGAGAATGAATAGAAATACAATGCGGGATAATTGTATTATCCCTGTATAAATACTAAAATACCCTTAAGAATATCTGGCCCTACTATTGTTTGGGCTCCAACTTATTCTTTTGGCATTTATTACCATAAATGCCAATTGGAAAAATTATAATTAAGTTGAAGATCTGCTGAACGTGTTTGTAGTTGTTAAAGTATTGGCGTAGCACGAAGTGAAACATGTTGCTTCATCTATTGTTTATAGGTATGAATTGTGTAATAGCTTTGTGTGTAGAAGCTTGTGGTATCATTGCGTATGGAAGCCTGTGAAATTGTACGTAGCATATGCGGTTGTAAATATTTATATGGTTTAATGTAAGGGTAGGTGCGATATAAATGCGTATTAAATAGGGTGCCTCAAAAAGGGAGATACGGTTGTCCTAGAATGATAGTTGTTGAGCCGTGAGTGGTTTACTATTCAGTTCGGTTAGGTATATATATGAGAAAGGGTATGACCTTTTCTACTTTATTTTCTATTTACTTGAGGCGGTGAAATGTTGAAGATTTTCTCTGACTTGAAATCTGTGCTAGCATCGCTAGAGTACATTCTGATCGAAGGTGGGGGAAATTTTTGTATATTTAATTGTTGAAAGTGTGTTTTCCGGTTGGGTTTGTTGTTATTTGTAAAGGGAAGTTAACCAACATCTACCTTTGTGTTTGTAGATTGTGTGGTAACTTTCATCTTCTTCTCACTTTCGTCCTAATTAAGTAGCGCCTGCTCAAGTTGGTAAATATTTTGACAATGTCTTCTCGTATTCCTGTAGGTATCTTTCGTATTTTTATCTTCAAAAGAATTTTGTTACTTTGTGTACATCATGATTTTTAGCAGTACAGTTACAGAGGATGTATGGAGATTGAGGGAAGTTGTACATTTGGATGAGGTTTCGTCTAGCAAGACAGATGCAGAGACGCTGGATAGGATTGTAGATAGGGTAGTTCAGGCTAATACTGAAAGTAGGGTAGAGTAAAAAGGAAAAGGTTTGGTGAGCGACATTGATGATGAGAGAACAAAGTCAGATGGAATACAAATTTTAGAAAGTTAAAGTGTGGATGGTGTGGGAATGAGGGGTGAGGAAGAGTCAGAAAAGACTGAAGTAGTGTCTAAGAAGGAAGATGTGAGTGGGTATATGACGGATGAAGACTTGAGATTTCCCAAGTCAGAGAAGCAAGTGTTTAAGTGGGGAGATGTTCGTGTTGTACATATGGGTTACAAGCGAACTAAGAAAGGTAAAGCATACGCTTCTATGTATAGGTGTCGAGAGTATGAAGTGAAACTTCCATATTTGACAGAAGAGGACAATACCAGGGAGTTTTATAAGGAATCCGCAATGAAGAAGGATGAGCTAATGCCTGATATTGAGTTTTCAAAGGAAAAAGAAGAAGCCATGGGTACACCTCTATACTTATCTTCACATTTGAAAATCAGTAGCGTCAAGAAACTACTTTCAGGAAGGAGTATGACATAGGGGGAGACTATGAGTTAATATTTCCCAATGAAGAAACGCGAGTGCATGAATAGCAGAGAGGGTGTTTGTCAGTGTATGTGGCACAGCTAAAAGCTAGTTTGAGGTTCCCCCTCCATCCTTTGTTTAAGGATATTCTCAAGTTTTAGGAGCTGCACCTAGGGCAGTTATCTCTGAATGGAGTTAGAGTAGTTATAGGGTTCATAATGCTATGTAAGATGTATGGGGTTAATGTAAAGTTGGATGTGTTTAGGCATTTCTTCATTATTTTGCAGGAGCATGCTAGTAAAGAGAGACGTTGCTTTTATTATTTTACATAGAGACCGAAATCTGTGTAGCTAATTGATCAGCCCACTAGCGTACATGATTGGAAGAAGCAATTTATTTTTGTAAAACATAGAAGTTTCAGAGGAGATAACATTGTGTGTAAGTGGAACTGTAGATATAAGTTAAGTAATTTTTGTAGAAGGTATTAAGGGTTAGATGGTCGCGTGAAGGAAGTAGAGATCCTAAATAATTGTCGTAGTTGGTTGGATGTACGCTTGTGAACTGGCCACCATGAATGTTAGAAGCTGTAGGTTTGGTAGGAGGGAGTAAGACACATCTTGTGCTCTTAAGAAAGAGCCAATGTTTGTTAGAACATACATAGTTTGATAAAACAAGATTTACATTTTTATTTATGTGACTATTGTGTATAAGGATTACGTGAAGTAGCGTCTAATTTTATGTGATATATTATGTTTGTTTCAGGAGAGTCTGGAAGGACCATGATCACCAGTGCTTTACAAAGAGCACCCAAGAGAAAGACTACTGGTGAGTGTGATGAGTACTTATATAGAGTGTCAACTAACCCGCCTCCTACAGGGGGGAGTTATTCTTTTAACGGTGATGATATAATTAGCCCGCAAATCAAAAGTAGTTAAGTCAATTATGAGAATGTCAGTGCAGAACCACCACCCTTTGAATAAAGATGGAGAACCACTTATAATTCGAGATGGAGTTGGTATCTTTGAGAAAAATTCTTGAACAACTACCACCTGAAAAACAAGGCAAACTGGAGAGGGTGTCTCCTTTTTTCCCCCTCTGAAGAGATCCATTAGTCAAAGATCAATTTTTATATTTATTTTTTTGTATTTATATGAAAGAAGTGTTACCTTTCTTGGCCCCCAAGTAGGATAATGTGGGAGGCTTGTAAGACAAGTTTTGTTTCTTGTAATGCAAGTTTTGTAACGACTATCTTTCAGTTAATGTATTTAACCTTTGAATTTTGTAATATATATTGTGGATTAATATTAATAATCTTGAATAAGAGGCAAAAGTTATAAATATCGAGGTGACTTAACCTCATCTCATTGTTGCATTCTCACCTCGTCAATTCAACACTTCACCTTGATTGTCTGGGTGAGACTTTAGATTTCCAGGTGAGGTGACATGTTTGAGTGAACTTAGTGACAACTGTCTGTTCACCATGCCATATGTTATTTCCTCTTCAGTAGGCCCCTCCACTCTCAAATGTAATATATTATTATTATTTGAGAGTGGATTTTAAATATTTTTGTTGGGTCTTGCCACGTGGCTTTTCCCCAGCAAATAATAAAGAAGTATATATTAAAAAAAAACTTCTTAAACATTTGTAACTTACTTCTTTTCTCCTTTTCAAAGTTGTCTCTTGCTCTTCCATACTCCAGTTTACTGAGATTCTGAGTGTTTAGACTTCCATCTTGGCTTGTGAATGTCTGGTCATTTTTGTTGATCTTGCCCGTAGTCATCATTGTTCCATTTCACAAGAATTTTAAAGCTTCATTTTGCAGTTGATTGGTGACGATTCATTTTCTACCAAAACAAGAAGCTTTAATCGACCAGTTCATTTGCAAGGTATAGGGCTTTCCAAGTCCTCTTCTTTCTTGTATAGATTCTTTTTTTAAATAATGAGTAGGAAATCTGTGGGTAAGAAACCAACTAGGGCATTTGATGTTGAAACTTTGATTTTATATGAGAGGTTTTCTTATAGGTGGCACATTTGTAAAGAGTTTCAAGGAATTCCAATCAGGGTGTATGATAAATGGGTAATGAATATAAAAGAGATATCTTGTAAATCTTTAGGGCATACTACTGATATGTTCTTGCCACTTTCTACTTGTTTGATAGAATGTACCCAAGTCCAATTGCTATCCGAACTGATTAGTGAAAAATTATCTTCTAACCTACGTTTTCACCATCTGATCTCTAGGGGAGAGTCAGTTGGTGACAGCGCAACAAGTATGAATTCTCAGAAAAGTAAGGCTGGAACTTTTGATGTTCCAAGAGACACTTCTTATGCTTTTCCCTTAATTAGGAATGCAGCCGCTAGAGGAGAAGTAGTAGATATAGTGAAGAGATGTAACATTGATATTACGAGATATTGAATATATAGGGTAGTGGAAGTAAAACATTTGTCCACTGTTTCGATCCCTTTTCTATTAGCGCATTTTCATGTTGGTCTTAGGTTTCCCATTGATCCTTTTTTGGATGAAATTTTTGATTTTTTGCCATGGTCAGCTTGCATGGTTTCATCCTAATGTCATCTATTATATGACATGTTTTGTTGCTTTGTGTCGTCATCTTAGCAATGAACCATATGTCCCTCTATTTTTATATTACTTTGATTTGGTGAAAGCTTCTTATGGAGTAATGTCTGTGAGACAAAATAAGGTTAAAGTTTCCCTCTTTAATGCTCTACCAAGTAAGATCAACTAGATGAATACATGGTTGATAATTGAGTCTGCAAATGGTTTTCCTTTCAGTCCTCTGATTCAATCTTTTACTATCCCTTCATCCGAGAATTATGAGTTTTCCTTGGAAGAAGAATTGTTCATCTACACTATTGAAGGTATTCTTGGAGATGATTATGTGAATCAAAAACTTTTCTTTTCCCATTAACATTGCCTAGCTGATGATAGTTTACTTGAAGTTGGGATAGGAAGCTTAGAAACCCATAGATCAATGTGAGGAATCTATGAAGATATTCAGTATCCCTTATAGACTATTCATGAAGGAAGAAAATTGAGCCATGAATGTTCCTTAATTATGTTCTGCTACAGGGAAGATTGTGTGCACTCCTTCTCTGGGTACTTAATCATAATTTACATTTCTTTGATATCATTTCTCTTGTTGTATGCACAGTTTAACTAATTTATGGTATCTTTGTTGTTTTGCAATCAAGATGGACTTCTCTACTGTTTCTGCCAAGAGGTTGGCTGATTGGAAAACAAGACAATCAAGGCTAAGTTCTCAAGATAAGAAAATCTCTCGAGTGATTAGGAAGAAACAGAATATCAAGTTTGCCAAGGAAGTTGGAGTTGTGGCTGTTGAAGGAAGTAAAGCGACTGAGAAGAAGTTGAAAAGAAATCAGTTGATAAGAAAACTGTTGAGAAGAAATGATCTCCTCCTGCTTCAAGTGGTCATAGACCTTTGACAAGTATATTTTATCTTTTCTGTCCTCTTGAATTTCCAATATTTTAATATCATTGATTGCTAATATTTTCATACTTGTTTATCAAGGGGACAAAAGGCTAAGGAGAAAATATCTGCCAAAAAGAGAGCTTTAGTTCTTTCTTCTTTTGAGACTGAATATGAAGAGGCTACTCCTTTGATTAAGAGAAAGAGAGGTACCTCTAGTACGCCAAAGGTAATTTTGGAAGAAGAACAATTTGAAACCATTATTTAATCTCCTAAGAAAGAAGTTGTTGTTGAGGAAGATGTTGATGTCGAGCTACCACCATTATCCCCAAAATTACCATTGTTGTCTCCAAGACCAATTTTTTTATGATCCCCCCATTTCTATTCAACCTGTCTCCATTATCTACCACACTCAAGAGCTTTGAAAAAAGGAAGGCTCCAATGTCTGAGGATGGTGTGTCTGTAAGTTGGCATAAAAAAGATTTTAAAATGCCAACTAATTTTCAAGGTATGTCTTTATTGAGGGAGGAAATTATTAGATCAGCTCCTTCCATCAAGAATTTGGATTTGTAATATCTACCAGCTAGAAGCCACCTTGGGATGAGCATTATAGCAAGGTCTGCTGATATTGATACCTTGATTGACTTGAACTCCAAGGAGACATAGGACATAGGAAATGAGGCTGGAGCTTTACTAACTTTGGTATGCATACATATTGCTTTTCTACATCGTTAAGTTTTATAATAGTCTTCTTGTATTGATCATGAAATTTCCTTTCTTCCAAGGTAGTTTAATTCCCATCTGATAAAGTTGCATGATTTAGCTACTGAGAATGCTTCTGCCCAGAGGTAAGAAAAAATTCTTTCGAAAAAATTGAAAGAAGCTCAAATTGAAGCCAGTAAGTTGTAAGCAGAGGTTGATGAAACAACTAGAAGAATTGTGAATTTTCTTGCCATTGAAACTGAGAGAGATTCATTGAAAGCAAAGTTATTTGACAAGGATGAGAGAATTAAAGAGTAGTTGGCAGAAACATGTAAGTGGGTAGAAGAAGAAACCAAGTTGAGGAAAGTGGTCATTGATATATCTTCCAAGAGGGATGCATGAATAAGGCAACATGAAAGTTTGAAGGTTGAGAATGTAAAAATCTCCTAGGAGAATGAGGAATTAAAAACCTCATATGCAAGATTGTTTGAAGAGAATTCTTCTTTGAAAGCTCAACTGGAGTCTCTCAACCTTGATGCTATTAGAAGTCAAGCTATGGAAGAATTTCAGACTTCTCAAACATACTTTGATGAGTTGAATAGTACTGCTATTGGATATGTGAACAAAGGAGTTTCCTACATTATAAGATAGATTTGGCCCCTTGTTCAAGATAAGATGGAGTTGGTGAACAAAGGAGTTTCCTACATTATAAGATAGATTTGGCCCCTTGTTCAAGATAAGATGGAGTTGGTGAAAGCTTTCATTAAGCCTTTTGGTGGTGAACAGGCTAGGAAAGGATCTGTTTTTGTGCCTTTTGCTAATGATCAACTGGAATCCTTGGCAAAAGAAGATGCCAAAGCTGGCAGGATTTGGGAAGCTCCTAAAGCAATAGTCCTTTGTTTTTGGGATCTTTGAAATGAGAATTCGCCTGAAATGCCTATTGAAGAAGAGCTTGGAGGTGATCAGACATTAATTGATCCAGAACAAGCTTTGGTGCATTATGAAGATCCAATTTCAACTCAAGGTGAATCCACTTCTACTACCCTTCCAGCTGCCACTTCTCTCAATCAAGATATTGCCAAGGCCAATCCAGGAGTTGAAGCATCAGCTTTCATTGATCCTGCTGTTGATCCATCTATTTCACTTCAAGAAGTTATAGACTGATTATATTTAGCCATGAGAATATTTATCAGACTTCCTCTTTTATTTTCTTTCTTTTGGACGGTCTAAAACACTCATAATATTTTGACAAGTTTGAGCTTAGATAGTTGAATGCTCAGTAACTTGTAATTTCTATGAATGTCCAAGTCTTCTATAAACTTGATATATCTTGGCATGATATTTATATAATATGAAGAAATTTGACTTTTCACTTTGTCATGAAGTTTGTTCCTGAAATTATATTTCTGTACTTAAACTTATATAAGCACTGTTAAGTGCATAAGAATATAATATCATGTGCACATGAAATGTGAGGTTAAGGATAAACCTTAAGAGATTAAGTTTTAATTCTTGAATTCATGTTTAAATTCCTTACCCATTCAATCTCTGTAGTTATTGTTTAGAAATATGTGAGGTATATTTAAGCCTTAAGAGATATCTTAGAATATTTCGATTAAAGGCATATTTAAGCCTTCTAGAAAAAGCCTTAAAGAAGTATATTTAAGCCTTAAGGAGGTATATTTAAGCCCCCAAAATCGGAATTATATTTAAATTCCTTAATGTTCCAACTAAGGTTATATTTAAATCTCACCCTAAAATTATATTTAAACTTCATTTTGTTCGAACTAAAGGCATGTTCAAGCCATAAAGAGGTATATTTAAGCCTCCAAAATTAGAATTATATTTAAATTCCTTAATGTGTGAACTGAGATTATATTTAAATCTCACCCTAAAATTATATTTAAACTTCAATTTGCTCAAACTAAAGGCATATTTAAGCATTAGAGAGGTATATTTAGGCCTCCAAAATCGGAATTATATTTAAATTCCTTAACATTCGAACTAAGATTATATTTAAATCTCACACTGAAATTATATTTAAACTTCATTTTGTTCGAACTAAGGCATTTTAAACCTTCAAGAGGTATATTTAAGCCTCAGGGAGGTATATTTAAAGTCGGAATTATATTTAAATTCCTTAATGTGATATCACATATAATGTACAAAGAAAATTTTATTGATCATACTTCTTTAGATGATCTGCATGCCAAGGATGTGATAATTTGTTTCCATTTGCTCTAGCCAGAATATAGGTCCCAGGTTTGACAATTTCCACAAATCGATAAGGACCTTACCAATTTGGATATAATTTGTTCTTTTCGAACTTTTGAGCAATGACTTCAATCTTTTGGAGTACCTAATCCACAATTGTAAAGGATCTTTGATTGGCTTTTTGATCATGGAAGAATTTAGTCTTCTAGAGATACGCATTCCTCTTCATTTGTGAAATTTTCCTTCGTTCTTCCAATAGATCTAGATCAATTTTCTGAGAAGAAGAATTATATTCAAGGGCATAATATTGAGTACAATAGTGTTGACGATAGTTTCTGCTGGTGATACAGCTTCACTTCCATATACTAATGCAAATAGAGTTTGTCTTGTTGGCTCTCTAGTAGAAGTTCTTATTGACCATAAAACAAGATATACTCATCAACCCAATTCTTAGATTTATCAGCTAAATTCTTCTTTAGAGAATTCAGAATCAACTTGTTGGCAGCTTCTGCTTGCCCATTTCCTTGGGGATGAGCCACTGATGATTTCTATTGTTTGATTTTCAACCTAGTGCATTCATCTGTGAATCTTGTAGAAAATTGTAATCCATGGTCAGTTACTACAGCAAGGGGAACTCCAAAACGACACAACACATAATCATGGAAAAATATTAAGATATTTTCTTCAGTGGGTCGGGCTAATGGTTTTGCTTCAATCCACTTAGAAAAATAATCAGCTGCTACTACTAGGTATTCCATTTCTAATCTAGCTCTTGGAAATTTTTCCATCAAATCAATTCCTCACATATTAAAAAGCAATGTAGGAATAATTGGAGTTTATGGAGTTGATGGCAGTCTTGGCAAAGGACCATACAATTGACAACTTTTGCAGTGACGAAGTAATTGTTCTGCATCTTGATAAAGTGTTGGCCAATAATATCCTTGACGGATAACTCTTTGTGCTAAGGATCTTGCTCTAGGATGACCACCGCACTCACCCTCATGAATTTCATCAAGTAAAAACTTGGTTAATTTTGGCTCGACACACTTTAACAAAGGTTTGGAGAATGATCTTCTGAATAATTCTCCATCATGGATAAAATATCGAGCTGATTATTTCCAAATTTGTTGAGTTCGAGTAGGATCATTTGGCAAAATATTATTCTCTATCTAGTTCTTCATCTCATCTATCCATGAAGATGTTACTTCAAATATATTTTGAATATGAGGACTATATGATATAGCATGCCAAAACCTCTCTTACAATTCTTAATTATTTTCATTTGACAAATCACCTAAAACTACTTTTGAAACATAATCAACAAGTGTATTTTCACTTCGATATATCTTTTGAATGTTAAAATTCATAAAATTTTGAATCAACTTTTTAACCATCTCTAAATAAAGTAAAAGAGGAGTAGAGTGAGCTGAAAACTCACCTTGTATTTGTCTAACTACGAGTTGAGAGTCACTCGACAGAAAGATGTTTAATGTGTAAAACTTTTGCCCATTGTAATCCTGCTATAAATGCTTCATTGTTAGACAAATAAAATTTCAAAATGATACCTTTCATTTCCACATGCTCCAAAGATGGAGAATGTAGAACTAATCCAACTCCTACTCCATCCTTGTTGACTAATCTATCAACAATCAAGTTCCACTTGGGAATTTGCACCGCTTCTGAAAATGGAACTTCTGCTGCAGTAGATGGGGATTCTTCATTGGTTTGGTCATTTTTTGAGAAAGATATTTTAGCTAAAAAATTAGCCAAAACTTGTGCCTTGATGGCAATTCTCGGAGAAAATGTAATGTCATAGCCACTCAATTCGATAGACCATTTCAATAGTCGACCTGATTAGTTTAATTTATGAAATATTTGTCTTAGTGGCGTATGTGTGTATACACTTGTAGGATGAGATTCAAAATAAGCTCGTAATTTTTGAACTAAAATGACCAGTGAATAGGTCTATCAACGGGTCCAATCGGGTCCGAAACTACTAGTTCCGTACCCGGACCCGAGAATATATTTTTGGACCCGTACCCTACCCGATACCCGTCGGGTCCAAAAA